>CM057817.1:52208131-52508131 GCA_030067965.1 Latrodectus elegans
GTATATGAATGAGGTGTGAATGGTTGCCTACCCTATAAACGGGTCCCTATGGCATGTGTGTACTGAAGCATTCGGACTCCCCACCAAATATGGTTCAGTATGGAGAAGTGGAGCAGTGCACCCTATATTATCATATTGTCAGCCTAAGCTGGCACAAGACCAAAAAAAGAAAAAAAATGCAGATTTAATAATCGACTTTATTGCAAATCCATGCCCCTTCATTTAAAGAGAAATAATTTTCTTACTTGAAAGTAAATTTTTAAAGAATGTGTTTATCAACAATATACAATTTTAAAAATGTAACACAATGATTTTACAAATATATTTAATATTTAATTAACACCAATAAAGAATCTTTTAACTAGGCACTCACAGAGATAAGAATAAAACAATAATATAATTTTACAACAATTTAAATTTCTTCTACGAACTTCTTGTTCCCATAAGGTACCCGTACACATTGAAAACGTCAATTTCGACCAAAAATGATAGATTTATTTTATTCTTTCGTGATATAAGGAATTTAAATAGCTTTCTAAAACAAGTTTGTTTTTATCTCTACGTTAATTAGATACCGAGGTATAAAGGATTTAGCAAAGATTAGGAAACCAAAAGTGGACATATTTAAAGGACCGGAAGTGGGCGTTTAAATGGCCAGAATGATGTTAAAAATTAGTTGAAACAGTGTTTAATTTTGAAATATGAATTTAGTAAGCTTTTAAAAGATACATAAAATAATTACTGTTCCGGAAATCAATCAGAAAATCAAATAAAAAATTAATAAGCAAATGTGAGAATTTCTTATAAAGACACAACGCTTTAATCATTAAATGCGATTTTCTCAGAACTGGCTTTTATCTATAATTTTCACGCTTCTAAAATGATAACTCAAAATATTTTTATAATATCACTATAGAATTTCATGAGCGCGATCTGTATATTGTTTTCTAGGGAATGTACTAAAAAGATTTTAATCACTAAAATATTTCCCAAATTATGGCCTGTTATTCGAATAATGGCATAGAAATTTTGGCTAAAATTTCAGTGTAAATATTCAACTGGCTGTAATTTTCTTATTTTTTAACAAAAACTTAAAAATTTTAGTACATGCTCTAGATAACAACATATAAATTATTTGGTATTAATTTTTATCAAATATATTTTTTAAAAAAAATGCTTATGTACATATTTAACATTTCTGAAGAACAATATTGGAATATATCAAATTTTTGTATCTCAATATTAATGTTTTCTAAAGTGAAATAAGAAAAAATCGTTACAATGTATGTATGCAGTGTATTTAAAAAAAAATGTGCTCTGAACGTGTTCGAGTACCTTAAGGAGGGGTTTGTTCTGGTTGATTTCTGGTTCGATTCCAATCACTGTTTCTTCATGAACATCTGCTGAACTTTATACTCATGAGTTTTTTGGCTTATGTCTCTCAAGAAACTTGAATTATAAGCATTATTAATTAAAAATTTTTTTCCTTAGGCAATAGTTCCATGGATATTTGAAAGCTGTAAAAAACACCTTTACTTATTAAGCAGTCTACTATACTATTTAAATCAATGTTGATTATGACAGGTTACTTAAATTAGAGCGTAATATATAAAGGTATATATATATATATATATAATTTATTTATTTCTCTAATTTGTATTTCATCATAAGCCTTTAATGCACTCTAAATTTTATTTTGATTTACGATACGATGTCAAAAAATGAATTGGAAGCACTTTCAAAAAAAAAATTAAACTGCAGGTAAATACAAAGCTTCGTATTAAATCGAACGAAAAAAGGTGCAATTCAAATAGAATTGTCAAATTGGCGAATGTTTTGGTTACCATAGTAACGAAGAAAACTAAATTTTTAACGATAACTCGTTTGATTTCTACGCAAATAATAATTTGAAAAAATAATCTATTTGGAATGAAATATTCTTTAGGCTTTATATTTTTTATTGTAAGTCTATTATTTAGATAGAGAATAGAGTGATATATTTAAAAGTATTTCTCTTCTGTTGAATTAAAATAAAAATTTTAATTTTTTTAACATTTCTATAGATTAGTACACTGTATTAAATATTAAATATTATGTATAATTTAGTTAAAATTCTAGGGCAAAAAATTATCTTCTATCTGGCTCTTCTTAATTAAAGGTATAAAATATTTTGTAAGGTAAACAAAAGAATTTTAACGACAATAATTAATATATATTTATAAAAATAGTATTTCAGAGAGCTTGATGTTTTCATTTTATGCAACTGTAAGATAATTATTTATTTAAATCTATTTAAAAAAATTATTTTAGTATATATTTTAAAAATTTATGAAAATGGTATTATTGAAGGGAAAGAGAATTCATAATTTAAGCTTCTAAAATATTAATAAACAATCGGATTTTTTACTAATGATCATCATTAATTCCTCTTCTTATTTGTTTCTCAGTATAAGTTACACAAATATTTTAGAAATAGTAGAAAAAAAATCTTACATTTGCACGCAACAAAATGTAAATATGGATGTTCAGTTGTTGGTCGAATCGCACGATTCTCTTGAATATTTTAGCCTTTAAAATGAAAAATAGGAAAAAGTGAAAGTGAATATTTTTCAATTATTAACTCTTTAGAATTTTTTAAACTCAATTTAAATTTGACGAGATTTAAAAAATGCTAAATTTAAGGAATATTAATGAGATTAATTTCGCAAGAGCTACAAGTAAAATATCAATTTGTATTTCATTTTACATATGTATATTCATCATTAAAATATAAGGTTGATCATAAATAAAATCCTGATTAATTTCTAAACCACATGGAATTAATGCATTAATTTCATTTTGTTTTAAAATGTAAATTAAACATTCTATTTATATAAGAATTTGGATGTATTTCCCAGTAGAACAAATCATTTGATATTTCATATATAATCTGTTTATTCATGCTGTTCTCTGCTTTTGAGTTAGCGCAAATTTAATTCTCTGATTTTTTTTTCCTGCTTGCATGAGGTAACAAATATGCAAACATAAAATTTTATTTCATGTTCAAAATACACTGTTCTGTTAACTCTCTATAGCTGTACTCGTATTCATCTTAAATTTAAATATCTGAGATATTTTTATGATCACAGTAATAAATTCTATTATTGTAAAATGGGCGAACATGTAAAATATGATAGAGAAATGCTTATAATCCTAAATATTCTAAAATACAGGGTTAAAACATTGCGTTTCAACTTTAATAAGCCCAATTATTCTGCAATATGGGATTTAAACATTAACAATTTTTAAATGTCGAGTTAAAATATAGAACAGCAAAGTTAATAATCCTAAGCATTCGAAAACAAGGACTTAAAACGCAGAAACTCCACTTTAATCTAAAATAAGAAACAAAAATATGAATTTAAGCGATTTTAAATTGGGAAGTTAAAATATAGAGCATTAATATTAATAATCCTAAGCCATTCTAAAAAATATAGATATGAAACATTAGAACTTCAACTTAATAAGAATATTCATTTTGAATTCAAAATTTAGACAGACATGAGCAATTTAAAATTTTGTGGTTAAATATAGAACATAAATAATTATAATCCCCTAAGCATTCTAAAATGCGTAGTTTTGACACAGAGCCTCAATTTTAATAAGCGTAATCATTCTAGAAAAAATATAGAAAGACATCAATACATATAATCGTAATCATTCTATAGTATACAATTCATATTTAACATAGATTAGGAAACATATGATTCAAATAATAGAAAAATTCTCATTCTGAAATATTCTATGTTTCATATTTGAAATAAACATGACACACAAATATATACCTTATTTCAAAATTTTAAGCTTTCTTATGATTTAAATATTCTAACCCTGGTATTCTATATTTCTAGAAATTTTTTAATTTCTTGTTACGGTAAACAGAAAGACACATAAAGCTTCATCTAGAGAGGATCCAATTGATTTCTCAGGAAATTTTGCGCGAAAGGTAAAAGTTGCTGTAATTAGGGTTTCCTTGAATCCTCACGATGCCATTTACTCGAATCAGATAAAATCTATTCGGATGGGCATTAACTCCTCATTACTGATTCCTCCAAAAGAGACCCATCAAGTTTGAAGCTTCAGGCTAGTGCTTTTCAATCCATATTAAGAAAGAAATTATATTCATCTTGGGTTCTTCGAAATAAAAAGCTCTTTTGCGACATTATAATCACACAAAGCTTAGATCTCATTCATTATTTTTATCGAAATTAAATGGTAACTTTTTAAATCGATCACTTTATATAAGTATCGATGGAAATTCGATGCATTTGTTCCACTATAAATGTTTTGCAAAATGGGTTTGTAAATATAAATTAATAGAATATTCGTCACTTTCTAAAAAATATAAAAAACTAATTATTTTTGTTTTTAATAACATGCTTTCTGCTGACTTTTTCTATCTTTTAGCAAAAGTGAAATCTATATACAAATGTTTGAAAAATAAGTATACAAATTCAATATATATACATATATATATTTATATATATATATATATATATATAATATATATATATATATATATTTATATATATATATATATATATATATATATATATATATATATATATATATATATATATATATATATATATATATATATATATATATATATATATATATATATATATATATATATATATATATATACATATAAGTTGTTAATTTGTACGTTTGTGTTTCGATCAGTTAAAATTATTCTAGAATGAAACAAAAACAATCTTACACATATAACAACTGTTTTAATATTTGATTCTACTTTAAGAAAATATTTTAAATTTAAAAATAAATAAATAGATTTTACACTTTAGTTTGTTTTTATTTATGAACAAATTTCATTATTCGCTATAATTAAATATATGAGATTTCTACATTTTTATCTCATCAATTTGTAATTATTTACATTAACTCTATCATAAAAATTGATAATAGGTCTACATTTACAAATTTTTTATAATTTTATAAGTTTATAATTCAAATTGTTTGAGGTTTTTTCTCGGAAATAGAGGTAAAGCACACATTTTTTTAAATCACACACACACAAACATTATTCAAAGAAATCAAATATTTATTCTTTGGTTGAGGTGTTACATGGAGTGGCTGACGAATTTGGATATCGTGATGCAGTCGAATGAAATTAAAATTTACAAACGTCTTTGGATTCTCTCGTAAGAATTTATAAATGGATTATAACAGGGATTAAAAGCGCAGAAAGCGCTTAAATCTTTAAGTCTTTAAAATTATATCATTTTTTTTAAAATTCTATCCTAAAATACTGTTGAATATATTATGATAAATAATTAATTAGATTCATTTTATTGCTATCCAACATAAATGTATTTATAAAACTACTTTAGTATTTTAATGAACTAAGCGGTCTCTTATTATTGGGCTTTACTGTAATTATTTGAAAATGGTGTTATTACATTATAATTTTACAACGTGATAAATGAGAATTTAACTCTTTCCATAATAATATTCAGAGAAAATTTCTTAAAAACCTATAAGAAACTGTTCAAATATCTTAATTGCACTGCATACGAAAATGGAGTTAATATGGGATTGAAATAATGTGCTTTAAAATTTGCTGTGCAATGGGCAAAACAATGTTTTCTTCAAAAACTGAAAAAATATATATATATCATCCTTATTTATTTATGTCATTGTTATTTATTTATATCATCGTAATTATTATTTTAAAAATTTTACAGTAGGAATGTAGAAAGAGGAATCCGTTGCCATATGTATTTTTCTCTAACTTTTGCAGTTATGCATTTGTGAAATTTTAAGAATACCAAATGCCTCTGTTCCTGAAGCGAACAAAACTCCAGAATTCCCTCAACAATTTTAAGCGCTTAACACAGTGTGGCAACTTTATAGCGATCTCAAATCGTCGTTAATTCACGTTCATATTAATAACAAACGTTTTCTTATAAAATTGTGGAATTTGGTCTATATTTTAAATATGAACAACATCCTATTATAGATTTCATACCATTTCTTGAAGATGATCCCAAGTCGATCCTGGATGAAAATTCGGAGGGCATAAGGCTTTTATTTATATTGTTAAAATCATTTTAATACGATGTAATGACTCAGAAAAAATTAGTTAATTAAAACAAGCGCGCACACACACAACGTCTTCATTTTTATCTTTGTAAGACCCATAGAAGTCTCCCGATAATTAACTCTTGCTTTGTTTTTAGCACAACGTATAACACCTGAAAGCTATTGAGAAATATTTAAATATTCATTGTGTGCATGCTGATTTCTGACGTAAATGTGTCATGAACAGTTAACCATGTTTACATGTCATAGAGGAAGACACCCAAGCATCCACCAAAACTAATGCTACATCTCTCTCTCTCTCGTTATTCCGGAGTTTGGTATCGAACTTGATAGCTCTGAATCAAAAGAAATGATATTTATCGCATTATATTACCTTTTTTTTAATTTGAATCACATTATTATAAATAAATAAAAGCTTTATATACAAATTAATAATTTGATATAGCCAGAAATCGTAAACCAGGAGAAAAGAAACTGTTCATTTCTCAAGTATTGGGGAATGTTTCTTAACATTGTATTCATGTAATTTCTGATGATACAAAACTTAGACGTATTATTTAGCTAATATATAATATAAGTAACATAGCTTAACGAGAATATAAAGAATATTATGCATTCATTGAAATAAAAAATTTCTTTTTTTTTTCTTATGAATTTTAAAAAAGCAAAATCATTTTTAGATTAAATTTTTTAAGTGAAGTATTTTTGCCATAATAGTATCGTGCGATTATAATGTTGAGTAATTAATTGTTAATATTACAATTTTTTTTCGCCCTTTAGTTGAAAATAGTCATTAAATTAAAATGAAAAGTTCGAATATTAATGAATACATTCCTTAGAGAAAAATTGGAAACTGCTGTAAAATATTTTATTCGTGATTTTCTTAAAAAGATTTCCTAAATTATTCAATTTTTTTTTCAAAATGAAATGCTGCATATCTTTTTTTTTCTGTTACTCTTTGGAAAGAATTTTTGTTGAATATTTTTCTTAAACAAAATAAAAAATGAATAATTAATAAGCATCTGAGAACCGAAAAGAAAATTTCCTGTATCAAAAGCTTGATACATGCAATCAATAGAAGGTAGCTTCCTACTTTTCATTTTCCTCAATAGATGGCGACACAAAACCTATTTATCGTTAGGGATTATGTTTATCAGGTCTCTTTATTCGAAGAGTCCGTAAAAATCAATTCGATTTAAAATTATTTAGATTGTCAATGTTGAACAAAAGCTTTATTTTAGAATGTATTTTCACCTAATCCATACAGTCTGGTGTATATTTTATAATTACTGAAATTAATTATAATTGTTCGTCATTAATAATGAAATCTAATTTTTTCTGAAAATGCTTAGTACATAATTTCTAGTATCAAGTAAATGTCATAACACAAAATAATTTAAATTTTATAGTAAAATATCAATGGTAAAAATATCAATAAATACTCTTAATTGATGCTTAAATATTTAGAACTATAAACATTATTATTATAATATTAATATTTATTACTTACTTAATTAATAAATATTAATTTGTTAAAATTTGTGTAGTATTCATGTAGGTCATCAGTTGATACCAAAAATATTAATATTTTAATAAATTAATAATTATAATTTTGATAGTAAATAATGTCAGTTTAATCTAAAAAAATCATAATAACTGTAAACTACTATGAAAGTTTTAAAATGACCTATTTAAATATGATTTTATACAATTTCCCATATTTATCAAATATATATCTTGCCGATATGTTAAGCCAAGATAAGGAATGGTATTCCTTCGTGGAGAACAAAAATTAAGTTGTGATTTATAACCTCCTATCAAAGCATTTAAAATATAGTAAACGCTTTCGGAAAATCGAGTTTGTTGTGTGTGTGTGTATTTTTATGTTTGAGACACAATGCTTAGTTATATAATATTTTTTACATAACTAAGAGTTTTTTCTTGTTCCCAGGATTTTTTCTTTTAAATAACAATCAAAGAAACTATATTCTGATTGAGGTGACAATGTTAGAAAAATCCCATTCTCCTTAGATCCATTTGCTTATTTTTTGTTGTTTCAGTAAAAATATTCAACTTCAGTCAAAGATATCTGTTAAGAAAATGCAATAAAGATGATTTGACCTTTTTAATAAACTTTAAGCCCCAAACAGTTTTTTAATTTTAAGAAAAATCGCTGTAATAAATTTATCTCTTTAGTAGGGCAACATGCATCTGAATAAACATTTTCCTCAGAAGCAATCGAGTCAAAATGCAGTTAAAATTAAGAGATATTTTACAGTTTTTTATACAAATCAGAATAATGCTGAAATTTATTTTTCTGATGCTTTAAAATCGCTTCTTGTTATTTAAAACCTTAAAATCAGAATGATTAATAAAGTTGAGAAATGATTTTGCTGTATCATTTAGCTTAGCTCAAGAAGTCATTCCTTTAGAATGTGAATGGTTGAAGCTTCTTGTCAAATGGAATAATTACAATCATGAATTCTGAATTAAAGTAAATTGAAAAGATAATACTAATAATGATTTTAACATTGCTTCAATTCACACTGAGAAAGAAAATTTTATGTATACAATAATTCTCCCTAAGAATTCACCCTATAAGAACAAACAATTACGAGCCATTAATTGATGAATTCAAATAACTATATCAGAGTTTATCTTATACATTGTAAGAAAGAGGACCGATATACGAATTAAATTATATTCAAATTTCACAAAATCTGCCTTTATTATTTCTTAGTATTTGTAATAAATGTAATTTTTACCCCTATTAAATGATAAAAAAAAATCTTTTATACCCTCCCTCTTAATATTTTTCCCCATTATTATTGTGGATAAGATGGGAGTACATTGACTCAGATTTATATTGAATAAAAAGCCCTTGTGGTTAATTTTAAAGAGTATAGCTCAGCAGAAGGGTTAGCTTTCCCCTTTAATAGTTCGAGAGTTCGATATAGGTGTTGGTCGTGATTTTGAGTCCACTTTAAACTATAAGCCGAGATCGAAAGAGTCCTTACGTGTAAACAATGAGTGCAGTGACAATTAAAAAATGTGCATTGGCTAATATTTCCCAGCGTATTTACCTATCGCATGATCAATTCAATGTAATTGCTTTCTATTCCCCATTTTTGTTTTGATGATACTTAGCCATCAAGATGTGGCAAATGGTAGGAGTAACAGCTCCCGAAATATGATTATTTAACCCGCATTGGCTGAACTTGTTTGGTAAAAATAAGGGTGGAAATTTAAACTAAATTAATCTATCGTATATATCGTGTTCTATATTAGTAAATTCACACATTTTATTTGATTAAATCTAGAAGAAAAAGATTGAATTTTATTGGACGACTAAGTATTTATTTAATAAATAATTCAAGATGAGCATTTATTAAAAACTTATTTTTGATATAAATGCTAGTATTAAATTTCTTAAGATTGGCAGGAAAGAGATATTAGTACAGGAAACTTTTTTTTGTAGGAAAGCGGTATTAATAGGACATATTAAAAGAGGAAAACTTTTGTATTTTAGAAATAGTGAATAAAAAGTGAAAAACTTATTATTTTACTATCTATGTTTTCTCCTGTGTGTGTGGTAGTTTAGTTATTTAAGTTTACATATTATGTAAGATAAGTTTCTTACGGAGTTTTAATATAGAAAGTAATAATGCGTTGTATAATAACTAAATTAAAATAGGTAGCATAAAATGGATGAGTCACGTATGAAAAAGTTGATCCCAATACCATCTTTAATAATTTTACAGAATTAATAACTTGATGAAATAAATATTTAAGTGATCAAAATGCTTGAAGGTAAAGTAGAAATGAAAACATGGAATCTACAATGTATGGAAAAATACCTGTGAACATTTTTGGTAATTTAAAAAACATTCAGATTTTAGTTTCCATGTTGATTTTTCTGATTAAGTTAGTATGGTACGTTTTTATTGTGATTACTATAGACCGAAACCGTTAAGCGTAACTCGGCATCTCATAATTTTGAATTACTCTGTCAAATGACGTGATTGACATTGGGTACGGTAAGCTCCTTTCCGCACGAAATCATTCTAAGTGGCGAACATTGAACCCTACGAAAATTTGTAGCATGAATAGATCTTCTCAACATGATGCTCTTCGCCTGTTTCAGACATCGAACCAGCTACCTTCCGATCATGATGACTTTCCTTTTTAAACCATTGGATCCGGTGCTATGTAATAAATAATGATCGATTTTCTGAAATCATTATTCTTCATTGCATACGGCTTGATTTGTTCGTCATTCTATGGTCATTGTTGTACACAAAGGCTCTAATTAGACCTAGACCTACATTTTGAAGTGTAGTCTGCATCAATACAAACATCCAATGTAGAGGTGGGATTCGAGCCCAAGAAATGTTAAACGGAAGGCCAGAGTTCTAACCATTAAGCTATCAGTCTGATACAATGCATCAAACAAATTACAAACATGATATCTCGGAAGCATTTATTAGTAATTTTATGAAATTGAGTGATAAAGAGTCTGCTATTAATCTTGAGAATGTGAGTTACACACAATATGAGGAATCATATATAATAAACACGAAAGAAGAAAAGTTAGACAAATATAAATTTAAAAAGTTACAGTCAAATATAAGAAATTAGTTTTAAAATTTGATAAGTTAGAAATTTATACTTATTTTGTGAATTTCTTTGTAATATTATTGAAGATGAGTTTCTAAAAATTTGAAAAGGGATCTGCAATTTCTGCTCTTCTCTGGTGGAGTTTTGAAAAGTCATGGCAAATTTAAAATATCCAGATATTTGGGACCACGAAGCTGCTGTAAGTCTTTTCAACAGATATCATGTATTTTAGGTTAGACTTCGCATACTTAGCCTGGACTCACGTATCACAAGGGTGGAAACCTGAACAGCAGCCAAATACCCTACTCTGACGGGTGTAATGACAAGAAGTTAAAATGGAACACACACTCTCGTTATTCAACAGAGGCTGGAATTGAACCCAGAATCTTTACTCCGAAATATACTCCCTTATCACTAAGTCCCAATGAGATCTCAAACATCCCAACTTTAAATAATCTGATTTTTTTTAAAATTACTGAAGATATGTAGCTAATAAATTTAATAAAATAATAAATTTAAAAAAATCTATTTTGTCTACCAAATCCAAATTTGTATTCGTGTTTGTGATATGCAAAATATAAACCAAATCCTATTTCGTTTTTTTTTCGCTTTTTATGCACATAGTGGCATAAAATTTGTTACGATTTTTAATGTTTATTTATTTTTCGAAGCCTCCAAATAAGCTTAATGAATAAATGTACTCCATTTGATTAAATAAGAGCGACATATTGTACAAATACAGTCATGATATGAAAATGTATTGCCTTTCCTCATGTAGTTTGCATAAAAATACCTCTTTAATTACAAAAAATTAACGTCTAAAAAGAAACTTTTACTAATTAAAATGTTTTTCCCTTTTTAATTTTAATACTCTTGAGAAAAATTTTAATTACAGAGAAAGCAATTATCACCCTTAATTAAAAAAAAGAACTGTATTTATAGTTATAAGACGAAATTTTCTTTAAATATCTTTAAACATTTTTATACTCCGCAAGGAAAATCTTTAGGGAGAAAAAAAAATGAATTCTACAAAATCTTTCTTTTTGAAAAGTGAAGCGAAACACACTTCTTCTATGAAACTAAATCTTAATAAATTTTCTTAGCAGTATTCCTCGCGATTAAACTCCGCTAATGAGACACCAGATAAGACACATTCATTAAACATTTTGATTCGGAAAATTACATAATGAGCGCCTTAATCTCTTTTGAAGTTTAATTTCTTTAGATTTTGACAGGCTTTGCAAGTGGGAAACGGAGCACCGTTTTTAAACGAGAGACACTTCACTTTCGGGGAAATATTTTGCAGAATGCGAGTTTGTGCTTTAAGCAATTTGTTGTGAGGCTGAAGTCATTAAATTTTGAATAATGAGTCGGATTCGAAAATGCTGTCGTTTCATCTTTCCCACTTGAGTCGGGGATGTGTGTGATTTATGGCGTCAAATAATGATAGAAAGTTTATATTTCTTTTGAAAGAAGACTTATGTAAATTAAAACTCTGTTTTCAATATTCATTCGGAAAAATATTTTTATTTTAAAGTCCATTAAAATAAGACCTCTCTCTCTCTCTCTCGTGAACAATGGGATTTTTAAGGTTCTAAATTTTGTTATAACTTTTTCAGTTATTTAATATAACCTGTAAAATGTTTCCTATAATCATGGTTTGCGTGTATATCTTGTATTATGTATAAACTATCCCTTTTGTTCAAACTCATTTGTTTAATACGTGGACTTTATGAATAAATCACGTTTATTTTGTTTCTGTACATTTAGTTGTCAGTTTCGCCATCATGTTTTATTTATGGATATAAGTGTAAAGAATATGTTTCAATTTAAAAGTTGAAGATAACAATGATGATGTGGATATTTTTAATATTTACTCTTTCAGGATTAATTTTTTAACTTTATTATAATTGAAACTAATCGAGAAAAAGATATACGGAAATAAAAATATTGTAATGATTTCTTGCAGATTTTTACAAAAAATCAGGGCAGTGATTAAAACAACTCTGTCCATTAAAAGTGCTGCACCTAGAGGGTGACACGGGAAATATACCCAATTCCCATTGGATATATTTGTACGGCTTTACATATGATCTTTTAAAAGCATTTATGTAAAAAAAAATTATAATGCACATTTCTATTTTATTAATTGAGAGCTTTCAGTACATTGAAATATATAAATGTTTCAGTGTACTAAAAAATCTCATTTAATAATGATAAAATAATAATAATATATACAAGCATAAAGCTAAATTTTTATCCTGAGTTTAATATAAACGAAGCACATTAAAATTAATTTTTATTTTCAAGCTGATGTATTTATATTATATGTCTATAAATTCTAGAGATGTATATTACTGAAAATTATTAAATTTTAAAACTATTATGTATTGTAATAGTAATAATTTAGTAGTTTATACTGATGACTTATAAATTTACCACTATAAATTAATATTTTTAAAAGAGTAATTCTCTGTATGAAATAGTTTTATGGAGAAACTAAAGTATACATATTTTTCTTGAATTTTTAATTCATTAAATTATTTATGAAAAAAAATGAAATATATAAATACATTTTCTAATTAATTTGATTTTTTTAAATTTTTTGACTTTTATATTCTGAAAACATGCAGAAGAAATAATGATAAGAAATTTTTAAAATTATTATTTGTCTTCAATTTAATGTCATACCATAAATTATGTGAGGAAAATAAATAAATTGGAAGACATTTTCGCGTTTTTAGGTACACTTTTGATTCACGATAACCGTATTATCTTTAGATTTAAACATAGGCCAGAATGTATATTACGGAATACTCATTATATTGGAATATATATTTCATTCTCAAAGAAAACAGTTTCTGAAATAAAACAAATTTATCATTTCTAATGTGTTAAATGACCTGAGTTATAATAAAAATAAGTTTTTCTTCCCAAGAAAAAGACGGTAAATAAATATAAAATTACGCGAGAAATGCAAGAAATGTAAGACAAAATCAATATAAATTAAAATAAAAAAATAAATTTGTAAACATTTCTGTAAACACACACTCTTGAAGATAAAATAAACAAAATTATAATAATATAATATGTGTAATTGACAACAAATTGATAATGTTAGTAATATTTTTTCCAGAGTAACGTTAAATCAAAATCCTCCCCGAGAAAATTGTTTTTAAGAAATTATATATATATATATATATATATTATATATATATATATATAATATATATATATATATATATATATATATATATATATATATATATATATATATATATATATATATATATATATATATATATATATATATATATATATATATATATATATATACATATATATATATATATATATATATATATATATATATATATATATATATATATATTGCGTACATTTATTTTCATCCCTAAAAAGCTTATAAATTATTTTTGTGTGTGTGTCAGGACAGTTTAAAATAAAATTTCTTAAAAACAATTTTCTCGGGGAGGATTTTGATTTAACGTTACTCTGGAAAAAATATTACTAACATTATCAATTTGTTGTCAATTACACATATTATATTATTATAATTTTGTTTATTTTATCTTCAAGAGTGTGTGTTTACAGAAATGTTTACAAATTTCTTCTTTTATTTTAATTTATATTGATAGTTTTTGGTAGAATATTATTTAATTAAAATACGACTTTTATGAACTGCATATATTAAAAACATTTTAAAAACAGCTTTAATATTTTTTCTTTTATTCATGTGAAAATTCAGTATTGCTCAGCGTGTAATATTTAGCAAAATCCGTATAAAAAAGCTTAATACTCCTCGAATTAGTTGTAAGTAGCTGCAATAAAACTTTGTATTTAAAATAAGAATGAGCAAACTGCATAAATGATGTTATTTGCTTGCACTTATTGTAAAATATGAATACTAAGATGAAACAACAAAGTCAAAGCTAAACTTATTTACTAAAATACTCTCTAGATGTGCTTAAATCCTAAACGTTTATTATAGTCAAAAGTTTCTAGCCAAGTTGGAAAATAAATTGCTCTCTTTATTCAAAATATTTCTCATTCTAATTCATACCTTGGTAACAATTTCCTGGAATATCTATTTCTAAGCAATTCTATACAGAATTCATCAGATTTAAATACTAATTTTGGCATAGTTATATAATACCCTTCGACGCCTGGCACAACAATCAATTCTTCACTAGCAGATAAATTGGGATTTAAAGTCGACAATATTATCAATTTCACACAATTACGTTTCTATCCCCTTAAATATTTTATATCAATTCTTTATAACTATCGTTATTACTTAGCATACTAAGTACAACTCCAGTTAACAAAAACTAACCTAAAATTGTACTATTTCATGGATTCTATTAGGATGAAGTCACTTGGATTAATAAAAATATGATACATATTTTCTAGTACCAAAATGCGACTTCTGATTCTACATTTGTATGTTTAATTTCAATAACTATTTCGGGCTGGGCTCATTGGGGCAAAGGGGTAGGATTCTACTCTTAGTAACATAAGGCCCCAAGTTCGATCCCAGAACAATGGGATCCTAGCACCAGATAAAACTACCACTGAAAAACTCCCAAGCACCCACTTCTGCCAGGTTGCAAACTTAGGAGTTTTCCAAGTTACCTTTTTTGCGACACGTGAATATTGCCCACTTTCTATGAAAAATTCTTCCGGAAGGCAACTTATGTGATACAGGCTAAAATGCTTTACAGCTTCATTCGGCTCTTTGGCTGTTCGCGTGATCAAATAACTATTTTATTCAAAATTTCAAATAATCATCTTAATTGGTTTCTATTGCTCCATTCGTGTCTTCTTACGAACTCAATTAAGTCAGTGAGAGCTAAAAGCAGTACCGTAAGAACTCTAAAAGTTATGAGTCTTATTTTTGTTCTTAAATTGCAACTATATAAATAAGCACTATTTTATCTATTGGTGGTTTCAGCAATAATCTACATAAATGAAATCCGTTTCCCCCTGTCTACAGAAATTCGACCATTTTTGGATTGAGAACAGATGCGTGAAATCGAATGACTGCAGGATGGGGGGGTTCCGGCTATATAAATAAGCACTATTTTATCTATTGTTGTTTCATTTCGATTACAACGTTTGTAATTAATGATGATTTGAATTCAATGTAAATTTGCCTACGTCACAATGTGATTCATTTAAACAATGAACCATCATTTAGGGGCTTTGATCGAATCATTAAAGGAGACGGGTGGCTTCCCTTATTTTAAAATTGTCATCTATGCGCCATCAATAAGCATAGAGAAAAAATAAGTATGTCATCAGATTCTCTTTTGTTCTTTATTCTCACGGAGTAAATTTCGCAAAAAATGATTACAGTATATAATAATGATTTTTTTTCCAATTTTCGAAAAATGCTGTTTTTGAACGAACGTGTTTTCTTTTTTCTCAATACGCCTGCGATCAGATGCCCATTGAACGCGAATAAAAGAAATACCAACATCAATATTTATTAACTTCATAACAAAGGGGTTTCACATTTCATTTAATCAATATTATCTAATCTATCATATTTATTGATGCAAAACAACATTTTGAAGAAAGCTAAGTAAATATGTTTATTTTTCCAACTCACAACTGTTTCCTAAAAATAGCCACAGCTTTTTTTAGCTAAGAGCCAAGGACCGTGAAACCTGATGCGTTTAATTGGCTAATTTTAAATAACCCACTTTAAAGTTAAACAAATTTAAATAATCCACTTTAAAGTATTTAGTTTATCCGCTTATAATAACATTAAATTTGCTTAAATCTCGTTCTTAAATTTAAAAAATTATAAATCAATTCAATAGCTCACAGTAACTATAATTTTCTCTCTTTTGAATTAAAAAGAGAAAAATCATTGCAAAATATATAATATTGGTTTCCTAGCTCAAGTTTTACTTGATTGTCTGATTTTGTATTGCAGTTCCTCTTCTCAAACACACACTAACATACAGACACACATACAAGTATGACTCATCAACTCTTACTTTTCTTTCCATTGATTTCCTGTCATGTTAAACATATCGAACGTGAAATTATAATGGATGATACTGTATTAATTACATGAGGATAAGGAGATCAGGATGTACAAGAATTCTCAAGAAATTAAAATAAGGAATAGCTCATTTCTTTGAATCAAGGTCATCTGCAGAAATTACGAAACAACTCTCTCTTCTGACAATTCATCCCATAGTACTTGTGAATAGTTATTTTAATAATCCAAATTTAATACTTTTATTACCAATAAGAAAAAGTAGGAATGTATCACAATGCAAGTTCCATTATTCCATTTTTATATTCCAAGTTTAAATTACGTATCACATAAAACTACACTTCAGACAATTACATATCACATAAAACAACACCTCAAATGTTATCCCTAATGAGATACACTTTATTATTCCAGTAATTAATGATTAAATTTAAAAATATTGACGATTAATACCCATTAGTTTTTTCATGAATAACCTTTTAAAAAATAGCATGAAGAAGCTTATTAAGAAGATTGAAAAAATAGTACAAAAAATAAACATGTGAATTTAATGGGCTATTAAAATAACTGAAAGTATTATGAAGTGGAAATAGTAAAGAACTCAAGTGGGCGTAATGTAATCACTTACGCTTAAAAATCAGTACTGTGATGTTATATTATAAAATATTTAACTTTTTCATGCAGGTGATAAATAATTATTTGTAGCAAACAATTAAGATTTATAATCATATTTGGCATTTTTTAATTCATTTAGTCAAATTTTTGCTGTTAAGATATAACATCAAAAAGATTTTCCTTGCATTTAAATTTTTGAATGATTTTTTAAGGTTTTATGTTTCTCAAACATGAATAGAAAATAAGATAGTAGTATATTGATAAAAAATACTTATTTGGAGAAAATATCAGTTTCTCGAGAAGATATCAGTTTCTGGAGAAAATATCATCAATCTCGAGAAAATATCAGTTTCGCGCGTAGAGTTTTCTAACTATTTTATAACAGGTTTCCTCTAACATATTCTCGACCACAAAAGAGTACCTCGAGTAATTCAGCAGTTTTGCCCGCTATAATAAGTAAATGACTCTACGGAGTCAAAATTAACTTTATATTTCTCTAAAAGTAAGATTAAGTGACGACATCCCATTCGTATTGGAAAGAAAATGAGGTAGTACCCCTGAATGCGTTAACTAGGCGTATTTAATAGACGTATAATAATGATCAAATGTTTCTGTGATCGAAGTTAATTCGATATATCTCTAAAAATGATTTTAAATCAAAAGATTACTTGTGTGTATTGAAAAGAGCGAAAGATAATACCCCTTTTAACGTGAATGTTTTTTCTTTTTTAAATAAGCAGACGATCTGAAATTGACTTGAAATTTTTCAAAATAAACTTAAATTACAAGATTGTTTAAGCATTGGAAAGAATACAAGATGGTACCACTTATGCAAAAATTAGACGCTTTTTTTTAATAAGCAAATGATTCCATGGTCGAAAACAATTATTTATCTTCGAAAATAAGCTAAATTTACAAGATCGCGTGTGTATTGAAAAGAACAAAAAAAATGATACCTCTTAAACATAAATTTAAAGCTATTTTCTCTATTTTTTAATAAACAAATGATTTTATGATCGAAACCAATTATTAATCTTCAAAACTAAGCTAAATGTACGATATCGCTTGCGTATTCGAAAGAACACAAGATGAATGACCCTTTCCCTAACAAGTCCCGCAGCTTCTTTCTTCACGCAAACAGCAGTTCACTGAGGAGCTAAGAGGAGAGAAAAAAAAAAGCAGAAAAAAAACGCTAACGAGAATTGCTTTTCCATCTGAACCTAAAGAGAATCTTCTTTTCGAATCGAAACTCGAAAGGAATTATTTCACTTTCATTTATTTCTCAAGGTAAAGGCGAAACGAAATGGAAACTTCTTCCCCATCCATTTTAAAAGCGACGACATCCGTGGCATTTGCATTTCCCTGTAGAGAAGGGAAGGGGTATGAGAAATGTTTACGCGTTTTAAGAGATCTCGTGTAAAGCTCGAGATATATCGATATATTTTGCCAGTTCTCTGCTGTCGTCTTTCTTAAAAAATTCTTAAGAAATGAAAAAAATAAAACTGTTCTTGCGAAAGCTATAGCCGAGTCTTCCACCCTCATCAACTATCATCCACCTTCCATCCATATAAAGAAAAAAAAATATACATGTAAAGAAAAAAGTACAAGGAAAGTAATTTTATAGACATAAAATTACTTTTTGATTCATTTTTTAATCTTTTTTTTATATTAGATTCATCACCATACGAATTATTTCATTTTGTTTTTGACTTAAATAGAGTAACTCTTTCTTTTCTGAATATTTGAGCATTTCAAATTAGAACTACACATTTGGATTTTCGTTATCTGTGCTATGAAATATTACATGATAATAAGGGGACATGGCCATGAAATTGATTGTCCAGTTATACGATTTCTTTGTCCAGCAATACGATTTTGAGCTGTAATGTTCTTAATAATATTTTGATGGTTTGGAGCAAAATATTATATAATTGATAATTAATAAATTTTATAGTTATTTTAATCCTTACCTTGCATTTATTCCATATTTTGGAAAGCAGCGTAAAAAATTGATATTAAAATTACTCAATTTATTGTTATCGGTGATAATACCCTCTTTCATTTATAAATAATAGAATATTAAATGGGGTTGGCTTATATTTTAGGGGGCCTCTCAGTTTCTCGCCATTTTGGCTCCATATTGTTGACGATGCTGGTTTATTTCTGGTTGATTTTTCTTTATAGCGTTTTCATCGTCATCTTGTTCCTTCATACATGTACAAAAAAAGCTCTTTTTTGTGTAGTGATTTTTTAAAACTAAAACGGAATTTGGCGATTTTTCGATTGTGAATTAGCAGCTTAAAGTATATTTTTCCCATTAAATGGTATTCGTGTTTGTAAATACTTTTTATGATAACTGATATTTCCGTGTAAAATATTCATTCCTTTGATATATAACTGATTAATTTCTCAATTCATAGTTAATGAACAAATCTAAGATTAACTAAAAAATTTCAACTTTTAATTAACAAAAAAAAAATTTAAATTTGTGTGAGTCTCGCAAATGTAAAGAGAAATTTCAGCAATTGACCTTTATGCTGTGCAAATGTCCCTACCATTTTCTTCATGAAAATAATGTGAGAGCAATTTATCATTTGTCTCAGCACCTTTTATTGAGGTTTGTAAATAAAGATGTACATACAGATGTTGCGGTAAAGTGAGGAGTAATGTACCTGTCTTTTGTCTAATGTACCTGTCTATTCATGACATTTTTAATCATACTTACCACTTTTAAGCACGATATTTTGCAGTCTATAAACAGTACCGATGACAAGCGGAATAATACTTGACCACATACTGTTCGGTTGTCGTCGCAACATGTTTGAGTTGTCAATGTCCTCGAGTTGTTTACCAGATCTCCAGTCCTTTAGCGAATCATGTATATTTGTTCGTATTAGCTAGGCGACTTCAGTCGTTTCTCTGGTTTCATTTAACAATTGCTGCAGTCTTGACAAGATCTTCCACAATAGGACATTAGACACTTAATTGTCTCACCATAGCCCACATAATATAATATCATCTCCACGAATAGTTACATAATTTTAAAAGAATGAGTTCTTTGCATTCTTGAGGGATAGTAAAGCTATTTACTTTTATTGTGTCTCGATCAACTATATATATATATATATATATATATATATATATATATATATATATATATATATATATATATATATATATATATATATATATATATATATATATATATATATATATGTATGTATGTATGTATGTATGTGTGTGTGTGTGTGTAATGACGTATTCAATTCTATAAAAATGTTTTTATCCATATTTTATATATAAATAATACATGACTAAAAACTCTTTCATCGTAAATATTTAATGCTTAATGGAATAAATTAAAAGTAAACGTAAAGTAGAGATTAATATTCAACTACTTCAAAGGATTACTGAAATTTCAGAAGAATCAATAATCATTGTCAAGCATTAAAATGTTAACAGTTTTAGAGTCTTTGAAGCAAATATATTTATTTCTCTCTCTCTCTCTCTTAATAATATTTTAACTCAATTATCATTTATTCTCTTTCAAGAAGCAACTTCCTTAAGTGTAATGGGCACACTTCTAGAACTGTTCAATTAACTTAAATTTGACTGTATACAGGATACGCGACATATTTGCAAGCAAAGTTATTTTTAAATATGTATTGATATTATTTTTAAGTTTTCAACTTTCCTGCAGTACATTCTTTAAATGCATAGTGCATACAAAATAAATATAATTAACTTTGAAGTCGTATAAGAAATATTCATCTAAAATGAAGGAAGCTTCTATGCATAAATACTTAAAAGATCACTTTACAGTAAAAGCATACCGTGAGTTATTTTATGCAAATTTATATACATTCTTTAGAAACAGAAAATCGGTGTTTTTATTGTTTTTGACAACATTATAAATTGTTCAGAGTTATAAAGCACTTTCCTATAAAAAACGTACCCATTACCCAACATGCCTCAAGTCATTTTTCTTTCAAAATATTTATTAATTGAATCATGGAAAGGGACATTTTTCTCGCTTAACATATCCATAACACTTTCATTCAACGTTAACAAACACGCCATGCTTTTAATGGAAATCAAATTTGACCTCGAATATAAAATCCCTCGTTAAAAAGAAGTCTAGAGCTGAATGTTATAAAAAAAAATTAACATCTGCTCAAGACGTGCGTAGAATGAAGTACGAATTTTTAACCAGACGAGAAATTCGTTTTTCTCTGCATTTATAACTCGCACGCATTTCCGGCGCATTCGAAAAGCGGCAGCAAATAGCTGTAATTCCATATGTGCCGCTATCAAAAAGGTTTTACTGATACCATCTCTGTTCTAAAAGAAGAGGAATATGTAGGTAAGCGCATTTTTCTATTAATATCACCTTCGGTAAGAAATTCGATCAGTAGGCGCCTTGTTTTAAGCAGCATTATTCACAATTCTCTTCCACAACGTTGAAAAAATATTACCCTTCATTTTCAAGATGACTTTAGCTTTCTGATTAAACGGAACTTCTCAGCTTGGTCTACGGTTTTTCGGAAGTGCATATAAGAAGGCATAGAGAGATCGACGAGGATTTGGTTGCAATTATATTAAGAACCCCATTTGATCTGAAGTTCTGAATAGTAAGATGGGTATTATTGATATTTGTCTACATGTATCGCATGAAATTTGTTTGAGATCTTCAGTAGTTATAAAAATGTAAATTATATTTAGACTTATGTTTAAACACTTTATATTTTTTTAAACATAAGGATTTGAATTAAAATACTTCCGATAAATTTTTCCCTTTGGTATGTTATTAAGAAAAATTTTATTTCTTCATCATAGTTCTTTTAGTGAATTATTTAGCTATGTAATTTATCAATTATTTTCAACTTTACGGTTTATTCATTGTGGAATTGTTCTTTTGCTGATGAATTTGAATTTCTCCTCAGTTACTTTTCTACAGTGTATTAAATGTTGAACAATACTTGAAATGTGATTCCTGTCATTGTCATGCTGAAAAATTCTATTTCCTCGATGTATTCTAAATAGCACAGTGTGCCATGCATTTTTAGTGTACATTTGCACAAAATGCTTTATATTTAATTACAAAAATGTCTTTCTCCATGAAAGAGACCTACCTTCTAAGCCTTAGTTACCGGAAACTTTTTAATGACTATTTTTGAAGCTGCTACAGAAATCTAATTTTCAAATGTCTTACTGACAAAACTGTTTCTTTATTTTATCGAAAATGTATTTTATTATTTTGATTGTTGTTAAAAGTACAGATTAAGTCGACTTAAGAATTTTCTGCTATGTTTGCTAACATTCTAAAACGTTTTCTGATTCTAAAGCATTAAAATTTAAAATAGTACAATGAGAAAGATTTCAGCAGAATTTAGTGTCTCATACTACCAAGCAATGCTTATATGAGTTTTTATTCCTTAGGTAATAGACTATAAAAAGTTTTTTTTTAATTGCATATAAGAACGGAATGCTCCTTCAGATTTTCTGCCGAATGCCCTACATATTTTCTTCCAAAACGATGTATAAAAGCATTTTAAACTAATAAATAATATTTTGATATAATTTATACTAAAACTGAATGAAATAAAGTTTATTGAACTTCTTACAGGTTTTTATATTAACGTTCCGTATCTCAGTATACAGCAGTTAAATAATCTAGAGGCAGTTTTGTGCCGTGGAATTGCTTTAATTTATTCTTCCATCCATAATACAATTGCAAAAGTTATAATCGACCATTCATTATCATTAGGAAATGATTGGATATGCTACGATCATAAGATTTAAATTAGATTTGAGGTAAGGTAGTTTCAAAAGAACCTACCACTGCGACCACAGGTCTATTGTACTATTCTCTAAAAAAAAGCCCTTATTTGAAGAGACAGAAGCAAATTTAATGACTTATTTAAATGGCTGAAGCAAATTTTTGCAGACATTTAACTGGAATATTCTACAGCATCCAAGGTTCGATTAAATGTTGACCCTAGTGTTCAAATCTATGTGCGAAAAAAGTTTCACATTCGCATAGAAAACGCAATGAAGTTTCCTCCGTACACGGACAACCCCTGACAGTAGGGTCATCTAATATTCCCATTATAGTGAGATGTCTCATAAGGTGGCTGTACTCTTGTAAGAAGTCCCACTGCTCTCTTGAAACATATAGTATGAATTGGATATGGACATGACATGGAAACTGGAATCGGACGTATAGTATAAAGGAATTATGCATGATAAAAGGTACAATATAGATAATTTGATAAATTTTTGAATAGCTCCATATGTTGAAAATGTGGCCTATGAAGAAAGATAAACAACTGCTAAACTAAATCTGTAAAAAAAATTAAAAGAAAAAAGAAGTGACCTTTGTCATCGTCAGATTTTAATTTAATGATTATTTTAAACTAAAACTGAAAGTTAAAATAGAATGTTAAATTTTAATTAAGGAATTCAATTGTTCAGATAAGGTGAAAAAATACCCTTAGTTTTATTCATTTTTTCTAACTTTTTTCAATCTTTTAATTTACATCTGTAGCAGAAACCAGCAAAATGATAATGTTTTAAAGTAAGTATTCAATTATGTGACATAAATCACTCAACGAGAATCATAGACAAGTGTATATTTTTAAATAACCCAATATGTGCTTAATTAAAATAAATTATTTTTCTTATATAATACACAAGAGATATTATTTTAAAATAATAGTATATTTTGAATTTTTTATTCCTATAAAATGTTTTCTTTCTAACATTTTTATGCTTAAAATTAATATCAATATAATGCACTCTTTAAAATATTATTATGTTCGTAAATAAATAAAGAATTGAAATACTTACTAAAAACTTAATTGAAACTCTCATTTTTAATGTCTGCTTTTCAGTAAAATCTCAATTTAAAAGTAAATATAAATTAGTTATTAACATAGAATAAAAACAGGTGATATTAATCGTGAAGAAATTTTCTTAAAAAAAATCATTAGAATAAAAATAGAAACAGTATTTTTATGCCCCTAGATTTTCTTATTACTCTTCTTCACACAAATATTTCTGAAAAAATTCAACAATATTTCTTGCATCATCTTAGTAATTATAACTTAATGGTAAGTTTCATAATATTTGTTATGTTTTAAAATATTATATATATATATATATATAGGAAGCACAATAAAGTGTCATTAATTTTCTAAAACTCTTTTAAAAATAACTTAACTATTAATTTAAAAAACATAAAAATGTAGTTTTTCTTTATTTTTTTTAAGTTTCACATTCTTAAAAGATGATTTTGTATCATTCAAATATTCGAATTAATTGCGAATATAGTTTCATAAAAAATTAATTAAGCGTCAAAAAAGTAATTTAAAAATTTATTACAAATGTTTTTAATAATTAACCTACACAGGCACACACACTTATATATAGAAGTATTTTATTATAAATAAAAATTACATTTATATCGAAAATATTATTTCGTTAGTAAAAAACATCAAAATGCTGAGGACAAAATTACTTAAAATTATTAGTGAGAAAAAATACTTAGAACTTCTCAGTATTTTTAAAATAATGCATCATTTTATATTTTATTAAATAAATAAATTTATCACATAAAATGTATTTATTAGATAAACTTTTTCGTATAATAATGTTAAATTGATTGCTAATTTATTGTTATTTCATAAAATAAAATATGTGCTTCGATAACAAAGAAAAATACCATACTATTGAAAATAATTATCAATGGGTAATAACTTAATTTAAAATAATTTAATTTAACGATAACTTATTTAGAATATAAAATTTTAATAAAAAAATTAAATCTGAAAAAGAAATCATAGAATATCATGTATATAAATAGAATATTATAGTAGATTTTCTTTACAAATACTAATCTTAATTTTTCATTCTAATTTAAAGATTAATTTCTCGTCTAATTTAATTCATATATCAAAGTAAATCTGCTACCCAAATGTGTGTGAGGAAAATTTAATAAATGTAAAAAGCATGTATAAAAAGATGAATTAATCTAGTCCTTAGTAAGAAATACATGAAATTACACGCAAATAATTATATTAATTTTTTTTCCTGCATCGCTTTCACATATTAGAAAAAGCATTCATTGTTCTTGTAAAAATCACTCGAGATTCGGTAACAAGCAGCGTAATAACTTTTGTTCGATATTGAATTATGCAAGAACTCGTGTTCCAAATTCTCCCCTAAAGGTTATTACATTAGAGAAACAGGCTTTCAACAAAGGAGAAGCCCACTCGTGCCGTAGAATTATTCCTGAATGAAAGAAAACACGTGGGCCGAAACAAGTACGCAATTGACCCGGAAAGGAAAACACTGGTACAATAGAAACAGAAAATTTTAGTAAGGCAGGAAATCTGAATCCTTGTCACCCACCTGGACATAGAGTTTGTGCAAATGCAAACATCTGCGCCTGATAATTGGTATCTCCCAAAACACGGACAATCTTTACCAACAAATGAATTCCATAAACAATGCACTCAAAACACTTCTCGTCTAAGTCTGTCACAGATAAATTGTAAATTTTTCAATTATCTGTGATTATTCACCAGCTTTCACATTCAATTTTTTTATCTGTTATTTATATACTTGACGCTATTGGAACACCCATCGATTTACAATCTTATTTCAGTAAAATACTTTGCATCTTCCTAAAATAATAATTGTTGTAAGCAAATAACAATGACTTAAAATAATCAGATATTCTTAAATGGTAGCGAATAATAATTATTAAGTATTCAATGAAAATCATACAGAATTTGAACTCTTAAATATCAAACAATAAGTATAATTCATTATAATCAATGAAATATAAAATTTTGGTAAAATATTTATCCTATTGAAAGTCAATTACATTTCGACATTTTATTACAGTTTTACTATATATATATATATATATATATATATATATATATATATATATATATATATATATATATATATATATATATATATATATATATGTATGTATGTATGTATGTATGTATAGCTACTCGAATAAAATGCATATATATCTATGCATTTTATCCGAGTAGCTATACACTCTTTAACAGATTATAACAGTAATTGAGATAATTATAAAACAAATTCTAAAGACATCTGCAGTAAATCGAGGATCGAAATAATACATTTGGCGTGAGGTGTTTACAAACAAAGCTTCATAACTACGTATCTACAGTATATGAATTCGATTCACATACTGCACATTCATTATATATATATATATATATATATATATATATATATATATATATATATATATATATATATATATATATATATATATATATAGATAGATATATATACACTAGCAAGTCCAGTCTACCAGCTTATGGGATAAAATTGCAATTTAGAAACCTTTAATATTTACGATATTATTAGATTTTGAAATTAGATTTCTTTTCATTCTCATTATTATACATTTCCTATTAGTGACGTACAGTGCACAGCGTACATAGGTACTTTTTAAATGCATAACAAAATATCTTGTTCTAAAAACTAACAACATAAGCAACTTTATAGAAAGTTACTGCCAACGTTAATAATGGTTTAAATTAAACAACGTTAAAATTAATTAGAGACCAGCATTTTTATATGAAGTTTCATTATATTCTGTTGAGAAGTTCTCAATTTAACCTTAGATAAAAACTCGGTTGACGAACAGATTATTCTGTTCATCAACCGAGTTTTTTATATCGATTTATTTATATTATTTATATCGATATGTGACTTTATTTATATCGATATGTGATGTTTAATTGTATCTAAGACTAAAAATGAAAACTTTATATATAATCAAGCCTGTTTGTATTTATCAAGGGAGAAACAAATGATTAAATTGCGTTACCATTGTGGACTCTTAAGAGTTATATTTTCATATTCAATTCATTAACCTTTCATGCAATTCATTAACCTTTCATGTAAAAAATTGTTGATATTTAATAATCCAATGAAAATTATTTTAACGACATGCAATAGAGTTCATGTTTTTTGAAAGCTGCTTTTAGTAATTTATAGGAATATTGAAGTAGATTTTAATAAAATCTATGTTCCAATCTTCACTTTTACAGAAGTCAATATTTATTCACAAATTATTTCGCAAGAGTTTATTTTCTAAATACTATTAAATACTATATATTATGCAAAAATGCATGTATCAGCATTTTTCAATCCTAACTTTAATAAAAAAAATTATAGAAGAAAATTAAAAATTTTGTATTTAAAAATAGTGGAATTTTTTAGTACTTGTAATGTAATCTATAAAAATTGGGTTCTGAATATCTCAAAAGTTAACCCCCACCAAGAAATATTTTTTGACTAGCTTTATGCAATTTTTGAAACTGGTGGTTACTCTGCTTTTTATATTTAACATTTTTCGAATTAAATACTAAATGTGTAAGTAATTTAAAACACCATTATGCATCAGATATTCAGATAGAAATAGAAAACAATTAAAATCGATTAAATTACTGAAATTTCATCTATTAAAACATTTTTTTTTTAAAAAAATCCTTTATTATGTTTTTTTTTTTTCTAAAATTGGTAACACAATATATATACAATAAAGTCAATAAGGGGTCAAACTCACTTCTATCAAAATATACGAAATGAGTACTTATCACAAGAATGGTCATAATATTCATTCATACAGAACAAAAGTTCACAAATTTCGTCTCTAAGTTCACAGAATGTAGCTGGTTCAGAAACCAGTCGTATTGAAAAGTACCAAAGAACTGTTACATTTTGCAATGAAGAAATGATTTCCGACTTGCGTGAAGTCTGAACTTCGTTTGGTATGATTCAAGTGACAAAATAATGCTACAGTAACTATCTGGTCCACATTTCAGTGGAGAAATTTCTATAGAATGGGTAGGAAAATACTTATCAAATCACAAAACATTTATTTATTACATTTATCTGACTCTAGTCATCGAAGCTCAAAACATTAATTTATTACATTCATTGAACTAGTCTCGTCAAATTACAAAACATTAACTTACATGTAATCTCTAGCAATAAATCTATCAAGAGAAATTTATTTCATGGTTAATTGCACGTCATTTTAAAATATTCACAAGCCAAAATTTATATCTTGATAGAAAATTTACAAAACATGCTATGTAGCCATGTTTATGAAAACTGAAGCTTATATTTTCAGTAACTGAGGAAAAGCTTTCATCGTATATTATTATTATAAAAACAACCCGCACAAAATGCGAGACCTGTTCTCTTTATTGTGGTGTTGATTAAAAATTTAAAAATAATTGAAAATTGAAAAATCAAATGTTTATTCTTTGCACTTTAACTTTTAAATCTTATGTACAGTTTAATGTTTCTTATATTTTAAAAAGTATTATTTTTATTTATCTCTGCCATAGTATGTGATGTTTATAATTTTTTTTAACTTTATATTATTAAATTAATATGTATGTGTTATTAATATTCCATTTGTCTAAGAAATTTTGCTTATTGTAGGCACTTTTCTAAGAAATAAAATTAATTTATTCAGTTTCTAAACTTTAGCTTTATAGAATGTAATTTCAACATTGTTTCATGTTTCACTCAGTTTATCTAAGAACTTTTAAGAAAGTTACATACAGGATAATTACCTTTTTTCGTATATATTTTTTTTCGTAAAATGCATTTTAATTTTATCTTACAACTTAAAAATTAATATTAATATATATCTTTGAAAACAATTATTTTAATAGTTCTTCATTTTTAGAGAATAGTTTATAAAATTTCAAATGCGATTTATGAATGAATTAGAGGAACAATATTTAAAAATATGCTTAGGAAAAAATATTAGAACCATAGCATAAACAAATTTAAAATTATTGAGATTTTGCCACCGGTAGATAACAATTCGAAAAAAGAGCCTTACAATCGAGAAGAGCTGTGATTCAAGCAAACAGAGGATTTTAATTTTAATTAAACTCCTGCTTCAAATTTATATTCATATCACCTTTATTTACTTCCTCCTTCCCCGAGTATTCATATTTACTGATACCACATTCCTTAAAGACTTGCGGTTATTCCTCAATAATTTTCAAAGTTTTATCACAGCGAACCAAGTCTCCAAATGGAAGGGAATCAGAGTATGCAGTGCCCATTTCTCATTGTAACAAGGCATGAGTCTACTGGGAGTACGGCTCCTTTTTCTCATTCGACGTCTCAGCTTATTGAAGCAGGGCAGACACCAATCAACTCTTTGCATTGGGATTTGAAATGCAAATACGACTCAAGTGCCTGACTTACCCAATGAGCAAGATTTTCTGACTAAAAGCCATCTCGTGGGCATTACAGTACCCTCGCTTTTGTAAACACTGCATTGCAAACCTATGTAATGGAATTTGCCGGTGATCGAGTTCCTCATGTTTATTTCATGGCAGGGGAACGTCTCTTAAAGTTTCGACAGGGAAGGCTCTGTTATTATAGGTTCTTTTACCTCTCAGACAAATTGAAGAAATTTTTTTTTTTTAATTGCCTCTGAACCTTAATATAAAAAATATTTTGAAGCAATTAAATGTTTCACTCACTTTATGAAAGAGCCCATACTGAGGAAACTAATATTTTTATTACTTTGCATACGTTATTATATGCCAGAAAAATACGTCAGATAATCAGTTAAAAATTAAGCAATTTTAAAAACTGTCGTAAAATTTCTCTGAAATATTAGACAAAATAAACGTTTGCTTAAATATACTGATAGCTAAAAATAGGTAATATTGATTTTTTTCATTTTTAAAAAGAAAAGAAAATTAAATAGCGTAAATCAAGAAACATTCGTTCGTTTCTGGGACAAAATACATGTTTTAAAATAATATTTGTAACTGTAAATGCAGAAAATATATATTTGCTTAGTTCCATAGCATTTTTTACAGTATAATTTTTATCTGTAACTTAAGATTCAATGATTGTAAATTCTTGATAAATTAAAATTTTCAGTTCATTTGTGATATATATCTAAATATAATTGCTCAAAAGTTCGGGGGTGACTTCCTTATTATTTACTGGAAAGAACACGTTATGAATCACTTCCTTACTGCCCCTAAACGTGAGAAATGTACTCCACCGAAATGCTAACTCTGATTTCGACAGGATTTTTATAACTAATATTATAATTAAAGTATAACTATCAAAAATTATTACGTGATCTTGTGTTTGATCATAAAATAATTCCATTTTATGCAAAGATCTTCAGGAAAAAATAAAAGATATTTTAATACCATCTGCTATTATAAGCTAATTACTGTTGTTTAGAACATAAAATGCCACTATTCATCAATTGTTATCATAAATATGAATAAATTCTACCCTTGACAATAAATATTAATAAAAGCCCATTATTATTAATAATTATCGATATTTGCAGAATCTTTTGTAATAATGGCTCTTTAATGGTTATTAAAATAAATGACTTATCTTATTTAGGCATTCATATTTCCATGAATATTTATCTAAAAAAATAAAGTTTCACGGTTCCATTTGATTGACTAACAAAACAGAAGGAAAAAGAGGAACTGAACTCGCGCGCGTCCGTCTGCCATCGCCAGACTTATCAGTTAAGAGCAAAAAGACGACAGCTGATTATACAACACTTCACTTCTAAGTTCTAAAGAAGAGCTGTGTTGTCGAAAACGGTTACCATCTGGATATTGAGTAAACAGTTGCTTTCCAGCCTTTGATCACCAAGAGGCTTTGTCAGACGATTTCATAAACACTACTTTCCGTCATTATCTGAATAATGCATCCTCCACATCACTTTTATTCCTCAAGTGGATATTAAAAATTAGATAACACAATTACACAAAGATTGTTTTACTACATTAAATATAAACAGAAAGCGTAAATTGCAAGGCGTGTGTTAAATATATTTTTGTATGAAAAGATTTGTTGCTTAATAATGTTTTCATTTCATTAACCGTTCTAATTTATCACAATGTGTGTATGAATGTAAGTAATATAGTTGTAGGCTAAATTTTGTGCATTGGAACTTTTTAAAGAAAGAAATATTAGAAAAACTCATATTTTTTTAATAATAATGAAATGAAGCAATTTTTTTTATAATTTCAAAAGAAATATCTACGAAAATAAATTATTCCAAATAAATTGAGAATAATATACTTTCACTATTTCATAACCTCTGTCTGCAAGATTATAAAATATCATGGGACGCTTTATATTACATAATTTAATCACACAGAGCTATATATTGTACTCACATATTATATTAAAAAATCTGTGTATATTGAAATCTTACAATTATTTTTTTAATTTAATTTTAACTTGTATTTTTTCTGAAAAATATTCACTTTACATAATTTGAAATATATTCCTATTATTTTTAGAATACTTTAAGAAAGTTTCTTATTTATTTGTCAATAATTCTTATAATTTATGAATACAAGAATTATTTTCATGACAAACATAATAAAATACTCTTGTGGAAATATTTTACACATTCATGTAAAATGCTTAAAATACATCCTACTATAGAAACTATTTCTTAATAAAACAATATGCACTTCCAAAAATTATTAAAAAAACTTTTCTTATTTTTATTGGCGACATATTTTTGAAAATCATAAAATTTGTAAATAATATTGTGATGATGTATGTGTTAATATTCATAATACTATTCTCTGACTTACACACATGAATGAAACATGTAGGTTTAAAAAACATTTAAATTAAATGTAAGTAAAAATCCCGCAAAAATTGAAATATTCTTTCATTTAGATTAATATTAGAAAAATAAAAATATATATTGCAATAATAAATGCAAAAAAAATTATGCAAAAATGGGACAAAATTAGTTCTATCATATAATTTTCCACATTTTTAACAGAAACTATAAATATCGTATTTCTTTAACAACATGCAATCTGTCGATTACTACGGGTACAATCATCTCGATACAAGTAATACTAGGAATTTCAGAAAAGAAAAGAAAGAATATTTTGAGGAAAATAAAAACATGATCCCTTCCCAGTTACATAAGAATTCATGAAAAAATAGAAAGCGAGGGTTAGTTGAAATAAATGCATTCTTATTTAGGGTGTCGTGATGATAACTTCTTTTATTTTATCTCGTCCAAAGTTGGTTGTTGAAAGAACATTCATCAGGCAGTGTTTTACAATAAGAGTTCCTTTTTCTATCGTTTTCTTTTTTTATATTTTCACTTCAATTCACGATGGAAATATTTTTTAAAACATTTCACGGGGACAGAAAAAGGAAATTATTAAAGGAGTGAAAAAGAATAGCTTGGAAACTCTTGGTTTCATTCGAGGGAAAGTAAACAGATTTCTCTCTTTATTTTATTCTCTCTATTCTTTATTCCCGTATTTTTCAAAAACGAGATTACATGCTTTGTAAGAAAAATAATCGTAATAATAAATTCAGTGAATCGAATTTTATGAAAAACAAAATCATCAATAATAAGATGTATTGTGATATAAATCTATTTTTAAGCTGAATCTTTTATTATTAATTGTGTTTTTATGCTTTTATGAAGAAATGGAAATAATTTTAGTGTATATATATGTGTATATATATATATATATCAAGGTTGGCCAAGCTCCTTGATAATCAGAGCCATTTTTAAAAATTTGAATATTTTGTGAGCAGCAATTAAATACGTATTTAAAGGGTATTGAAATATGTTTACGGAAATCATATATTTATTGAAAACACATAAATAAAAGCTCAAAATATGTGTATTAAATTTAAATATTAAACACATATTTTACTCCGCTTGATAATCCTTTAAAATTTGGTGAATAATTGTGACAACACTTCTCTGTAATTTTTTGAGATGCTTATAATTACGAATTAATACTGATCGTATACTTATTAATTAATACTGATCAGTGTTTGGATTTCACAAAATTTAAAGTGGAATAAAATGATTTGCATCAGTACATTGTTCCGAATATTGAAATAATTCTAGCAGTCTTTTTTTTTAATTCAAGATGCTCCGATTCTGGTACAAATTTACATAATTCAGTAATCGACTTATATTTTAATTGTAGAGCTTGATCTTCTTGAATCTCTATTAATTCTAATTTTCCAGATGTTTGGGGTTATAATTATATTGGAAATCGAGAATTAACCTTGAATTATGTTAATTTCAAATGGTTTTAGAAAAGAATCAAGAGAAGATTTAAAATATTTTAAGTCTTGAAATCTATTTTAGAATTCCGTCAGTATTCCTTCTAGCTTTCTTATATATTCGTTTAGTTTTTCTTGTTTAACATTGGAAAAAAAATTATTAATTCGAGGAAAATGACAAAATGTTTTATTTTTTTATTTCCTTTTGAAAAAGTTCTACTTTAGTTTGAAAACTAACTATACACTTTGAGACGTCAGGTGTTATTTTATCTTTCTCCTGCAATTTCAAATTCAGTGTTTGCAAATATTTCATGTGACATCAATCAAAAAACATTAAGTCTTGTAATAACTCGTTATCGTCTAATTCTGAATAGGTTTTTCTTTTTCTTTTAGAAATGCAGTTATATATCGAATCTAATTTACAAATTATTTTAATACGTTGTAGCTTGATAACCACCTAACAATGCAAAAGAAATTAATTTTATTTGGAAGTTCTTTGTTCTTTAATTCTTCAAGGAAATTTTTGAACTGTCGATGATTTTTTTTTCTTTTGGTGCTAATGTTATTTAGAATTTGTAACACTGTTTTCATAACATCAGTATATTTTGAATATTTTGTAACACGATGTTCTTGATGCATTATGCAGTAAATCGGTATGAATTTTGGAATTGAACTGAGGTGCATTTATCGAAAACCACTAATAATCCTTCAAAGAGCCACAGGTTAACAGATTTATAATTTTCATATTTTAAAAATTCACTAATATTATCTGCAAATTTAATGCCAATTTTTTCCCACTACAGCTGAAAATTTCTCGCAACCGTTGAGTAGTACAAATTATTATTTCTCTCAGTAATTTATTATTGTAATTTCTTTTTACTATTATTTACTATATTCGCTTCGTATTAGGTTTGCGTAATGGACAAAAAACCTCAATAAATGAACCAAACCATTATAATTGCCTAAAAGTAATATATTTGAAATTGTTTTCTAAGCTAATAAAATAAAGACGATTGTCCTCTTAAATTAGTTCAAAAGAATTTGTGATGCTAAACAAACAAATACTTAAACTATAATTTATATCACTATAATCTGGGTAAAATTATGAATTTTTAGAGCTTTAACTAAGAATATATTGATCCAATGAGAAAGGTGTGGTAAAAATATTCCAAAAGTTGTAAATTTACTCATATATGTGCCTTGTCAACAGTTAGTATGCACATACTGCTTACACATTAAGGTTATAATACAAAACAGAGAAGAAACTTTCTAGGATTGTTCCTGTAGATTTAAAGTGCTCTCATAATTGAAATTACCTATGAATTTAATATGAAAATATATGTAATTTATATTCAACTCTTCTCAATTCATTAGAGTATTATTTTCCAAAGCATACTGTATCTCCAGTTTTTTCATGTTTAATCTAATTCATCATCCGAAATGGATATTATGGACAAATCGTCAGACTAACTATACAAATGAAAAATATCAAAATGTACTTTATAAACACAGATAGCTTTCATTTTCTGAAATCTTGTGAAGGTTTTCTTTCCTGAGGGTCATTCTTTGAATGAAGCATCTTTTCTGGTAGTGAAATTACTATGATCAGGAGATAAAGAAGCTTTTTGCTTCGTTTTATCGTTAGTAATTCCCTATTCTGAAACAACTTGCTTAACGAGTTACATTTATCCATGTCTTTAGAGTCTATATTAGAGGAGAGCAGGATCATTGTCACATTTTAAAATCTCATACGGTTATATGCGATTTTATCAAGCAGAGACTAACTCATTATTATTGTCAATTCTCTCCAAATGTTTCTTACAATTATCATATTGAGTGTTCGTGTTTTCAATTAGAATAACGCATACTGAATTTAAGAAAAAATGAAAGAATTTGGGAAGAATTTTGCGACTTTTTACCTAAATGAATGGTCTGATATCCTACATGTAACTAATCAACATATAGTTTAAAGCATGAAAATGAACGTCTATGTGATTTCCCGCTCAACAAATGGCATTAATATCTTACACGTTTTGATTCATAGCTTAACGTATGCCATAACTTCCCCCATATATTATTTCCACCTTATTAGTCTTCAAATTCCTTTTAAAAATCAGTGTTAATTTTTCTGCCGCTTATCTTAAGATTATCTTTATAAAATTAGATTTTTGCTTGTTTAAGCTCTTAAAGTCTGATTTCATTTTCAAAATAAATTATATATATATATATATATATATATATATATATATATATATATATATATATATATATATATATATATATATATATATATATATATATATATATATATACATACATATATACAAACATATATATATATATTCTAGTATCTTTAAAATACCCCTAACCTTCAAAATTCGTAAATTATAATTTTCCACTATGATTTTATTCCTAAAGCGATAACTTAAACATTTATATTTATTATACATCGCTTCTAACCACAGTTTTGACTTGTATCAAGTAGATGATGAATTAAAAACAACATAAGAATCATGAAAATCACAAAAAAAAAAAATAAAATAAAAAAAAAAAAAAATACTACTCATATTCAATTCCAAATAATCTTTGAAATTTGTAAAGAAAATATAATAACATAAAATCGTTTAAGGAAAACATTAAACACCGTTACATAATCGGGCAGCACTGAGGATTTATGGAAAAAAATAATGGATTACAATTTTGTTACATTTAAATTAACTTCAACATCTTAAGAAATACATTAAAGTCGTGGAACGAAACCCCTAACCCCTAATAGGATCAAAATTAGTTCACTTGTCATTCTTCTGTCACTTGAGTCTACATTTGACAGGAAATTACAGCTTAAAGGTAATTCCAAATTAAACATTCCGCCACCAGCTCTGCCTAATTGATTTTAAAAAGTATTAATAAGCAAAAAATGCTACAAAATTTAGTTTAAAAACTCGTAAACCCGTATTTGCAATTCAAAATATGCATTTATATTTTATTTCTAAACATTATATTTTTTATGATGACTTTCTACAATTTAAAATTAGAGAGAAACTAACTATCATATATGTTCTATTTTATTTATTGCATAAAATTAAAGTCAAATTGTATGGGTGGATGGTTGTGTGTGTGCATTAAATCAAATCAAAGTTTATAGATATTTTATAGTTATTTTTTTTTTGTCATAGAGAGAGAATTGTTACGCAGAGCGCCTCGAAGCTTTTATAAATTATTATTGAATTGATATACAATTGTATCCATTTTCTTTTTAATAAGATTCCTCTCGCATATTTATGAATAGAGTCTTCTCATAACAAATTGCAATTCGGAAAAAATATTCTCATTTTAAAAATTAATATTTTTCTCTAAAATTTTCTTCACCATTTCATTAACATTTTAAAAATTTACCTCAATCTTGTTATTTTCTTTTTAAGGATTATTTAATGAAGCCTTAACAATGAATTTCTTACTATTAAGCTAGAATTTCGATCTATTGAGTTTCATTTCATATCTATTGAATTTCTTTTTTATGTCTACACCCTATTATATATCAATTTCATATCGTGTGATTCTATCACTTTGCAAAGATCGTCGAATAATATATCGAAACAGAGAGAGAGAGAAAGGCAAAAAAAAAAAAGCAAATTCTATTAGTCGCAGCCCAATCTATCATTATTTCCATCATCGGGTGTATTAAGAGAGCTTTTATAAGTGCTTTATCATCTATTTTTTTCCACTCTCCCTCTCTTGGATATGAAGAAAGACAATCCCTGTAGATCTTTGCCAAATATACCGTAAGATTGATGATAGTTTGTGCTTTTGTTCCGTTTCACCAAGCGTTTACTCGATCCATTTGCAATGTTTCTTTCTTTCGTCGTCGCCAACATTATGGGATGCATCGATTCTCTGCTTAAAATAATGTGTCAAAGCACTGGAATAAATTTATTTGCTTGTAACGAGAATTTGAAACTGCGGATGCATTTTAATGGATGAAAAATAAAGTGAATGTTTACGTAAATAGGCATGGCTTACAAATGGTGCAAACGATTACGAGCTTTAATCCCAGAAATTTAACTTAGCTTTTAAAAAGCAGATGTTCCTAAATTTTGCTGTTGTGACTCGCATTAATAAATAAATTAATTTCTGCTATCTATAGCTATTCTGTTTAATATTTAAATAAATGTCATTTGCAAGAAAGATAAGGTTATATTTTAAATTATCTATGTTTTACAGCATGTTTTTAATTTATATTCGTGTTGGCACAACTATATTAATCCAATTCATACATTGAATTTTTCTTTCTTTTGCATTGCGCATTTCTTTGATCAAAGTTTCACATTGCATTCTGGTATGCATATAATATTAATTACCTCATTTCCTTGCAGGAAGATACAGTCAAGAAGGGCTTAAAATAAATGATATCTTGCATAAAGTCTACTGTTTTTACATGCCCAAAATATATGTGTTGCAAACGAAAACAGTTTTAAAATCAATGTCTACCCAAAAAGTTAAGAAACTATGCAGTAAATGAAACTTAAAATCCTCTTCACACATAGCTCATTACTATTAAAATAAATAAATAACAAAAGAATGTTTCTCGTCCACTTATTTTGCAAACTACAATAACAATTGGACGAGACATTTACAACAGTAAAATGCAGCATGTTAAACAAAATCCGCCGGAAAGTTCAAATCAAAAAAGTGATTCATACTACGAGCTCCATAACGAAGTTAATTCTAGAATTGGAGTTGTATTATTGTAAACTATTAGAGCTCCTAATTTTTCTCAACAGGAGTTATAGTAAGATGAGATGTTATTACAGATATATACTTACTACATATTCATTCGTTCCTTCAAAAATGAATAAATGAATAAAGAACAAAACTCTTCTCTTTTTGAGCATTGATAAAATTTAATAAAAAATATATAAAACGATTTGGTAAAATTCAAATTTATAATAAGAAATCGTCATACATTCTTAAGTTATATTTAAATGTATATTTATATAGTTCAAGAATTATATCATGTCTAAGTTAAATTTTTTTTAATTAGTTTTTATTCAGTCGCAATTTATATAGTATAATAAGTTATGTTTTAATATCCACTGATGTCAAAAAATAAACTACTTTTATTATAACTAGTAAGAAGGTGTTGCCATTATGGTATCGAAAAGATTACAATTATTTTCTTTCTTCTACACACACACACTGAGTTTTTACTTTCAAGCTCAAAGAATTAAGTTGCATGATCTGCATTGATTAATTTTTGGCATCTTTACAAATTTATTTCTGGTACATTTGAAGGAACATATTAATGTCATTAGATTTTCACGCAATGTTATAAAATGTTTAAACGATTCCACATAAAGTAAATGTCTCTGAAATTTTAAATTTGTTTTCTCAGAAGCTGTGCTTAATTATAAATTTCCTTCTTCTTGTAAAATTGAAATCACATGACTAAATGCATTAGATTTTGAACTCTATTTTGCAGGACAATTGAAGCTAAAATTGTATTCCTAGAACATTTTTTAAATACATGAAAAAGAATATTTTTTAACGATATTAAATTCCTCAATTGATAAAAGTGCTTAATGTAATTAAAAAAAATTGATTTTTTGTGATAAGGACAACTTATAATGAATATGGAAAATGAAATTAGTGATCTAGAGAATAACATATAAATTTAACACTCTAAAATAAGCTGAAATCATAAAAGCATTGAATTTTAATGAGCCTGTATCTATGATTTTTATTTAATTTTTCTCCGAAAAACACTTCTGTTAGGACAAACTTAGCAACTTCAATGGTATAAACTGTTCAAAATATTCAAAGCCTTAATTAAAGAGGGATAAAAAGAGTATTAAATAATCTATATGTGAGAAATTTATTTATTTTTTTATTTCTGTATCATACATATCAGATGATATTTAGGAGATAATCATAAATTTTGCAATCGACCATATTTTCAATGAACTTTATGCTATGTAAAATATTCTTGTCGAAACTCGAACATTAATATGATAAATATTTTCAACTAAAATAGTCAATAAGCCAATAATCAAATATATCGACTTTATAACTTTCATAGATAACTTTTACAATATATAAAATTATCCTTCGTACTCTCAAACGATAATTTTATTAAAAAAGTTATTGCTCTGTCTAACTTTCTTGTTTATCTGATCTTGACGCAAATCATAAACAGATTATTTTAATTGCTCTTACGTACACATTTCATAATGGCCACTAAGAGGCTTTGAGTATTTTATTCCAGATTATTAAGCAATTATAGTACGTAAGACCAAATGTGTCCTAGTGGTACGGCCGTTCTGTTCAGCTTTAATTAACAATAAAATATCTCTAATAATTCATTAACAATGAAATTCAAAATTTTAAATAGGTTGGTTTTTATTCTTCCATTCACAAGGCTGCGAAAAGTTTTGATGTTGCCCACAATATTTATTTGTCTTTTAAATACTCAACGAAATATGCATTTTAATGCATTATAGATATGTCAGTGGCCACAAATTTACTCTAAAATTTTGAGTTTAAAATTAAAAGAAATTCAGAGTAATCATTATTCATAATTCTATATATGTAACTGAAAAGTAATTTATATGCATTCTTCATATATTAGCTACAATAAATTTAGATTTTGAAATCCAATCGTGACATAAAATGTCTTACAAAATAAAGCTTAGTAAATTTTTAATTAAAATTAGTATCTGTTATTCTTGAAAATATTAAAAATTTCAAGGAGTATTTTACAAATATTATATTTAATAAACTCAAATATTTAATTAAGTATCCGATTTTTGAGGTATATTTTTCGAGTTTGCGCAAAGAAATTAAAGGAGCACCCCCAGTCATTTTCTTTCAAGAATAACATTTGCGTGAACTTTAATTTTGGTTACTTTTGTAAAATATGGCGCGCGCGTTACGATTTCATGTCATAAGCCATCTCTCTAGAAACAAGCAAATTTGAACAAAAATATAAAAAAAAATGCACCCATCCAAGTTAAAAATTCATAAAAATATTGGATTTATTTTCAACCATTGTGAAACTGGAGTCAGAATACCTGAAAGACAAAACAAATATATTTCGAAGCAAATTTTTACATGTTACAGTATTTTTTGAGTGAAGGAACACGTGCGTTGTCATGGTAACGCGAAGACCGGTCAACCTTCCCTCGACGGCAGAAAGTGGAAGCGGCTGTGGGGTTGGCGGCAAATTAATTCGCCGAGTGCGCCAAGCGTTTTCGTTTTCTGTAGCAAAGGTGCTATGTAAGAAAAATGATCGTAGAAACTTTTCGGGGCAACTGACACGAAAGAAAAAAGTCATCTGAAAATATATGAACCAAGAAATGAGTTCGGATTGCTGCTCGAAAAGGAATATAAATTAACTCCTTTACATCAGTAATTATTTTCAGATTTTTTGCTTTCCAAACAATGAATGCGCATTTGAATAGTTTTCGTTTTGCTTTCAAATGCATTGAACTAATGAGTTAAATTAAACTTTTTTTTAAACTGAATCTAGTTTTAAATAAAAAAGAAAAGTAATTTCTTAAAAACTTATTTGAAAAGCTGATAAAATTATTAACAGATTGAACTTCAAAAATTTTTTTAACTTTTCTATTCTCTTATTTCCATTTAATAACAATTAACTCCTAATGATTAACCAATTTAGGAACAATAATGTAGACAATCAAAACACCAGCTATCACACTAAAATATATAAAAAAATGTTATGGATATGATTTGGCCTCCACATGATGAAAAAATAAAATGTTGATTCTCGTATTAATTTAAAATTTTTTCATGCATATGTGGTAAAAAGAAATACATTAAAAACAAAATTTGCTAGAGCTCCAATTTTGAATTTTTTCAGCAATTTTCATTGTTAAATGTTGACATTTGTTAAAAAATGGCATTGTAATTTAATTCAAAAATGCTGTAACAGTTTAAGAAAACAATAATATTATATAGCATTCTGAAATGTACAAATTATAACGTTCATTTTCAAAAATGCATCTCATTGTATATTTTTTACATATTTTTAGTTTCTGACTTTTTGCATATGAATTAAAGGAAGTGTTACATACCATTTGAAATGCAATTAATGTTTCACCTCTAACTTTTAACTGTGTTTGAAAGATGAGAGACTGCAGAGAAACTTTTGAACTCTGGCTTTTAATTCAAAAGTTTGTGCATTCGAATCCCAACCTTTTAGTAGATATTTGGATCCTTCCTTACACAGTGAGTTCCGTTTAATTTTAGCATCGTGCACGAAAATTGACCAAAAAATGGGAAACAAACCAAAAGAATATCTAAAATATTACATTAACTTTTACTTAACTTTTTGCGCTGATAATTAATACTAGGCAATCGAACTTAGCTGTGATACTGTTTTAAAATGCATTCCGTGACATCTAACGCATTTCAGGAGACCTTTTCATAGATTGTGGGTCATATTTGTGTGTCGGAAGGTGAAAACCAGAAAAATTTCGTAGTATCCACCCAAATATAAGGTAATTCAAAAAAGTAGAAGCTCAACAAAAATCTCCCATTGTCCAATGATGATTGGTATCGAACCTGGAAGTTAAAATTTATGTATTTCAATTTTATGCTCAAATAATCTCGATAAATATATAAAAGTAAGAGTGATGCCCACATTTCACCAGTAATAACTCAATTTTCTAAATAGCTAAATACCCATTGTTATGTAGTCAATAATTTTTCTTCCTATATAATTAATTTATAAAAATCAGTAAATTTATCATGGAAATATTATAATTCTTTAAAAAGGCATTGCAATATAACATGAATTAGCTTCGTAGTCCTTTAATTCTTTAAAATTATACTGTAATTTATCTTTTAGGGTAATAATTAAGTAATCCTATAAAATGATGTTGTAATTTAACTTATAACGTAATTTAGCTTATAATTTAATTTAGTTTTTTACGAGGGTTGGCTTTTGACAACAAAAAAAGGAAGAAAAATAAATTTTTTATCTACAAACAAACTACAAAAAAAGAAAGAGAAAGGAAACATTTTATAAAAAAAAAAACTGTTTCATTGTGTTTCAAAATATTCGCCCTTAAGATTTACTCACTTTTTCATCCTTTCAAATCAAATATTGGAACAGTTTTTCTACTCTGAAGTTAATACCTCAGAAACATGGTTTTGGAAAGCATCAACAGTTCCTTGAGGTGATAAAAAACTCTGCTCACACACTTTTGGCTTGACATAAGGCAACAAGAAAAGTCTTTGGGTGACAAATCAGGAAAATATAGGTAATAAGACATTAATTCGATATTTTATCTTTCAAATAATCGTCTCTTTGACGTGCTGTGTGGGAGCTGGCATTATCGTGATGAAGAATAATGCGGCAATTTTCGTTGTTTTTCCCGATTTCTTTGATGATTTTTGGTAAAGACATTTCGTTATACCATTTAGTATCAAAATTTATATGATCCTCTAAAGGAATATTGCAATATATCCTGTAATGCTGAAGAAACAAACAATCATTTTCTTGGAAGTGCTTCATAAACAAACAATTTTCATAAGATTCAGTTCATCTGGAGGCGCCAAAACAGTAAACTGTTGCTTAATTTTCGGTTCATATGTATATGTCCAAATTTCGTGACCTGCAACAATGTGGTATATGGATTTTGCGGTTTTTCAAGTTGAGAGAATTTTTTTAGCATTTCCTTTACACCGATTTGCACTAGCCTCTTTTAAAGCTTCTGTTATATTGTATGGATTCTATCTGGAACAGGTATTTTTAATAGCTAAATGTTTGTACAAAATGAAATGTAATGCATTCTGGGATATGCCAAAAGATGCTTCTAGCCCGCAATACACACTGATCTTCTTCAGTCATCTTACGCACATCGTCACATTGTTTGGAATCATTACCGATTTTGATCGTTCTTCACGAGATTCATCACTCACGAAAGCACGAGAACGGCAAAATTCTGCTGATCTCTTGTAAACAGTCTTTTCTGATTATTCTTCATTACAGTACATTTCATGAAGCTATACTAAGCATTTTGGTCGAATGAGGCCTTTCGTAAAACCATAAAAATCATCCAATGGAAACCTTCAAGAGTTATTTCAATTTTTCCCTTCAGTTGCTTCTTTGTAAACAAAATACGCGTATAATTTCTAAGATGTGACTGATTCCAACATTAAAAAATTTTGAAATTTACGAATATTCTGAAGACAGATTTCACATGATAACCTTCTACAGTGAGTTTGTAAGAATTTAAAAAGCAATCTAAATTACATTATTACGAAGAGGTCCTACGTAGTTCTATAATTTTTAACGAAGATATCCTACGTAGTCCTATAACTTTTTTAAAATAACACTGATTTATTTTATGGCGTAAAGGGGCTTAATAATTTACGTAGTTCAATAAATTTTTTCATGAAGATGTCCTACGTAGTCCTATAACTTTTTTAAAATAACACTGGAATTTATGTTATAGCGTAAAGGGGCTTAATAATTTACGTTGTCTTATAATTTTCTAACGTAATTCTATAATTTTTAACTATATTTTTTAACGTAGTCCTATAATTTTTAACAAAGCTGTCCTAGGTAGTCCTATAATTTTTTAACTATAACTTTTAAAGTAGTTCTATAATTTTAACAAAGATGTCCTACGTAGTCTTATAATTTTTTAACGAAGATGTCCTACGTAGTCCTATAATTTTTAAAATAACAAACACATACACTGTAATTTATCTTATATCGTAAAGGGGCTTAAAAACTTAATAATTCTGTAAAAGTAATATTCTAATTTTCCTTTCATCGTAAAGTAGCTTAACAATACTATAACCTTTAAATAATAATGTAATTTAACTAATAGAACGAAATGTTGCTTAGTATTATAATTCTTTAAATAATTATATAATTTTGATTAGAATGTAATATAGATTAATAATCTCATAATTTTTTTAAATAATAAAAACGATCGCAATAAACGTGTACAATAAATTCCCTATAATTAAATTCATTAAATGATCGGAGAAATATTTTAAAATGGTCCATTTAAATGAAACTTAGCTTCGTACGTAATGTGACTTAACCATCTTATAAGTCTTTCATATAATACTGCAGTCCTATTTATAACGTAGTACAACTTAAAAACCCATAATTCCTTAAAACTAATATATTTTAGTTTGAAGAGAGTCTTAACAAAATAAATATATATAATGTCAAAAATATTCGAACATTTGCAAAATGGTGGAAATCTGTACATAAATATACAAAAAGAAAGAAAATAAGTTTTTTAATTTTTTGAAACGTGTTAAGTATGAAAAAAATTAAAGATTCTGGATCACTTATTTAATTTATCGTTGGAAATGAAACAATAGATGTGTGTATGTGTGCATCAGAAAGGGTCAAACCGAAAATAATAAAAATGTAACATTAAAAAAATTGTCAAATATTATGAGCAAAAATGCAGCCGAATTCATTCAAAATTATGTTATCATTAATAGTCAACGCTCAAAAATGAACAATAATTTTTTAAACCACATACACACATTAAACTTTAAGAGAAAGGTTAAATTTTAAAAGATTAAACTTAAGAAGTTTCTTAGACATATATTATATAAAATAACTTTCATTAGAATACTATACATACACACACATTTTAATTTTTAATTTGGAGGTTTATTTTTCGATTCTTTTTCACATTCCAGTGGCACAAATTTATGCACGAAATAATATCCTACCCTGAAATTTTGAAAATGGTTGCTGAATGCTTCATAGCATTCAGTTAAAGAGTTCGTGGGATCAAGTCTCAGTTTAAGTATGGATGTTTTCATACTTGTGGAAGTATGGATGTTTTTCTTTGGTCTCCATTCAATTATTTATGAGTTGGATTCCTACCTCAGTCGTGGCTGTTTGCAATAATTCGAAACTCATTTTTTTACTGATTGAACTTATTTGAATTTGCTTTCTTCAAAAAAGTTGTACTTGTCGTTAATAGGTTGTTTCTTTTTTAAATGAAAACATAAAAAAATGCACCAACTATTTCTCAAAATTACTTGAATCAAAATGAAGCATATTTCTTTTTCATACTAACTAAAAATATAAAACTTTCTTTTTCACTCTTTTTTTTTTCTTTTTTTGCCTGTTCACTAAAATTATAAAAAAAATAATTGTTTACTCATTTTTCTTTTTCGCTTTCTCAATAAAATTATAAGAATCGTTTTTATTCACAACTTTTATTTTTCTTTCTCACTAAAATTATAGAACACTAATTTTTCTGTTTATAATGTTAAAACCTATCACGCAAAATTCTTTTTTTAATTTCTCAGCATCTTTCCAGCTCTATTTTTAAAATTATTATAAATTTCATTAATTATATTATAAAAAAATTTATAGATTTTCTGAACATATATCCTTTTGAAAAATTTTACTTCATTTTATTTTTTTTTCAACTGTTGATTCAATTTCATTAAATTAATTATTTTGTTTCCACTATAAAAAATTCTTGTTTTGTTAATGATGGCAGTTTCTATAAGTAAAAAAAGTTTTGTAATTAAAAATTATTTAAATATTCACTACTTTCATTGATTTTATTGATTAAGATGATACACGTTTAAATATCTGGGTACTAGAATAAAATATAAAATACATCCATATTTGATTTTTCATCTGTGTCGATACATTGACCTTTCTCTACAAGTAAAAATCAGTAAAATGTGAAGAATCTACTTTTTATATGACATCCATTACAATCAAATTGTCAAAAACATTTTAAAATTTCATTTCTCAAAACAATCCTTTTCAAACTTTTATTCCACGGCATTATAATGGTTTTATAATAACATTCATTGCTTTAATAACAAAAATCTTTAATAAATGAAATGATTCCTTTTACAAAATCAGACATGCTTCCTTTACTAGTGAAATGTTTTATCCATAGATTTCAAAAGAAGAATAAATTTACAGAAAAATTACTTAAGTAAAAATATGTTATCCATTTTTGGTATTTTGCCAGGGGTTGGATTCTTTTTTATATTTTGATCATTCTCATGAATGACTTCTGCATTAAATTTCCAATTTAAATTATATATGCATGTTATTATTATTAAACACGGAACGATAGCATGTGACTATTTAGTATGCATTAAATTTTTATATTATTATACATTACATTCTTTAGACAGACTCATCAAAATTGAATCTCATGATAAATTAACTCAAAAACAATAAACAATTCTATTCGTTAATTTACTTCTGTTATAGAATTTACATTAAACATGTAAAATTTGTAAATATAGAAAATTTAAAAAAGAAATTTGTAAATTCTGTATCACGGCATTACATTACCATAAAGATTGCATAACTTATCTTTCAAAGATGAGAGGTCAGAATTAAAATAAATAATGCTCTTTTGAAGGGAATGAGCCTTAAATAAATCCATCAAAATAGAGCCTCAAGCTAGATTTACTCAAATCTGGACACAGCTTTCTGCTTTAATTCAAATCTGCGAAAAATTTAAAAAAGAATTGATATGGATATTTATCAATTCTGTATTGCATTACCATAAAACTGATTACGTAGCTAATCGTTTGAAAATGAGAGTTCAGACGAAGAGAGATGAAGACATTTTAACAAAATGAGGGAGGTTAACGGCGGATAATCACGACAGCACACTCACCATGTCATTGCAGCTGTCACTCCTGTATGCATGATTTATGTCACTGTTTTTCCTCTCTAAATAGAATGTTTTTGCCCCTTAACCATTCCGATTACATTGACTTTGAGTGATGAGATTCTATATATAATCCTAACGGTAATATGATGCTAAAGTTTTTAAGGCAATAAGACCTTGAAAAACAATTGCTCAACTACAGTGACACTTCATCATTTGCATGCGAGGAATTATTAATTAACAGCTTTAGAAAAAATTTTATCGGGGATCCTTTCAAAAAATCCAAGGTTATATAAATGGTAACTGGATTTAAGGGTGTAAGTTGAAAAAAATTGAATTTTAAAAATTAATCTTCATTCTCAACTCTTTTTGTCGAATATAGAATTGTTTCAGAAAGGAATAAGTCCATAATAAATGATATTCTTCAAGTAATTTCATTTTCTTCAACTAAAAGTGTCTCATTTTTGGATCTTCATTCTCAATCATTTTCTTGCCAACTACAATATTTTAACTAGAATTTTAAAATTTGCAGCATGTCATTTTCTTCAAGTAATTTAATTTTCCATAGGTAAAAATGTCTCACTAAGACAGCTACAAATGAAAAATACTAAAATATCATTCTTAAATTCCCCGAAAATTACTGATACTACAGCCATGGATTTAGTAATCGGGAGAAAATCAAATTCGCAAGTTAAGAAACTATTATAATTGTGATTTTTTCCCTACACAGTCCTTTTGAAAATTAATCGTAATATGGCCGTAGTAAGGCTATAAGGGTGAAAAATTAAATGCCGCAATATTGTAAATTACTCTCAAAGAGTACAATTTTTCATTGCAGATATTAAAAATCTATACTTTTCTGAGAAGTATAAAAATATTTATTTTCATATTATCTCTGAGGAATTGATGTGAAGTAATAAAATGTTTTGATCAATTTCAAAATGCTCTGAATGAAGGAAAGGATAAGCAATAGCAAAAACCTACCAAGCAGATATTATTATTTCTGCATGAGTAATATTTCGCACAGTAAGAAAATACAAAAATGTAAGTTATTTAATTTCTATGCTATTTTGAGGGAAAAGTTAAACAAAAGATGACAAAGCACATAAGCGTCAAAGACTGTGAAGGCTAAGAAACCATTTGTCAGGAAAAATGGTATTTGAGAAATTATTTTTCTGGTGAAAAATGATTTCGTTTAGACAGTCTAGATGGAAAGGGGGCTCCTTTTTGGTAAGACCTTTGAAAAAAAACAAAAATTTTTTCCTTAAAGCAAAGTGATGGTGGTTGTTTGATTGTTTGAGCAGATTTTTGTTGTAAAGTTAAGACCAGCTTAGTGTTCTTTGATAGCCGAAAAAATTCTTGAAATTTATAGGAACATTTTTAGATGAAATCTAACCTTAATGATACTTTATTTGAAATCAGATTAAATAAAGGAATTATCTTTCACGAGTAACATTTTAAGCATGAATGTGCCTAATTTTGTCAATAAAGCAATGCCTGTCGATTTTTCGTTCGTTAACAGGTTTATTATAGTAGATTCACAATTTGCTTCTTTCAAATTTAAACCCAATATAAAATCTTTAATGACATTAGAAATAAATTCTGATTTTAACGATACCATTCTTGAACTGAAATTAAATAAAGGAATAACCTTGCTTGACTAGTAGCATTATTTCTACCCGAGTATGCCTAAATTAAAAAGTTTAAAAAATACTTGACCGTTATTTCTTTTTTAATGAATTCAACCAATATAGATTAGCTATTTGTTTCTCCAAATTCAAACTTAATACAAAACCTCTTCAAAGAACTTATGTTCAATTAAATATTCCAATCGTAAATACATTTCGAGGAATTGGTTTACTATGTAAGGTAAAATATTTTTTAAATATATCTACTTTCATTTAAAGCAAATTAAAAACTTAAGAGATTTAAGCAAATTATAAAATTTTGTGTCAAATTATATGCGTATTTATCATTTAAAAATTACTTGATTCTATTAAAATTAAGCAAATCGCTATTATTATCTTTATCATCATTATGCAAATAGCTATTATGATTGTTATTTTGGATAATCATGCAAAAAGAAAAACCCTTTACAATGATTTTGAACTAGGAGTAGCTTTACAAAATATTTTTTAGATAAAAAAATTTGTAAAGATTTTTTTAAAACTGGATATTTTACAAAATTGTTTACTTCGTAAATTATTTTGTATAGTATCTAGATTACTTTACTTAGTATCTTTACAACGTAGATACTTGACAAGGTATCTTCTAACTTGTTTGATGCGAAATATAAATTCCAGCGTTTTAAGAGTAAACTATAAAATTATATATTTTTATTATTTAAAAAGCATTTGATAGTCTCCAGGGCGTGTTTTAGGAGCGAGAGTGGATCAATTGCCCTCCCTAAAACATGTGACAATGAATTAAAGGGTCAAAATATACTGCAACGTCCAAACCCCTTCATCAGATAAATTAATCGCATTGGAAAAACACATTGAGTCTGCCAGATTCTTTAATAAAATTTTTACCGATTCCTGGTGTAGATCAATGAAAATAATTATAAATGGGGGAAAAATAATTACCTACATTTTTTTAATATCTGGTATTTGAACAATTATTCTCCCTTAAACTAAAGTTTTAATTGAATAGTTAGATGTTTGTATGTGTAATTGAATTGCTTATTTCATTTTAGTTCTTAGTTTTTAGTTAAAACGAATTATCTAAAAAAACAAGTTAATGCTCTTGAAAATATGAAGCTCCAAAGAACTTTCAGTTTTGTTTTCTGATTGTACAAAACTCGTGACTGATCTATGGCTATATATATTTTGTTTTAAAATATTTTTGTTAATATATAAAATATCTTAATAATATGTATAATTATATAAAAAGTTACTACAATATTTCTATTGGTTTTCAAAAGATTAGAATTTAATTGGTTTCATTTTAAAGTATACAAAATCTTAAACTACAGCATGTGCAAATAATTTTTTTTTATTATCAAAATTATTTATTTTGTATTACTTGAATTGATTTTATAAATAAAAGTTGTGAAATAGTTTATTCGAATGTAATATGTCATATTCACACAAAAAGGAATTAACTACTATTTTAATTTATAGTTAAAAACTATACTATTTTAATTTAAACAAATCTAATTTGTAATTGACTGTTTTCTATAATTTATTTTAGGAACCTATTTTCGAAAATTACAATGATTGTCAAGATCTCATGTTTCTTTAAACATGTAAATCTGTGTTATTTAGGGGCATGGAGGTCTTGTGAATAAGCAACATTCTCAGGGCAAGCTAGTTTGATTTATCACTCCTGTCTCTTTTGCACGCGAAAGCAAATTGGAAAAGAATTCACAGATAAACTTGGATTTGGAACCATTATAAACATCCGCACAGGAGTTGAAAATCGCACTCACGAACTGGGTTCGTAGGTTTGATTCCCAACTCGAGAATAACATTCAATTCATATTGTGAAATTGAAGGCCATTCACGAGTTAATGAATCTGGCCTTCAATTGGTATTGTTGAATTCAAGGCTAGTGTTAACCACTCAGCTGTCATTGCAACTGCTATTGTATTTCTAAGATACTGAGTTAGATACCCACCCTGTAGAAAACAATCGTGATAAGAATGTTATGTTATGCACGTCAGAATTAAGATTTTCGTCAATTTCAATGGTTCCCTGCAGTGTGAAATGAAGTGAAGAGAAAGATTTCACTCCGGTGTCAACTTCGCCATTGGACCATCGTTCAAACTTTCGAAATAGTTTAATTCATTTTGAGGCTTCTGTACATTACATGTGAAAACTTGTCAAGATATATAACCCCTTAAACATGTTAATACTTTCTCATGAAGGGAAATACGAATTTTTTTACAGTGGCCATCAATTAGGTATTTCAATCACCTCGTTTATTTCCATGTAAATCCCTTTATTTTGATATGAAATTCAGAAAGTGGCTTACGAAAAATAAAATTTCAGTAAATTTCCAAGTTATTTGTAATGTGTAGATGAATTTAAAAAATATCTCAAAAGTTATGTTACTGTATAAATATTATGTATGCAAAAATATTTATACTGTTGAAACGATATTATTTCAGATAAACGTCATTATAAAGTATCAGTGTCTTTTTATCTTCTTTTTAAAATTTTAAGCATATTTTAAAAATGAAAATCAAAGCAATAATTTGAAAAAGTACATTTTACAAAATATCGTTTAATTTCCTTTATTCAATTTTTACTATATTTACATATATAAATATATTTCTCTAACTAAAAACATGGTATATATATATATATAAATCCGTATGTTTTATTCCCGAAAATTGTTAAATAAAATAATATATTTATTATTATATCCATCAAATTATCTTTTCTGGAATGATCTTTATCTCGAATGATATTTTGCCATATGATAATTCTTGCAAACATAAATGAATATTTTTAGATTTTTTTCTAAATTAATATTTTTTGTGTTTATATATATATATATATATATATATATATATATATATATATATATATATATATATATATATATATATATATATATATATCAAAATCTTAACTGTTTATTTTAATAACCACTGTTTAGTTGAAAGTCAAATACCACAGTTGTAAAAAAAAAAAAAATACGTTGTTTTTAATTCTGAACTCACAATTTATCGAAAACAAAATCTAGTGATTATTTTATATTTTCTCAACATTGCTATTTTATTAAAGCCCAAATTATTCGAATAAACTTCTCTTATGCATACATTATTTTATTAAAAATAAAATATTTTTCTTTTCTCTTATTAAGAAAATTAATCGAAAGTAAACATCCGAACAGTAATATTTCTCCATTCTAGATTTCAAGTCTCAAAATCGATGTGCTTTGGGAGAGTATTATTAGGATTTTAATTACTAATTTGTCTTTTAGATATTTTTTGCCGTTAGCATAAATTATACCATTATTATGAATTACGGAATAATAATATTTCAATAAAGCTGTTCTGCTTATGACGTATGTTTTAATTATTATTGAGTGTGTCTCATTTTTTTTTTACTGTTTCAATAAATTGCCATTCGGGGAGTATATAAAATATTTGAATAAAGTTAGTTGTGCTTGTCAATGTTTTTTAAGTATGGGAATATTAAAATAATTTAATTCCAATTGTTACAAGTCCTCCAGCTGTTACAGAAGTGAAAAGATTGACTCAGAGTAATTTCTCTCTTTTGTTCTCAATATTGATCTTCGGTAATGTGCGAATAATATATCAGCTATATGTAGTACAATAAGCTTTAACAACTGTATAATACTAATCACTAACAAATATTAATTAATAAAAATTGATTCTTAGATCCTAACCATGGCCAGTTGCAAAGCTATACAAGAACAACTGTGGTAAGAACATTCGCTGCTTAATAGCCTCCAGGAGACGTTTTCATACAATATGGATCACATCTACCAGTCAAAAACGGCAATTCGCCAGAATAACACATCAACTTATGTGTCTCCAGAAAATGATGACTAACATTTATCGTCCATTATTCAACAGTGGCTTAAATTCTACAACAAGATTCTTCTATTTGTATATATTTAAAATCCAACGTGCATGCGCTCACATTTGCATAAGCATGAGCTAATTCATTTATTAGCGCTTTATAGTTACTTGTACAAAAAAAAATAATTGGATCGAAATCTACAATTAAAATTGACTAAGAACTATAAACACCCACACCCGAAGAGGAAATCGAATTCAATAATTTTGAACTGAAGGACAGAACACTAATTATTCAGCTGTCAGCTGAATATGAGAGTTCAGCTGTCAGCATGAAGCTGTTATGTTCAGCTACATGAACATGAGAGTACCGAAAATTTTAATCCAACACTGTTAAAATTTTCCATTTCAATATTAAGTTTCCCTCTCAATTTTAGTTTTGTTTTCAATATTAATATTTTTAATGAAAATAAAAAGACATTTCCAATTCATAGCAGACTATATTATAAGGTTATTAATTATGGGAAAATAATTTATCGCGTGTTAAAAGTAAATGAAGTAGTATCATTATAATCTCTACTTCATTTCATTACATTTCTCTCAAACTTACAGAATAATTTTAAGACACTGCTAAATAAAATGTTACTTGGATTTTTCTAGACTTAGAGCATGAAATGTTTTCGTATTTCACCTATTCTTCTTGAATGCATAGAATATGATTATATGTGCTACATTGTAAAATAGAAATCAAATTCTCTTCAAATTAAATGTTAATATTTGTATAAATATCTAATTAAGTCGGGAAATGTTTATAAAGTGGCTTTTTTTAAGTTACTGTGTACACATTTTTGGTTGTTACTAAAGAAGATTTTTCTAAAATTGGTTTCAAGTACGTGAATAATGTATACAAATCACTCCAAAGGCTTTCCCAGATCTCTTTGTTCTTTTAAACAAACAGAAATTCTCTTTAATTTTCTGCGGGAAATTTCAGCTTACAGCTGAGTTAATAATTCTGATTCATTTCGTCCTTTTTAATCAAATATTAACAAATTCCATTTTTTATGAATATTTCCACAGATATATCATCTGTTATTTATATGGAGTTTCGTGATCGGACGAAAGGAATCTTTGTAAGCAATAGATGAGTTTATCGCGTGAGTATTCTTTCTGATACATATAATTCTAAGTTTCTGAAAACAATTTTTTATTTTGTTTCACGTTTGGGTTTTTTTATTAACTGTGAAAAGTGTTGTTCTTCGATCAAAATAATATGTTTCGCGGGACTACATTTATTCAGTTGTCAAATGATAAGAAAGAATACATAAAAAAGTGTTATTTACTAACACGTTTGAGTTTTTGAATAAGAATATACCTCAATAATAGCACATATTGTCCATATATGAGTAATAATTTAATGTTTGAAATATAAGAAAAATATCGTAATCAGACTTTTTTTTTCTTCAAGTTTAAATATTAAGAAATACCATGTAATTAGGATAACAGAATTACGACAGTTGCTAGTTTGATTGAATAATAATAGTGTTCAGTATTTTGTGACTTTTTTCCTTGATTAATTTATTCGCAAGAACTGTTAACATTTCTGTCAAATCTCCTCTAGAATATATTCATTTGTTTGTTTCCTTGTGAAAAAAATGTCATTCAAGTTAACTCTTAAGCCAAACACACGATAATGATGAAAATACTGAATTTAAGAAAGTACATGATAAAAATAAATAGATTCTACTGAATAAAAATAGTTCAATCAAGCCAAAAGATAATAATTAATCATCTTTGTCTTATTGAATTGTATTTAAAAAATAAATCAGAATTTTCTTGTACTAACATATTAAATTGAGATGACTAATTACCATACGCCATTTTATGATGTGTTCGAAATTTTTGTTCCTTGTGTTTAAAAAGCTTTTGAGAATCTAAATTATTCTTAAAGTTTGATAAAAATCATAATTGTTATTTCATAATAACATCAAATTGAAATTGAAGCTTCATAGTGTTAAATATTTACAAAAAGAATGATTAATAATAATTATTTTCGTATTAAAGTTTTATCAGTACTTTTTTCACTTCTTTATCTCAATTACACGTAAAAAATCGTCTGAAAAAAAGCTCATTAGGACCGGTGTTGGCGGTTCCGCACTTATGGCACGTGCCATCAGAATGGAATTCAATGTTGGCACACATGTAGGTGGGAAAGAGGACAACCATCCATCCCAACATCTGCAGTTTTGATGCGGATTTTCGGCGTTTGTCGGCAAAAATACCGAGCCACCAAATTATGGCAACCCTGGGGCGGCTTCCCCGCTGTACAGCGACATCTTCCATTTCCAAGATCCCTCCGCCGAATCGACAGCGTAGTGTCGGTGAGTTGTGAGCTACAATCAAAAAACAAAACTCGTCCAAACGCCTGCTCTCATTTTTTCTCACTATGACAAGGTAGGTTTGTGTTCCATGTTTCCTTCCTACTTTTTCTTCCTTTTCTCCATAAATTCTTGCCATTTCTATTTTTTCTATATCGCCACTCGATCAGTTTTTCCCGTAATTAGATCGGCCACTGTCCGCCATGCTTAAACAACCTTTTCCCGCTACACCTCTGCGGAAAATTTCCTATTTCTCCTGGAATATTTGTACTCCGGAATTTTCTCCCTTTCTCCTATTCGCTTAGCGTCGTTTTCAGTTTCAGAGAAAGTGCATGATAAATTGTCTTCTAATAAATGAATTGCTTAAACCAGTGGGGGAAAAATCGGTTTTCTCCGAATATAAAAAAAATTGCCTGTTTAATAAGTATTAACCACGTGTAGGGGGCTGAACCTCTATTACCATTTTAACTACTGATTTCGTAATTTCATTATGTTCTCAAAAACAACAAAGTAAACGAAAGAATACATTAAATGAAAATTAAAATTTTTTTTAGTAATTTTAATACTTTTGTTTTATCAAATTTATACTTCCTTAACTTAAGTTTTTTCCCCCATTTTCTGAAACCTAGTACCGATTTCCATAACCATCATTAAAATTATTATATATGAAAATTTTTTTAATCTTCTTTAAGAATTTTGTCATATTTTTTCTAATTATATCTTAACAATTTTTTCCAGAAATGAATTATTTTTACTGATTTTTGTAATAATATGTAACTGGCATTATTAATATTATGGTCTAGAAATATATAAATAAGAAGAACTACTGTTTTACAGACAATTTTTCTTCGTTTTAATGTACTAATTATAATAAGCAAATTCATTCAATATGAAATGTTACATTCTCATTTATTTATTGATTTCATTCTTTTATTTCAAAAATACTTTATCTGTATAGATTTCATTTAATTTAATTAATTTAACTTATTATTATCATCATTGTATTTGTAAAATTAATCTGAATAAAATTTTTAATGCAGAATATTAATACTATTTTAAGAAAAACTTTCAACCTTTCTTTTTTTAGTTAAAATTAAATTTGAAATAAGCGCTTTATTTATAATTTATGTTATCTATTTTATTTCCTAGAATTATTTACAAAATCTATTGTCAATTAGAAATAAGAAAATTGTCATATTTTGCTCAATTTTATTGTACTTATAAAGAAAAAAATAATTGATAATGAGGATTATTTAAAAATATTAAAAACTAAACGTCATTAAAAAATATTTCCCTGAAAATCGAAAACATAAATTTTATTTATAAAAACTAAAAATAATTTATTTAAAAAATACTAATGAATCACTTTTTATGTGTTTTCTATTATGGATTCTATATGTAGTCATATTCTTTTATTTCTTTAAAGGATGTGTTAATTTTAAAGGAAACTGTATGTGTGCTTATATATTAACATTAAAATTGAAGAACTCAAATTCAACATTTAAGAAATAAATGCTTCCTCAAAATTATATAAAATCTTTGCTAATGAGCGCGATAATTTTTTTTTCTTCCTTTTCTCTTCAATCGATACAAAAGTAATTTTTGAAAAAGGAAATCTCATTATTTAACCCAATATAAAAGTGGCAGGTCAGGTCTTCCTGATAATAGTAAGGGAATTTTTAAATTACACGTGTGAATCTTAAAATTGGACAAGTTCTAATGAAGAGTTCTTTCTGAAAAATAAGAATCGATTTATTCCTGGTCCTTATGTTATACAGAACAACACCTGAGTTAAGAGAAATTCGGACAGCTGAAATATGAGAAAGAGAATGCGGACACACGTGATGGTTACTGCCATCTGTCGCCAAAAGGCGGAACTATATCGCATTGGATGAGTAACGGCGAATACAAAATCCCCTGATTCACAAATTTCTCCGATTGAAATTCCTTCTATAAAAACATTGACGAGGAAAAATAAATTCAATAAATGTTGTTGCGTGTGATAAGGTCTCAACATTTTTCATCTGTTTTCAAATAAAAAAATAATAAAGAAAAACCATAAAAAAAAAAATGGTATATGAATGTCTTTTCTCTATCTGATCATCAATTGGGTTGCTCGTTTTTAGTTCCGAAATAAAAGAAATCTTCTGTTCTTGAAATCCGTTTTATTTACGTTTCAGCTTGTGGGTATGGAGCTGTGTAAAAAACAGAAACTTCTGTACAAGCATAACACTCATTTTTCAGCGGTCCTAATCTGACAAAAAAATGCTGTTAGTCTTAAAAAAAAAAACCCTCTTGTATCATCTGGAGATGTGTTTTGAGAATCAAATTCACATGTAATTTTTTATTCTTTTTTATAAATTAATTCCGTTTTTCTCATGCTTGCTTTTAATAAACATTTCTATAAAACATTGCACCTATATTCATGTTTTAATGTTTTTAAAATTCATTTATAACCCTAAAGAAATAATCAGCTGCTATTTTTCTAGTTAAAAAAATGTTCCTAATATTAAAAAAAATTGAGTTATTCAGAAATAATTTTGGGAAATGTTTCAAATGTACATTTAATTGCTTTTCGTAAATTAATTCCGTTACTTTTGTGTTTGCTTTTACTAAACATTTTAAAAATATTAAAAACTATGAATATTCAGCATGATGCTTTTCAAATTCATTTATTATAATCAGATGAATTATTTTCAAGCTAATGATCCATGCTTATATTTTTTCGTAGTGCATCATTTTTATGCGCATTTTTTTTTATAAGTTTCTTGTGCAATATGCTTTTTTTAGAATTTCATGATTATAAGCGTACATTTTAAATAAATTTAAACATTCTCTATAATTAGCTGAAATTTTAATTTTTATATAAACATACTCATAATTACTGAAGATATTTCACACAAGACATTTAGTGAAAAACAAATAGTGGAAGAATCATAAATGTTACTACAAACACTTAAGACTTGATTTGTGCAAAAGGAAATTGGGATGGATAAAAGAATCTTTAATCTTAGCTTTTAATGAATAATCGTTCTTTAACACTTGTCAAGAATTTTTAATTATCTTGAATTCTCTTTCTTAAGTATATGTAAACTATTAATTAAAGACGCGGAAAATGAAAAATTTACGCTTTATTTTTATTTATTTAAAGAAAAAACAGAATTTTTCTTTGCTAGAAATAATTTATAATGGAACTTTAAAACTGAAAATCATTATAAAATATTAAGTATTATTGACAACAAATGCTCAAATCTTTCATTGCTTTTTTTTATGAACCAATTCAATATAACACAAATTATAAAAGATTTATAATTTGAAATACCCCGTATTATTTCAGAATTCATTTCAACTGTAGGTCCAGGTCTAATTAGCCCTCTTGTACAAAAAATGACCATCCTGCGACCAACAAATCAACCAACCCACCAACTGCGCACTTTCAAAACGGGCATTCCGGGCAATGTCTAAATGTTTTATTCGAATTCATCGTTCAAAAGTGAAATTTTCAAATTAGTAACCACTCATATCTGAGGGCTAATATCTTAATGATTAGACTTGAAAACTAAAGACGTATTTATTTGAATAAATAGCTCTACCAATTCGACTGATGACTTCTATTATTTAAATTTTACTTTTTCCCTTACATTAGAACTGTGAATACGTCATCTAAATAAGTCAAATTCATAAATTTAATGTATTGTTTTAAATTAGCTGAATACTCATTTATAAATATAGATTATTCATTGCTTTAGTTTCACAGTTAAAAGTAACACTTAAAAGTATTGTTTCACACACACACACACACTCATTTCTTAAAAACTTAACATTTCTTAAATAAAATTAATCATGCCTAAAAAAGTTTTAATTTACCACATTGAAGTCCACACGCAAATCTTTGTGGGTCTATGATTACTTTTGGCAAACAAGATCTCATGCAATTAGGACCTATATATTAAAATAGATTTGGAGCCGCTATATGAATACGCTCGTACAAGATAATAATCGAGCCCACGGACTCTCGAACTGAAAGCCAAAGCATTAAACATTCAGCTGCAAGTATAACCACAGCAACCCGAATAGAAGATGTAAAAATTTCTTATATTGACCTTAAGCACTTGGGCTGTCTATAATGTGGTCGCACAAACACTTTTATAGTAAAGTTATAGCTATTTACCTTAAATATTGTATGTATTATCAAAAGAATCTGATAGAACGATTTCCCTATCACAAATTTTGTTTTTATCATTAGCAATAATGAATTTGAACTTTGTGGTTTTCTTACTTTACTTAGCTTACTTTGCTTTTATATAGCTTCAATTATGTGTAAAAAAGTTTACAAGAGACTAGTTCAGTATTTTTAAGGCGGAACACATATGTAACACTCATTTATTCCTATAATCGAGATTTTTTTAAATATTTTTTGTACCTTGATTACTAATTAACATTTTAACATTGATTGTTAATCACGTGTCTCTGCGTGACATGGTGTTATCAGCCAATCGCGTACTGGCGCGCGATGTTTGTAGACGTCTCAGTAGCCAATCAGGCACTGCAGCGAAAAAATCCTTCACTGATTATTCACTAGCTAGTTCATTTGGCATTGCATGCAGGGTTATTCTGCTGGTATTGTCTTGGAGAGAGGAAAGGCTTAAATAGTACTTAAGAATCACAAACTTTTTTTTATACCTTTTATTACAGCTTAAATCATATTTCCTGCAGTAAGTGTGTTCGCCTCTGGGTGTGCAATTTATTTCCATGTAAGGGCAATAATTACCAATCTAACTATAGTGACTAGCACAGTTAAGTTGATACATTTTAAAGTTTACTAATTTACGATGACCTAGAAAACAATCATCATGATTTTAACTCGTATTTTTGCAATTTCCAGTTTCACAACTCATTCTTTGCTAACACACATATAATTAAATCAAATTATTTTAAACTTGCATTTGTTTATTTCCTTTAATGCTCTATTTTTATGTTATCAGTATACATACCAACAAATACCACTTTATTAAAGCAGAAATTAGTACTCGAGGATAAAGAGAATTTAATTTCAATTTATGAATATCATTAATTCTACAGGAGATTTAATTTATGTGCATGATAAATTCTACATACGTTTCAGAGTTTACAGATATTTAAAATCATATGGTACATAAAAAACTAATCCTCAAATAATGTGCTAAGTCAATAAAACGGTACATATATTTTCATGTACTTTTATTCAGTTAAATAATATGTAAAATTTGATTATTTTACATTTTTAATTAAAGTATTTAATTCCATAAAAATTTATCCATTTAAATTGCTTACTTAAAATTGAAATATTTATGTAATTCCATAATTTATTTAATGTTGTAAATATTTTATAATATCTAATTTGTCAATAATAAGTCTGAAGGAACGTTATGCGTAGTTACAGGAATTATAGTACACACTAATTTTCGAGGTATATAATATTAGATTAGTAAAAAAGTTAGTAAAAATTTTTGAGCAGTAAGAATTTTCAGACAGTAAAAATAAACATTATGGTTTTACTTTCAGTGCATTATAATTAGTGTCTTTAATAATATTAAGTTTTGTTACTAGAATCTTAGAGTACATTGTAAAAGAAATATGTATTTAATAAATAGTTTTATCATTAGATTTTTACATACCAAATCTAATTTTTCTTATGAGTGATTATTTTTTAAAATACTATAGATCAATAAATTGAGGTCTCACAACCAAAATAAAAGATAAACTATCTGAACTATATTATCTAACTATTTTTCTTCTGCTATCTACTTTTAACTAACTAATTATATAAACTATTTTTTCTAAGTCGTGGCTGATTCAATGTAACACATGTTTTATTAACTATACCTATAACATAAATATAAATATTTATCACAATTGAATTAGTTTTAGTTGAATGTGAAAAAATGCCTACTTATGTAAAAATATCGTATGATTTTAATCATTTCATTTATGAATTTTTGCTGAGAAATTATTAATAATCAAATAATAAGTCAAACAGCTTTAAAATTCTTACATCTGAATAATCACTTTCATGCCATGTTTGGTGTGTTGAGCTCACAACTGGAGAAGAAAAAAAAGTTGGAGTTTTATAAATAAACAAGACTAGAAGACGTCTTTCTTTAAAACAAACAAGCAAAATCATTTGTCCTTTTCTATCAACAATTAATGAGTTCAGATTTGTAAAAACACCAAAATCATTATCATCAGCAATTTTGTTTTTTTACGAAATTTTGATTAATGTGATAAAAAACAAACCGCTGTGATAAGCCATCAATAAGAAAATTCGAACAGAACAAAGAATGCAGTTCACTTATTTTCTAAGCTGTTGTAAAGTTCACACAAAGAAATGGGTGAGAGAGAACGCTTCTGATCATCATTTCTCTGGAAACACCTTTACTTGAGCTATTTGGGAGTATGTCTAGAGCAAAAAATTTGATTTTACGAGCCGAACAACAGATTTACGAGACGCTCGCTTCACGTATAATTGCTCAACTAGGAAGGTCTTGTTCACCGAAATTGTTTATCTTTGCAGGAGTTGTTGAGAGCTTATTTTTGTAAGTTCTCCAAGATAAATATGCATGCATTTCTCTTTCCCCTGGAATATCTTCCCTGAGATGGCTCAACGGGCGAAAGTTTCTAAGTGACAGATAGCTTTAGAGCAAAACCAAATATCCAACAAAGATATTTTGGTGAGGGAGAAAAGGATTCCCACCAACACGCTTGATGGATGCTCATAATCTCGGACTCAGATTTGCATCCTTGCTGAGTTTATTTTTCATGTAGTTCCTTCGTTTGCTTTGCTGATGAAGGCCTCTTTCCAGTAATGGAGAAATGACGGCAACGTTTGTTGACGTTGAGGCCCTTGATGATTTGTCCCATCGGCTGATTGCGAGCATCACGGCGTCTTTTGCTAAAGTGTTCTTAATTTTCTAAAGCGAACCGGGAAGTTTCCTTAAATTAAAGATAGCTTCTGAACAAAACTAATTACAAAATACACATTTACGGCTTTTAGAGTTTAATGAGCTGAGAAGGTTGTTTTCATTCATCAAACGAAAAGGACAAATTAAAATCAGGAAAGATAATTAATTCTTTCTCATTTCTGTGGGCGTTAAAATAGAAACTATCTATATAAGTTACAACTATATATTTTATAATCTATAATATATATTGCTTTTCCAATAAATGAGTTTTCTTTTTTAAATTAGTTTTTAAATAAAAATGAAAAAAAAAAAGATTTAAATGTTATTTTTCTAGAAATACTATTTTTGCAAAAATGCTATTAATCTAGTACTAAGCATGAATTTATTTTTCATAAGTTTCTGAATTCGTTACTGATATATTTTCTATTACTTTAAAGATATTTGTGATTAAATAATTTTTAATAAGAAGTTTGCAAAATTAATTTTAAAATATTTCAGACTATTAAGTTAATAACAAATGCTTGATACATTCGTTATTTTGTTGTAAGATTTTTTTTGCGATTAGTTTAAATTTAAATTGGTTATAAATTACATCCATGCTTTGTAATTACATAAAATGTACTTTTCAAATATGTAATCTTAAAAACATTTTAGAAGTTTTGTTATTTGATTTTTTAATTATATTAAAATTCAAAAAATATTTAAAAAGAAATTTTACTATAATGATTTATTACGTGAGTGAATTTTCCTAATTTAATAATAAAATATGAATAATAATGCTTAGAAATAAATTATGAAAAAGTATTTGAAACTACGATTTTTTTAATAAATACATTTTTAATAAAAATGTAAAATATTTTTAATAAATAAAGAAATTCCATTGTATATTTGAAATTTCTTTTAATAAGAAAACAATTTGAAACTTAAAGCAAGTTTATTTAAAAAGAATTATTTATGCCAAACATAAACATTCAGTCATAATTTATATTGATTCCATTCCTAATTATCTATTTGTAGTTGTATCAGGTTGAAACAAATAGTTAAGACAAAACAAACATGTGTATAATCCTTTACATTAATTACTTAAGCACACAAAATATATGTTTTCAGAGTATTAATTTAATTGAATAATATTACTTAAATAATAATAACAGTATATACTATATTGTATTCACAATTTAAAAAGCTCTTATGAATTATTACAAAAGTTATATCTGTTTTTTAATTTTCTCCTATAAGCAATCTGCAAGAAATTAATCATTGTGAAAGCACAAAATATTTTTCCTCCTTTATCTCAATTTAAATTAAATGAAAATATACATATTCTATATAAAAGCGAGCATATTTGAATAAAAAGAACATATTTTATCTTTAAATCGTGCTTTTGCATACACTGAATTTAAAATGTATTCTGACCTTTTCATGAGTAATATATATTTATATATACATTTTTCAATTTGTCTTTTATGCTGAAAATGTAATAAAAGATAATAGTAATTCTATTTTTTTTTAATTATGATCACTTAAGAATAAACGTTTTGATCACTATTAGGGCATTATTTTTCATTTATTCGAGTCTCATATTTTTATTGTATTTTAATAATATTTTTCATCGAATAAAAAGTAATTTATGAAAAATGATTAAAATTAATAATTTTTAATGATATTTTTTATAAAACGTTTATTTTTAAATGATAATAATTTTTAATAATATCATCTGCTATTGTTAAAAACATTGATTAAAAAGTAAAATACGATGGGTTTCTACATTTAGAGAATGCAACAGAGTTCTAATTTCGTTCTCAATGCAGCCATCAAAAAGGAGCCACTACTTTTAGAACAACTGATTCTTGTTTTATCAGGAGGTCTCCATTATAATATGGAATAGATATTTTAGATATAAATTCCCTTCACGTTCTCTTCTAATTTGTGATTCTTAAATGAAACAACGTATATTGCTTACCGATGTGTAACCAAGATAAGATGTATTGTCTATTGACAAAAGAGAGAAGTCAGTAGGAAGTTGACATCTGGTTTCAATCTTTGGTCACGCTTCTAACTATTGTCAGATAACGGTGTCATCCGCTCAGAGGTCTTTAATATTCTATCGTTTTCCCTTTCTTCCTCTTTAATATCGTTTGCCAAAAGCAAATTGGCGTATCGCCGGACAATGATGTATAAAAGTGACATTTTGCGTACGAACGGAAAACATTTATCTGGATTTTATCAAGGCTCTTATCACTAAAATTGGATTTAATATAAACTTTTAGAAATTGGTTATTTACATGGATGAATTAGCAACAGTATAATTTCCTGGCCTTGGCCTTGAAGTATACATTATTTCATAAATATATTTTATATCCACTCAACAGCATTATAAACATACCTTAATATTTCCAATCTAATTATTTTGCTGCATTTATATATGTATATAGCTTTTTTGTGAGACTCTCAAATTCTGAGGCAGCTTTGTTTAATTTTTAAAGTCGTCCTTGGAAAAAAATAGTTTGTAATACTTGAATTATCCTACAAAATGTGCTATCAAATTTAAATTAAATAAAAGCAAATTATATTTTAGCTAGAAATCAAACACTCTTTAAATAATAATTTATTTTGATTTGTGATAAGTCTTTTTATTAAAGATATTGAAATTTAATACACCTGATGCTATATAGCACATTAGCAATTAACAGTCATAAATGTTTTTAACAACATTTTGACAATATGCATTGAAACATTCTTCATCTTTCAATTAATAACTAATTAAGATAAATGAATTTTATATTTTGTACTCTATTTGATAATTATTTCATCATTATTTTTGTGTACAAGTTATTAAGTAAAAATGTATCTTTTAATCAAATAAAAAATAATTGAAAGTTATCATTAAGAAATAGTTATATCAAATATTATATAGAAAACATTTATTTTTAATAAGTAATTTATTTTTAGTAAAAAAAAGTAAATTGTTAAAAAGACAAAACCATTAAACATATTAATGTTTCGATTTTTTGTAAAAAAAAAAAAAAAACACTAGCTAGTTTTCTAATAATCATGTTCTATTGCTCTTATTTCATACGTTCTATAATTTATACTTTCTATTTATATACTTCTAATATTCTATTTTACACATTATAGCTTTCCTTAAGATACTTCAATAATTCGATTGTTAATGAAACACTAATCATCTGTATCAATAGAATAGAGATATAATTAGAATTATTGTTCTAAAGTATGCTATTTAATTAGCAACAATGAACAACATACATTCGTTTGCCAAAATAATTATTATTCTTATGTGAAAGGGAGGTCTAATTAATGAGTATTTATATCTTTGTTGTATTTTTATGGGAAATATATTTTTGAATTTTTAAGCATTTGTCTTGTTTAATTTACAAGAAGATATGCATAGTAAAGCGTTCGATTTGTTTTAGGGTCTGATTGCAGTTTTTATATTTAACATTTTAGCTGTATGAGAAATAGTAAAATAGTACCTTTTGAAAACGACTGGTGCTAAATTGAACGCGTATTGTTAATTTTGAGTAAAGTATAAAAAAAGTATCTATAAATTAGAAGGCCAAGTTACTTACTTTATTAAATATTGGCAATTTGCCAAATGTGTCTGTCGATTTGTAAAACTGTTTGCTTTTTTATCTTTCTTCTTTGTTAACTTTAAAAGTAATGAAATTCCTAATTTTCATCACTCTATACAGTTATCTAAAATTCAGCTGCACGTTTCCCTCTATAATTTTTTTATGTTTTATTTCATGGATCGTAAAATATTTTACGGGGCTTTAAAAATTTAGTTTAAAAAATTAGAATATATTTACCTAACCTTTTTAACATAGAATTCAGACCACCACCGAAAACATAATTATTGGAATATTACCCAAAATTAAGTTTCTAATGAAATAAGAAAGAAGAAATCAAAATTTTAAACGGTTTTCGAATTTAAAAAAAAAAAATATTTTTGTGATAATAAAGAATGGTTTCTAAAGAATAATTTTTGAAATATTATTATTATTTTTTTTTAAGATATTTTTGACAAATACTTGAAATATTTCATTTGTATAACTTTAATAAATTCAAATGCAAATTTTGATATGATGAATTATATTGCAAATTAAAGATAGAATGAATTGTTTAGAATAAAAGAATATTAAGTATTTTCACATAAGAATGAAATTAAAGAAATTCTCATTAAAACTAATCTAATAGTAGAAACAAAGAAGCAAAATATGGAAATTTTGATTCATAGTATTGCAGTTGATTCCATTATTAAATTGATTTATCTTTTTGAAACTTTCATGAAAATTTTATGAAATTGAAAAATTTGTAAATATTAGAACATTTCTTTTGCAAATAGAACTGTAATGTTAATTTCATTGTTAGTTTAAGTAAATAAGTTATATGAGACTAGATTACTTTTTTTAAAATCAAATATATCCATTTATATAATATAAACTAACAGCAAATTTGAAGTTGAAAACATTTATTTGCCCAAAAAAATATTTTTGAATTTTGAATCGTAATATTTTATTTAATTATTTAATTTGTTAATAAAAATTGTCGACGTTATATTTAATGAAGTAAAATTGACAATTTATATTATTTAAGATTAATATATAGTATAATATTTATTAATAAAAATGCATAAAAATCTTATATAACCCTGCGCTAATGAAACATATTTTTAATACCTTCAAAGTTTAGTTCTAATGCGAAGTAAGAAAAAGAAGTTTACAAAAGCTATGAGGGAAAAAATAACAAAATTCAACTCTCAAAGTATTAAAATTTATTTTTAAATATATCAGCAAAAAATCCTATAAAAGTAAATCCCATTTTCAAATAACGTCAATAAATTGGAAAAAACGAATTTAAGCAATAGGTTTGTGAGTATTTATAGATCTATTTCTAAAAATTTCTGGTAAAATATGATTCTGGAAATTGTTCTGGCTTTTCGAGAAAGTTTCCAAATATTCAAAACACAATGGGACATGTGTTTAACACTCTGTTCGCATCAGTCGCCATTTTAAATTTTGAAAAGCGAGTGAAGGTTGAGAAAACATTGAAAACAATTTGAGAGATCTCACTTTAAACATTAGGAGAAAAGTGCGTCCAAATGGCGTGCATTTTCAGGAGCAAAGAAAGAGAATAACAAATCAATAACGAGGGAGCCTGCACTAAAGAGCAATGAATCAATGTGACATGTTTGCTCACCAGTTCATAAAAATCTCTTAGGACTTTGAGCAAACGATATTTGGAACAAAATTTCTTCTCTCTACTCAACTTAATATCGTCTGCCGGTGAACTGACCTCAATAGGCCTCTGTGGAAACATTACACTTCGAACAATTTTCATCCATTTTCATTCTATCCAGTTCTTCACTTTTCTTCTGTATAAACCATGATAAAAGGTTCTCTATGGATGTTAAAACTCGCCAATAATATTATCTTTTTCCATTTCTTAAAATAAATAGATCGCCTATTTGTATCAACTGTTTTACGATCAAGGGAAAGTAAAAAGTTGGATTAGAGGATTCTCCAAGCATTAGCAGTATTTTTTCTTTATTTTAGGAAAGATTTTCCGTTGAAAAATAATTTCGTTTCTTTTTAGTTTATCTTTATCCTGTGTTGAAATAAAATTCTTTTTATGTTCTAGATATAACGGCACTTTTAAGAAATGTTGGCAGCGAAAATTTCACTTGTTACTTCTGATTGGTTAAGGAATATTTAAATTTTATAAAACGAAGTATATTTGATTGATGATAAGTAGTAATGTTTAATATTTTGCAAATTTTGACAACTTGAGTTATAAGTTAGGAAGAAACAGAAAATTATTTCTTTTTATTCGAATTTTTTATTTGATTAGGAAAAGTATTGCAAAAAGTTTTCCTTATGAAAAATGTAGAATACAATGAAGAAATATATTTACCTTAAAACTTTCTTAAGCTTTCTAAATCTATATGAGAATTAAATCATAGAATGTTTTTAAGTGTATAAATCATTGATTAAATTTCAAAAGTTAATTATTTTGATACTCACTTAGAACTGATTCGTTTGGTCACATTTGCTTAATATATATATATAAGCAAATGTATATATATATATTGCTTAAATATATATTGCTTAATATATATATATAAGCAAATATATAAATATATATATATATATATATTTGACATTTTATTAGTTATATATTATATAACATTTTTAGCCTGCGTATAATATTTTAATTGTGAAATATTTAAAAGAAATTATTTTCTTTTTTAAATATTTAACGTAAAATTAATTTTTTCATTTAAATTAATTTGGAATAAATAAATTTTCTTCAAATTTTGATGGGAAATATAATGTTGTTATGTGAAATTGTAAAATTCTGATAAGAAATTGAGTATCAACATTTATATTAAACATAAAGTCAAAAACTGTGAATGACCACACAATTTTTAAGTATTCTGTTAAGACTAATTTTATTTTAAAATGACTTCTTTATTTTGTGTTTAGTATTATTAAAGAGAATCAATAAAATAAAGTCTAACTCAAGCAAAATTACGTAAAACATGTTCCAATCTTTGCGAATTCGTTTCAACTACAGTGTGTTTCTAAGTGTGTTACTCTACAGTGTGTCTACAGTGTGTTATCTAAATCAAAACGGTGATACTAACAAAACTTTTTTAAGCACAAAATCATTGATATGGGGAAAAGGATTAAAAAAAAATTACATTTAATTTAGAATTTCTCAGAAAAATTGTAACTTCTAATTTGCACTGAAGTGAAATAAATTTAAGGTTATATTACTTGATGAAAAAGTATTTTTGAAAAGGCAGCTGTTAGGTAAAATCATTGCGATACGTTTCTGGCTGTCTATTCCTGCCGACCGAAATCACAGACCGTAGTCCATTTCCTTCTATTTTTGAGCAATGATCAGCTTGGCCCCTGTGTTAGAACTCTCCACATAACACCCGAGGAAGCAGATTGAAATCTCCACACTTTTTATCTTGCATTACCCATTTCAGATCAGGGCCGGGGTAGACTAGTTGAGTAGAACGTCTTTCTGAAAATCAGAGGGTTGAGAGTTCGAATCCCGGATTATCCTATGATCCGTTGTGTTCACTAAAAGGTGAATAGAGCGCATGAAATATCTCGTGCTCTCAATGTCCTCCAAGTAAAATAATAACTGTGTGGATGACAGGTCAAATATTCGGGGGTCTTCGGCTTAATTCCAGCTTCTAAATTATGAAGATTACCACACGGCTTCTTCTTTATAAGTGGTAGAGTCCAACTCAAGGCTATATACAGAGAATCATGCTAGTGCAACAACAACACTCTCTCAGTGTGACGGTCTAAAGCTGGTTTAAGAATCGAACCTTTTGACATACCTTTCGATCTTGACTGTGAGGCCGTTCCATAACCAAATGAATTTTAATTTATTTATAATCATTTTCTGAAGTGTAGGTTGAAGTTATAGAAAATTTACAAACCCAAAAATAAAGGAAATAATTTACTTATGTTGATAAGAGAAGTAAAAAATGTTTTGATGTAATTTAAAATATAAAAAAAGAATGATTATATGAAGACATGAAACAACTATATTTACATCAGAAAAACAAGTACATCTGAATTATTACATTATACTAAAATGTTAATCTTTTGACGAAATATAATATACCAGTTAAAACAAACAAATTTTAATTTCAAAGCTTATACTAAAATAATTTCTTAATTTATTTATCAAACAATTCAGGAAATAAAGAAAACATAAAATTAAACTAGGACACAAACTACCTCTTAAAATTTTCATGGTATTGTTTTATCAACATCAAATCATTATATGCATTTATTCAACTCTCATTCAAATACTATTTCTACAATTGCGGAAAAATATAAATACATTATGTTAATTTTATTCAACTTTGTCGGAAAATTCGATTGAAAATTATACTAATACTCTTTAAAATTGCCTCCGATTTCAACTTAAATCATTTTAAAATAATCAAATCATAATCACCTGTCCCTCACTTTGCTATAAATACTCATTTTCAACTTTTCGGGGATAAAGGACCCACCCCAAAAAAGGATTTTATAAGCATTCGATCACCGAAATATGATGCAAGGCCAACGGTGGCCCTTGATAACTGGACTGCTGCAGAAAATGTGATTATCGGATTTTGACATTGATTAAGATAAATATCAATTTTATTCAGCCCCTTAACGTAGGGGTACGCACTTAAAATTCCCTCTTAAGGTAGTCTCATATTCAGAAAATCCCTCTCAAATTCGTTAAGTATCTTGCTGCTTACACGTCGACGTAGCGGAGGAATCCCCGTAACATTTTTCATCTTTTCCACACTAGGGATATTTATATTTCATGTCGGAAAAAGAGATTTTCGTGCCATAATAAATAATACATGAGGTTGCCGAAGGATGGGGTAAAATATATCCGAACATCCTTAGCAAGCTCTCATGCACGCATTTTTCTTCTTTTTTTTCACCCCTATTTTTTCCCCTTTTATTATTTTCTCGGAACTTGGACTTATGCATACCGTAAATATAAGCTTAGCGAATACTCGAAGAGGCTACAAGTTTTTTTTCAAAATTGATTGAATATGGAAATGAGTTTTATGATATTAGAGTTATAAGCGAATTGATTTATCAGAAGATTTCTCTCCATTGTGAAAGAACTCTCAGCATTTACCCCATGAATGTAAACTAAACATTCTTCAAATGATTTCTATATACACTAACTTCTTTTAAAATCGAATTAACATTTGCATCACGAGAAATATATTTGAATATATGCTAAGAAAAGGTTTGTATTATTCTTTGTATAGCCATTTAAGAAATACGTATTTACACTAATACCACTGAACCAATTACCAAATATTTACACCTATACCACTGAACGAATTAACCACCAATTATTTACACCAATGCCACTAAACTTATTAATCAATAATTATTTACACCAATACCACTGAACCTATTAACGATCAGTTACTTTACACCAATACCCCACTAAACGTAACATCAATTACTTACACTAATACCGCTGAACCTATTAACCATCAGTTACTTACACCAATCCCATTGAAGGATATAATCTCACATCACGGAAAATTCAAACAGGATTTAATTATAGAAAAATAATAAAAAACTTATTTTATTTCAGAAGGGCATTGAATTATACCTATTTGATTTCTTTAATTTTAAGACATTCAACTTGATAAATATTATAAAAATATTAAATAAAGTTTTAAAACAATTTTATATTTGCCCTGATAAAGTAAAATATTTAATATTATACTAAAATTTTGTTTTAAATAAAGACCTCCTGGAATCCCAGTAAAAAAAAGTTGCTGGAAAATATGCATTGCAATCTTGGTGTTTTGCAAATGAAATCGCGATTTTCTTGTGTTTATCAACTGATAAACACGTCGAGGATTTTATATTCTAGTGATCCATACAGAATTACCTTTTTAATTTTTATCACTATTGCTCACAACTTCTTGTGATGTTCTCCCAAGACACAGAACGTCTTCGTGAACTACTTTTCTATTAGTTTGGGGAATAATTTCGTAGCGTTTTTACCAATGACTTTTATTTAAACAAAAAGCATTATTTATATCAATAAATTAATCCATTATACATTCTCCGTTACTGTTTACAACCCCTTCCCACCTCTCGAACCATTTGTTAATGCCGTTCCGCCAAAAATCACCTGGTCGGATGCCAAATAAGTTGTTGAGCCAGTTTTTAAAGAACTCTTTGTTATCGAAGGTAACACCCTTCATATGATTTCACAAGGAGCGGAAAATATGGTAATCGGTTTTTGCAAGGTCCGGAGAAAACAGCGGATGCTGAAGGACCTCCCATTCGTGCTCTTGGAGTGCGGCTTTGATGACTTGTGCAACATGGGGCCTGGCATTGTCGTGAAGGAGAATGGTTTGACCATTCCAATCAGGTCTTTTTAGTCGAATAGCCGCAATTACGCGGTGTAGCTGGGCCCTGTAGAGCTCCTTGTTGACTGTGGCATTCTTTTCGAGCATTTCCCAGTGTACTAAGAGATACTTAAAAACTGGCTCAACAAATTCTTTGATACCAAACCAGGCGATTTTTGGCTGAACGGCATCAACAAATGGGTCGAGAGGTGGGAGAAGGTTGTAAACAGCAACGGCAAATATATAATTGATTAACTTATCGATATAATTATTGTTTTTTGTCTAAATAAAAGTCTTTGGTAAAAACGCTACGAACTTATTCCCCAACCTAACAAAATAAAGGATCGTTTTCATAGATAGTACAGAAAGAAAATGGAAGGGATCACTATGCAAATAGAATTTTTTCAGTTTAGTTTGGTTACAACTCAACGATTATTTTTTGCCCAAACCTACCATTTTACATGGATTCCAAACCATCACAAGCATTCATGTTTCAATGGTTCGGCATGACTGAAATGGGAACAGAACCCATGAGCTGTTCAACTGAACAACAGAGAGCCAACCATCCATCGAACAGCTCAGAATCTCCTCTTGAAGTTCGTGCATCGTTCATTTGCTTCCTTCCGGGAATTATACCAGTACTGAAAACATGATCTCCGAAAATTAATTTCAACGATGTAGAGATTATTCTTAATAAAATAATTGCGTAAATAAATTATTGAATTATAAGTAACAAATGCTGTTAGTGTCTATAAAGAATAATCTTATAAACTATTTTTTTCAGGTAAGGCATTTACAGGAAAAAACGGAAATGCTAATTGCTCAACTTGTTGGTAACACTTTTAAGAGAGAATGCAAGAAAAACCGCAGATATGCTGTTACTCATTCGGGATTTAAATCGCAGTAGCAAATGCATCTTCTTTTTAAATGCTTGTGCACTTGCTAATGGTCTTGTTAGGGTAGAAAGTTAAAAATATATTTAGGCCTGCTTCATATGTTTGAGATGTGCGAATTCCAGAAAAATTTATTGTATAAGCAACAGTTAACTTCCATCATAAGAATTATTAAAAAATATTTTTAAGTGATGCCGATGCATGTCCATTTTTTAAAAGTTTTTGTCGTTCAATCGTCACACTATTTTTTTCATTTGTTTTGCAAAAATCATTTAATCTCGTATTAGGTATGTAAAACACAACGAGGGAATTAATTATATTTAATAACAGAATTTTATATATAAATACTCAACTGTCTCCATTTTTATTTTCTAGCAGCGTTACATTTTAATAACTTCAAAAATGATTGAAATTGCATATTTATATAAATAGAAAAAATATATATAAATAATTATTTATATAAATTATATATAATTGCAACAGGAATCTATTGCATTTTTTTTTCAATGAAGCCACAAATTGTGGTAATGAAACAGCTATTTTAAATATAAAATTATAAATTAATGATTGTTTTGTCAATGTAATCTTAAAAACAAAAAAAAATTTCTTTTCTAAATTTAATAATATATTCTATAAAAGTGAAAGTTTTTGATCACACTATGGAAAAACACATTTTGCATTGCTAATGCATTTCATAAATAACTTGAAATATTTCCCTCTATTAAAATTGATGTATAAATTATAATCTATTGTTATTCAAGCATATATTTTTAATAGTTACATTACTTTTAAGTTGACAAAATTTCATATGATAGTGAATGTTGTTCTGATGACTCCAAGCAGTTCGCCTAATTATTGGAAGATGTTATAAGACATTCAAACATACACTTCAGTGAGCACCTTTCATAGCTAGTAAGCCATTTTCTCCTATCAAGCCCTATTCTTCTCCAAGGAGGAAATCCGGAAAACTCCCGAGCAACTCCCCAACAGATATGCATACAGAAAATAGAAATTCAGCTCCCATCCTCCGTTGCTTAGCTGTGGTTTGGATTGAACCTGGGATCTTTCACTCCCCAAAGTACTGTTTCGTTACTAAGTAATTGTTTCAGTAGGAGATAGTGCATGATAAAATACCAGCTTTCATTACTTGGTCATACTTGAAATGTGACACATAAAATAGGAGAACTCCTCAGGAAAAATCGTTACACAGGTTGTGAAAAGAAAATTATCGCCTAGAAAATGAAGTCATACAATTTTCCAAAAGAAACTCAGGCGTGAAGGAAAATTAGACTCCACCAGGCAAAGGTGAATTAAAATAAACGAGTAGCGTTCGACCTGCTGGATTCATTAAAACGTTCCAGAATTTCAATTACACTTTTACGATACCAACTGGGCGCGGGATTTATCTTGAAACACTTTTAACTCCATGCTGTGGGATTCTAAGAATACAGAATAATAAAGATTAATTTTCACATTTTTTTTTTCATTACAGATCCACTATCGTTACTTTTTTTTAGTTCGTTTTTAATGCAAATAGAAACTATTTGCATTTATGTGAAAATTTCTGCGTCCTATATGTATTAGAAAATTTATCAACAGTACTGCATGATATTAGAAAAACCTGTTATATATATATATATATATATATATATATATATATATATATATATATATATATGAAAATTGTGCTAAAATTGCTAATGTGTCACAATAAATGTGATTGCCATGAAAATAATTTTTATGTAACACAAATCGTCATTTCTCATTGGAATGTCGTGATAAATACAAACATAATTTCATCTCTATTTTTTTTTTCAAATTTGTTTCCCTATTAGTGATACATTTTTAACCTTCTAAATAATGTTTCGTTATTCATTTCAATCAACTAATTTCTTAAATGATTAATTATATATCATCTCATGTGAAGCTATTTTATATAAATATGTAAGTTTCAATAAAATTCGTTTTATCGTTCAATACTTATATTTGTGTGAAACTATTTATCTTTAGACGAATTATAATTATTATTTTTGCCTTTAGAAATGCCCAAAATAAGTAACTTATTTGTCTGAGTATAAGTTTAAATAAGTAAAGAGGGTGTTATATTCGTTTAAGCAAATGTATGTTTCCCTTTAAAAATTATTAATCAACATATTTTAGGAAAAATGCTTATAAATAATAATAATTTAATAAAAAAAAGGCTTATATATGAACTTATGCTTATAAACGGAGGCGTTTCCTTCTCTCTCTCTCTTAATGTTTTATTATTCCGAGGGAAAAAGCAAATTTTTAACCTGTCAAAAATCTACAAAAACTCTTAAATATACTTTATAAAAATATAGTAATGTCATTTCAATGTTCATACACAGTTCTTTAAATAATTAATTTTGTTCATAATGTGATAATTTGTCAATAGTTTCCCGCTCATTTTATGCAAAATTGTTCTTTCCTATAAGGATTCCATTATCGCTTTATTTTTGAAATAAAAAACTTTTAAATATCTTTTAAATCTTATTAAAATATTGATTCTATGAAATGACTTCATAAAGTTAATCAATTTTCTGTGTTAAGCATTGAATGCTCCTTTTGTGAAAACCCCAATAGTAAGTTCTCTTGATACAAAATCATGACTTTTTTTATTGTTCAGCCCACAGGGGGCAACAGAGTGTACTAAGAATTTGATGGGGGGAAACTGATCCCTCTACATGTACCTAGAACTGCTAATGAATTCTGAATAAGACGTTCTTTCTTATTGTTGCAGGTAAACGGGAAGGACCTTCCCAGGAGTCGAAGGGAAGAAGTTCTGGAAGCTTTCCGGCCTACCAGAGAGGCGATTGTAGTGGACGGACCCCAAAGACCGACCCCCAAGTCGGTGTCTCAGCCCCCCGCCCCCCGGGTTGGCATGGAAACGGAGTCCTACGGTTACAGTGATAGCTGGACACAGACTGAGTGGTCAGGGGGCTGGGAGTCCCCACCGATTGGATTGTTCCCTTTCAGCCAAAACAACCTGATGCAGTCGCCGGCCATCCTCTTCGGCAATAATGAGCATGTTGAGCACCATTACGAGACCCTGGAGGAAGCTTTTGGACACGAAGAGGAAGAAGAGATCATTCCTTGCGAACTCGAATATGAAGTGATTGCCCATTTTATCTTTCTTTTTACTTCCTTTTTGAAATATGGCATCTTTAGTTTTAAAGGGGTCCATATATATTTTTTTTCCAAATGACGGCATACCTTTTCATTCTTTGAAGCGCAATGGAATTTATTTAAAGCTTCTCAAATGTAACCTCAAAACTGTCCTTTAAAATTTAGTTTAAAAAAAAGAGTTAAAATATCTACATTTTGAAATAACATGCACCCTTTATGCAGCCTAAAAAGGAGAACTTCGCATTTCCACTGGTTGATTTGGACTAAAATTCCAGGAAAAAAGGCATCAGTATTGATCGAGGCGTTGTGACTAAGAAACCAAACCCACATCTTCTGCAAATGCCTGTTTAACCAAATTTCAATTTTAAAATATTTAATGCTTTTATAATTGAAGATTTCCTTTGTTTTTACAGGTTTCAAAGAAATATACATACCGATATGAGTACATTATATATATTATATAAATTGAAAAAATTTTAATAAAATTTAAGTTAAAATTTAGCAAGATATAAGGAACAATTTAAGCTACTTGTTATTTAGAAATAGAGAGTAAATATGAGGCATATGAAGTATAAGACTTTTTAATTATTCCCTTTTGCAGATATTTATTTAAAAATGTTAAAAAAAAAATGTATAACACTAAATATATAGTACTCTATATGAAATTGACATTTGAATCAGCTTAATAATTGTTATTTTATAAAATGATATGTTAAAACTAGTATTTAATTTTCTGTATTCAACAAAATTGACTAAATTGCCACCCCCCCCCCATTTGTCTTACAATTAGTTTATTCTCTTCTTTTTTTTATCCTTCAATTAGACAATTTCTACTATGTGTTTTGTCTCTTCAATTACATTGTATAAAATAAAGTATTCATTTAATTCTAAAAATAACTTATTAACTTATAATTATTTAATTTTTAACAATCTTATATCATGCAATATTAATTATATATTATTAGACATTCAGTACATATTCTTCGATTTCATCATGCTGTGAATATTTTTGTATTTAAATTAACTACCATTATTTTTTTTTATAATTTAAGATTTTTTAATTAAATTTTTTGGTATTTCTTTACATTTAAAATCAGGTAGTTTTACAACTAAAAGAACATCTTGAAATAAAATTTGAACAAGCAATGTTTTTATGAACATTGTAAATTTAAACAAAAACTTGTTTCAAATTGTTAACTGAACAATGCATTTTCAAGAAATAGATTCACCACATCATAATATTTCCATATATTAGTTACTTTATTTATTTATATATTTTCCTAAAATGGAAAATTGTACCAAACAGAAATTGGTTTATTTTATAGAAAAGCAGTCATTTGCTTGTGAACCTTAGAATAAACTATTACGTTCCGTAAATCTGGATATTTAGTGGACTGTACTTTTTATATAATCTTTTACTCTTAAAATAAATTATTCGAATCACTCATGTTTTCAATGTAAATTGTAAATTCAAACAAAGACTAATTTCAAAATATTAATTAAACAATATATTTAGAAAATGTGTTTAATTTTCATAGCTTATCAATTATGGACACATTCATCATAAAATTTCTCATCACCCGTTACTCTTTATATATTTTAAAGAAGAAGTATGTTAAGATATTTTTAATACGTAATAATTTTCGTAAATATTATTACCTTTTATACATTTATAGTTTCTTAGAAAATCTAAGTTTTTTAACAGAAAGAAAAATTTTAATAGAAAATTATAAAAATAATCGTATGTTTAAATTTTCCTCTTAATATTTAAAAAGAAAAACTTGAAAAGAGTTTCTTAAGATAATTTGAGTAAGTAGTTAATTTATTTAACGCTGAATTTTGATTATTTCTAGTAAATTTTAACCATTAAATTCATATTGTTAAAGCGAAAAAAAAAATCAATTTTTTTATTCAATTTACTTAAAAGGTAAACTAAAAAAGTACATACATAAAATTTTATTAAAACAGAAAACGTCAACATTTAAATGTTCTTGAGAGAATTCATGTATATATAATTATACAACTAAAATTACATTATTTTTATAAATTATATCCATGAATTTTTTTATGTTTAAAGATATCTAAGTTCATTTATAGAAATAAATTTGAAGAAAATAATTTTTTTTTAAATTATATCCAAGAAAAATTTGTTGTTTAATCTCAGTAAATGCAAAATTTTAGAACGAATTTATATTGCTGTATAAATTTCATTTATATATTTTATAGGATTTTATTTCTTGATCATAAACCAATGAAATATTTTAGGAATATTAAAGTTTAAATATTAAAAATGAAATTATTTCCTTAAAAATATTATTTACAACTGAAAACAAATAAATGCAGAATAAGATGAAAATGAATCATTTATGAAATTAAATAAAAATTTATTTTAATTATTATTTCTATTGAAACTATTATATCTATTTAATATTGAAATTTAATTAAAAATATTTCATGTAATTGAAATTAAGCTAAAATTTATTTTTATTTTTATTTCTACTAAAAATTAATATATTTATTAAAAATTAAAATTTAATAAAAAATTACTTTAATTTATTGAGTTTTATAAACAAAAATTTTTTTATCAAAATTATTTTTTAATCCTTTCCAGGAAGTAACTTTGTACAGAAGTCATTGTGAAGAAAAATTAGGCCTCACACTTTGTTATGCTAATCCTGATGAACAAGAAACTAATATCTTTGTTAGTGAGGTATGAGATACTTATATCTTTCTAATATCTAATTGATATCTCTTTATAAATACACTACTGGCCATTAAAATTGCTACACCAGGCAGAAATGCAGATAACAAAATGATATTTATTGGACAAATATATTATACTAGAAATAACAAGTGATTAAATTTTCAAAAAATTTGGCTGGATATAGATCCTGAGAAATCAGTACCCAGAACAACCACCTCTGGCAGTAATAACAGCAGATATACGCCTGGGCATTGAGTCAAACAGAGATTGGATTGCATGTACAGGTACAGATGCCCATGCAGCTTCAACACGATGCCACAGTTCATCAACCGTAGTGACTGGCGTTTGGTGACGAGCCAGTCGCTCGGCAACCATTGACCAGACGTTTTCTATTGGTGAAAGATCTGGAGAACGTGCTGGCCAGGTCAACAGCCGAACATATTCCGTATCAAGGAAGGTCCGTGCAATACCGGCAACATGCGGTCGGGCATTATCCTGCTGAAACGTAGGGTTTCGCAGGGCTCGAATAAAGGGTAGAACCACGGGTCGTAACACACAGAAATGTAACGTGAACTGTTCAAAGCACCGTCAATACAAACAAGAGGTGACCGAGACTTGTTTCCAATGGCACCCCATACCATCACGCCATGTGATGGGCCAGTATGACGATGACGAATTCACGCTGCCAGTGTGCGTTCAACACGATGCTGCCAAACACGGATACGGCCATCATGATGCTGTCTGTACACAGAACCTAGATTCATCTGAAAAGATGACGTTTCGCCATTCGTGCGCCAATGTTCGTCGTTGATCACACCATTGAAGGCGCTCTTGTCTATGACACAGCGTCAAGGGAAGCCGCAGCTATGGTCTCCGAGCTGAGAGTCCATGCTTCTGCAAACGTCGTCGAATTGTTCGTGCAGACACTTGTTGTCTTCCAAACGACCCCGTTTCTTGACTCACGGCTCATGACGTGGTTGCACGATCCATTACGGCCATGCGGATAATATACCTGTCTTCTCGGCTGCTAGTGATAGGTGGCCGTTGAGATCCCGCATGGCGTTCCGTATTACCGTCCTGAACCCATCGATTCCATATTCTGCTAACAGTCATTGGATCTTGACCGACGCGAACAGCAATACTGGATAAGATAAACCGCAATCCCGGTACGCTACAATTCGACCTTTATCAAAGTCAGAAACGTGCTGGTACGCATTTCTTTTTCTTACACGAGGCATCACAACAACTTTTCACCAGGCAACAACGTTCAAATTCAATTTTTGTATGAGGAACCGGCTGAACAATTTCCTCATTTAAACCCAATGTAGGTGTCGCTACTGGCGCCTGCTTTGTCTGAATGTGCTGAAAAGCTAATCATTTGCATATCACAGCACCTTCTTCCTTTCGTATAAATTTCACGTCTGTAGCATGTCGCCTTCTTGGTGTAGCAATTTTAATGGCCAGTAGTGTATTAGGATCCACTTAATTTTGGAATCCAATTGAGAATATTTATTAATATATAATTGGAATATACTTATAAAAATTCATACACTTAGTATCTGCCTGTCTTTGACTAATATGTTGATAAAAAAAAAATAATTATTGTAATTTAATATTTTAACACAGTTAAATGCAAATATGAATTTTTAATATTAACTTAAAATTTAAAGTCCGGTATTCCTTAAGCTTTTTTATACTGTTGTAATGCTTTCACATGAAAAGAAAATTAACTTAACACCTTGAGTAAACCAGTTAAACACATAGTTAAGGACTTCTTATGTAGCTTTTGTTTCATATAAAGAGATGTTTCGATACATTTTATATAGAGATTGCAATTTAATTACGTTTCCAAGAATTTTAATATCGACATTTGTGGTTCAAAACTTCTCCAAATTTTTGTTTAAAAATAACTTTGTTGTATTCATTTTTTATTAAAATGTATGGAACTTTTATATAATTGCTACAGTTTGAGGCTTATTTTTAAATTTATTATTTGGCTTTCTTCGCTATATTTTAATTGTATCATATTTATTATTTTTGTGTGCTATAACTATACTTTTATATTTATTTATAAACATTCTTAAATGCTTAAACATTTTTTAAAATAGTAATTAACACACAAGAAATACTAAAATATTGAAACAATTCGGTGGAATTGTTATTTTCTATTAATTTTAATACATATTTTAATATATTATTTGTATCTCGAAAATATCCCAAAAATACTGAAAATCCTTCTCTTATGTTGAATGAAATAGAAAATATCATTCAGTGTTCTAATATTTACTATAAATTTGTTAATCTAAAGTTTTTTTTAAAAAAAATTAAACCTAAATTGAAAAACAATTTAAAAATTACTAAAACATTTTAATCCCAATCAACCATAAAAAAATAAGATCAAATTTAGAAATGTAATAAATTTGTAAAATTCAAAAATAATAAACATATGTATACTTAAATAAAACTTAAGCATTTTTATGCGTTAACATAGAAATGCTTATGTCTAAATATATTTTTCACCGAATTCACATTAAATTTTGTATGTTTGTGTTTCAGATTAGTTTGACATAATTATTTGAACTTTGAAAGATGTTAGAATGTTTGAAAAACAATTAATAATATGCAGTGCAGTTAATTTGTTCACATTTAGCCATATCGTATATATAATATAATTAATGGCTAAATATTAGCAAATCAACTTAAATACATATTATTAATTTCTTTTTTAATGCTTTTTAACAGTTTTTCATAAAAGATATTTATTATATTCCACCAAAATTATATTTTAAAAATTTCAATAATTCCTGTTTTTTGTTCAAATAAAAATTTAAAAAAATACTTATAATTCAATAATTAATTTAAATTAAAGTTTATTGATTAAAACTAATGTTTCTTTTAATTTTTATACAATTTTATCTCATATTTTTTAATGTCCTTTGGTATTTTCTTCTTGGTTTTCAGATTGAACCAGAAAGTCTAGCCTCCAAAGATGGAAGAATTGTTGAAGGTGATCAATTACTTCAGGTAAGAAATAGCAATTTAGTACTTATTTTTTGCCTGTTTGATTTTGTCATAAAAAATACAAATTTATTACGTCACATAAGAGTTTGATTGGATTGTCATTATATTCATACGAGGATATTTTGCTCCACAAGATTACTTCGACCAGGACTTATAGTTTAAATTGGATTACGAACTGTTATAAAAAAAAAGTAATGCAGGAGGCAGGAATTGATCTCGCAAACTCTGGAACTAGATGCCAGGCATTCAGCTACCGGCTCGGCTACTACATGTAAAACAAACACAGATATTACGATGTATTTAATATTTAAAATTTGTAAAATATATTATACAGTATAATATCTATATAAATGAGTGTGTGTATTTCTTGTTATAACAAATTCCAAAGTACTTAAGATAATAGTACATAGTAGGTCCAAAATCGTTATAATGAAAATTTTAGAAAAATGTATATTTTGAAGATTAAATTGAAAGGCACACTTTCCAAATTGTTTTTCCACTTAATTTCATTATAACATTTATCCACGTAATCACTTAAAAATTTATCTGAACACGGAACCAACTTGTTTAACCCACATTGATAGAAACCACGTCCCTACCAAGCCAACTCTATTTCCCATCACCCTCTGAAAAGTGCAGTTCTCTAAATAAATTAATTTCGAAAATAAATGATAAATCAGATGTGTATAGACTTCCCTGGACCGCCTCACGACCGTTATAAATCATTTAATGTGTACTGCTACATTTGGCTTAATAGAGGGCTTTACTTAGATACTGTGCCGTATCCACGGTTCACAATAGAAGCAATCCGAAAAACTCCCAGACAACCACCCCGCAAAAGGGCAATATCTATCTCCCATAGTCCAACAGTGGCTGGGATCAAACCCGGGACCTTATTCTCCGAAGAGCACCGTCCTACCACTAAGCGATGAAAAACCATCTCTGAGCACTTGAATGACTATAAATATTCTCGGGAGCAGCACAAAGTCTAGAGTTATGTGATTTTGGACTTCATTTCTTCAATGGTGGGGATGTTTGCATAATTTTATTGTGAATTACGGCTTGTAATTTGTAGACTTTCCTAATCGTCTTGACACTTTAATTGCTCTACTAGTTTATTCGCTGCCGCTGTAAGACAGCTAGTGTGTCTTTTTCCTAGCAAAAAATACTCCTTTCCACAGTAATTATTTATTCTAATATTGGGACTTGTTTGGTTGGGATCTATTCTCGCACAATGCATTTATGTTAATAGTGTAAAATAGAATAAATTAGATCTTGTTTCAAGTTTTTCATAACATTAACGTTTATGTGTGTGATTTTTGTAACGATTATATTTTTTATATTCACTATTATTGTATTTATAATTTTGTGATTCTTTTTATTGGAACTGTGAAGGTGAATGGAATTGATGTGCGTAACAGAGAACAAGCCGTCGCTCTTTTTTCCAGTAAGGAGCCAGAAATCACTTTATTACTTTCCAGACCAAGGATGCAGGTAATGTCATCAGTTTTGCACATCAATTGTTTCGATTATAAATTCTCAGTTAAGTTTCCTTTTTTCTTATCACTCTGCAATGTCGGATTATTTTCATTGCTGTGTAACTGCTACATTCCTACCCATAAATTAAAGTTGCTGCATTAAATGCTAGAGATGAAAACTTCATTTGCAACTATATGCATTTTAGTGATTGCAAGAAAAAATATTTACAAAGAACAATTATTTTACTAAATATTTTGAAATAAATATGGCGGCATCTTACAAATTGTATCTTAATTTTTTTTAGTTTATGTTAAGAATCCACTTTCTTTTAAACATCCCAGAAGGCTTTTGTAATTTTATGTTAATAACACAATTTTTTGTGATTAAAATTTTTAATTTATCGAACCACGAAAATGTTTGTTATTTGAAGCATTGAATGAAAATATTCTAAAGTATTATTTAATGCTAAAAATTGCGTAACATTTTTATAATATTAATAATTACTATTAATAACACTACGTCAAAAACAGTTTTTAATTTATTGTGTCAATTAAAATAATAAATGGTTATAAATTAAAAAATGAACAATAAATTTTAAACCATAACATTTACAAATTTAAAATGTAATAATTAACTTGATATAGGTTATAAAATCAAAAATCTGGTTAATTTTTGGGGTTGTTGTTGCACCAGCATACTTCCCTGTACCTAGCATTAAGTTGAGCTCTACCAATTAGGAGAAACAGCTGGGTGAGAATCTTCGTAATTCGGAAGAAGGGACCAAGCAGAAGACCCTTTAATACTTGACCTGAAACTCACAGTGATATTACTTTACTTGGAAGACATTGCTACCACTGCTATTTAACTGCTCTAGTCACCTTTGGTGAACACGCCGAATCTTAATTAAACCAAAATTCGAACTCACTATTTTCCGATAGAAGGATCTCATAACCAACCAGGCCACCACAATACTTTAATTATAGGTGTTATAATTGGAGAAGTTTTCATATATAATATACGCTTTATTTTTTTTTTTTTGCTCTTTTAATTTTCATATGAAACGCACTGGAAAAAAACAATATATGTATCACTGCTTCTTATTATCTATAAATCTTATAGTATATTTTATTAAATGTTATATGGTTTAAAGTTATTATATGTTGTTTTAAAGTATCATAATACCTTAAAAAGCCCCAAAATGGTTTTATAAATTATATAATATATATAATATTTTTTAACTGATTTAAATAATCTGAAATCTCTAAAAAGTTCTCGAAAATATCTAAAAAGTTAATAGACTTTATAAACGTTTTCGGATTCAAGGGTATTGTCTAGCTACTCTAGATAACCCCGATATCAGCACAAAAACAACGTGATCTTATTAAAATAGTGATTTTTTTTTTTGGATCTATCAAAAAATGAATAACTGAAAAATTAAATTATTCGTTTTTTATTCAAGCTTTTGTATATTAACTAGTTTAAATACTGGCTCGCATTAATTACTATCGATATTAATTTATAAGCATAAAAGTTTGCAATGCATAATAAATTTTAAAATCTATTTTGATTTATGATATATACATTTAATTTCAAATTAATTGAGTATAAAATAATAAATACATGTGGTTGTATATATATATATATATATATATATATATATATATATATATATATATAAGCGATTTATAAAAATTTTTTTTTAGTTTAATCATATACAAATAAGTATTGCGGTGTTTGTGTCTGACTAAATGCAATTTAATAATTCTGTTTGATTTGAACTACATGTAGGTGGAATTGATGTATGCAACAGGGTAAAATTTATAATAAAAAAGTTAAACTAACAATTAATTTTGTTTATTATTAATTGCTCTTGTAGTTTTTTATATATTACTTAAAAAAAACTACTAGAGCAATTTATAAGCTTTAATGCTCAAGTGAAACCAATTTTAGAGACACAATTTCTGAAGATTTGAATAATTCACTCAGGATAATTTTAAAAGTCGATAAACATCGAATTTTAAATAATCTATATTATAAATGCGACACAAAAGAATTTTTTTTATTGAATAGAGACGTAACTCCCCTGCACTAAGGGGAAAGATTATTTCACTTCATTTCTCAACCTTAATTCCTCTAACAATTTGATTAATTTTTCTCAACTATTCACAGCTTTTGTGGAAATTATTTATTCACTGTATTTTAATGAGAAAAAAATGTAGCTAAATATTGTAAAATATTTTTTTGTTTTACTTTTAGGGAGATGAGGATGAAGATGAAGATGACGAAGAACATGTAAGACTTGAAGACTTATCAAAGGAAATTTATATGGTTCAGTATCTTTATTTTAACTGTATTTTTGTTATTCTTACTTCAATTATGTTCCTTTAAATTTTTCTTCTATATTATACCAATGTAAAAAAATTGAAGATAACCAGCCTGTTATTATTTCGTTATTTATCGTTGATTTCTTCATCAAATATCCCATTAACTTCTTTCTATTTTTATTATTGAGAATAAGATTCCAGTTGCTTAATAAAAGGAAACGAAAACAAAAGTTTAAGAATATGGTCAAGAAGGAAATTTTGTTTCTTTTATCTCAATTTATTTATATTTTTATGCCTTTATTTTAACTTTTGTTAAAAATTCTTTATAAAAAACAGCGAAACAAGTAAGTTGCTCATTTTTTATACTTTTGTTTTATTAAGTATCACTTATATTTGAAGTAATATGCGGGTAAGTTTGAATCTATAGTTTTATATTCATAAGAGAATTATGAAATTTGGAATATAAGGTAGGTTTCAGGGTGAAGTAATTAATATTATGCACATATATTTTTATTTGTTTTACTTTCAATCTCTCAATACATTTTTTGTTGCCATTTGTTTTTATAATTTTTTATTTCTGAATTTTTAAGTTGACAAATAATTATGCTAATTAATTTATCCTTAGTAAATTTATGAAATCTATTCTAGTAACTCCGCTTAATATTATGGTTTGCTCATATAGAACAATAATGTGGATACAATTGTCCCGATCAGATTACAGTATTTGAAAGATATATAATCACAACGTAAATTTCCTACTTAATAACCTTAGAAATAGAATTTGAAATTTTTTAGTATTTATAGTATTTATTAAAAATTTTAATAAATCATTTTTAAGAAACATTTTTAGTGAAAGAAGCATTAAAATATTAAGTATTCTCTCCCACATTCTTTCTCAACAAAACGGCTCTCTGTGCAAGAATGGTGAAACAGTTTGAAAAAAAATTAAATATATGGAATGTTCACTGATTAATTTTTTACTCCTAAATTATTTTCTATGCTTCTGTAATATGCATGTTGATTATGTATAGATTGAAAGATATGAAATTATTATTTTTAAAAACATTTCTATTTTTATTTCATTGATATCTTAATGCTGTTATAGTTTCTGCATTTTATGTACTAGAATTTCTATTTTATTCTTAAAATAATAGGATATTCATTGAATTTTACGATTCATATTTACTTTTCAAATGCAAAATACTGATTCAAATTATTAAAATTTTATCATATCATTTATGTTTCAAAACATTGTTCCTCAAATTTAATCTAATATTAGTCAATATCAATAAAATAATATAAATATAAATAACCTAGATGATAGAAACATTGGATTATATATATTTATAAATTATAAAGATAGATTTATTTGCTGAAATGGAACACTTTATCATACTTTCATACTTCACTATAAATCCATAAATAAGCTGCATAATTGTCATTTATGTTTAATATTAAGTTAAATGCTTTGAATGTATACAATCATTTTGTTCAATTCGTATTCTTTAAAGCTACATATTTAAATAATAATTATTAAAATAAATCAAAAAAATATTAAAAATATGAAAATATATTTTTAACACATTTTCAGAAAAAGTATAAAAATATTATATAAATAATAAAACATTTTGCAAAGCAATAGGCCTCATTATATAAATTTTATTTTTATACAATTTTGTTGCAAGATTTTTTCATCCAATTTTTACAATGAAAAGGGAATTGATTTTTTCCGATCTTACACTGAAAAGTGCGAAAATGATCTTAAGTTCAATTGTAATGATTAATTTCCTTTCGTTTATAATAACGTGTTTAAAATTTATTTTTATGTCCGTTTTCAATTCTGTACTATAAATATTAGTTTCCAATTCACTGCCTATGAACTATTTAATATTCAACTGATTTTAAAATTGATAATAATCATAAAATATTTAACAAGGGATTTCATAAATATAGAGGTGCAATAAATAAAACATTTTGTTCATACTATTGAAATTTTTAAAATCTTTTTAATAGTATAAAATGTTATATTCAGAATTTTCTTTTTTGTTTTACATTAATTTATGTTGCTTACTCGTTAGAATACACTGGTTAACGAATAAACAATATATAGGATTACTATAACTAAACTAAATGATTCTTTTTTTTAAAATTGTCAATGGACGAAATTACTACTCAGAAGGTTATGAAATTTCATGTAGAATACAATTAATTTCATGTACGATAGTTCAAACTTTCACCATCAGATGGCATACTTAATTAATTATACATTTAACACTATGTTTTTTATTTAGTTTCCCCCATCTTTTATCCATAAGCCAGTCTAACTCAATAAGTCTCATTAAATTACACAAACTTTAAACTGAGACTTGATACCCTTCCTTCTATTAAAATCGTCCACAGAAATCACTACACAAAAAAATTTGCTATTAGCCCCCACCGTCAGGTACTGTGACTCAGTGATCCTCTGACCTCAAATGATGAGACTTTCAGCTTTGTGGATACTGAAAACATCTAGTAAGTTATAATTTTTACCTGAACAACTTAAGAGCATTATTTCACGACACATTCGTATCATTTCTCAGAACAAACTGTGGTCAAATATGTAACATACTACATTACTATTTAGATGGCAAATGAAAATGATAGTTGTTACATTGAGAACATCTTTTGTTGCAATAAAATTTTTAAATTATCGTAAATATATGCTAGATGTATAATTCATTAAGCAATACCCTCTGATAGGGAATTTTTTAAGTATTTTTTCATTGTTCAAATGGATCCCTGTACATTCCACGTGTTCTAATCAAAACTCCTCAACTTTTTGAGCAATATAGTTTTCTCTGTAGACAGCTTTAAAATAAGCTCGCTTGGTTATAGTCATCCTGCATCTGGATAATTATAATCGTTGGCATACAGATCTTATATATTGCTGTAATTTTTCGTAACTTTTCTACATCTGTCAAATTATGTGGAGGCAGCAAGTATCCTTTAAAGCAAAGATTCTTCAATTCAAATTCCTCTTATTGGAAGAATGAAGCAACGTAAATTAATACTCCCTTATCTATTTTACTGATGCATATATGTTTAAAATGTCGAAACATTGTTGTCGTACTTGTATAAGTTAAAAATTCATATTTTAAGCAAAAAGTATACTAATTGAGCTATGAATGTTTTTATATTATACGCTTATATTTTATCATGAAGATTGTGCCTTAAATATTAACATAATGGAATGAGAATAATGATGATCACATAAGAAATCAACAAAAACTTCGCATTATGATTTTAATTTCTCTCACAGACACATACAAACATAAAGTCCGGTGATTAGTATTCCCTTGTTAATAGGATTTTTATAATCTCTCATCCAAATAAATACATAATTCTGAATACTCAATAAGAGGCCTTGTGTTAAACCGTATCTCTTTTTTGGTCATTCCAAGCGTTTTTTAGTGCAATTAAATTCGTTGACCTTTAGGACTATTTTATGCTACAAAATTGTCTTTCGCTTATCCCAATCATGTAAACTAAATAACAAACAGCCGCTAGGAAAAAACTCATTAAGTTAAAAAAATTTATCTCTATATTGCTTTGTGGTCTTACTAAAGTCATTAAGGATATATCCCTATTCTTTTTTCATCATAATATTGCTTCATAGAAAAAAAATCCTCGACCAGCGAAATAACCGGTTTCACTTAAGTTTCTGGTATAATAACTTACATCCAGCTTTTACTATCTGAGAAGTCAAAAAACTTTAATAATGTACAGTGGTATTTAAAATTAAGCGAATTTGCATATTTTGTCAAATTTTATGAGAAGAATTGAACGAAATATAAAATAACTACTTCGAAAGAAGATACATATCATGTATGTCGAATACGTAAGCTTACAAGTATGTGTGGGCGAAGCTATTATAAGAACAAGCTCTGTAAACTAGAGATACAAAACTCGCTTTTTGTTCACTAGCACACTTTACTGAATTTCTTGGTGTTTTGTGCAGCAATCGATTGTATTATAATCGTAACAGTAACAACGAGTAATCACTAAAGTTTAGATGATAAAATGAGATGGGGAATTGGGGAAAGGATCGACGCAGGCCACCCTCAAGTCCAGATTTGTTCAGAATTCAATTTAACTCCCAGTGTACTGTGCAAGCTATAGAAACAGTTCTAGGAGACCGGATCTATGAGAACCTGGACAGGGTCTTCCAAGCACCTCGATGGCCAGAGATAATCACCAATTTGTTTCTAATAGTGATGTGTAACAGGGATGCTACAGCTTCTCAGCTCTCTCTGGGCTTCAATATGGCCACAGGAACAAGAGTTTAAAGGGTGAATGTTTCCAGAAGACTTCATGAGAAAAGGTTGTTTTCACGAAGACTTGTTATTTGCGTCCCGCTCACTTCTAAGCACACAGGAGAGTCCATTTAGTGTGGAGCAGAGAGCATCGAGGGTGGAGAATGGATCAATGGCGACCGTTCTCTTCACTGATGAATCCCGGTTCAGCCTAACCTCAGATTCCAGTGTTGCTTTCATATGGAGAGAACCAGAGATAGATGTAAAGGAATGGACAGGCCCTAACGACCTGTTCATCATATCTTTCACAGAAGCAGTGTAACTACTGTGAAGTATAGAGATAAAGTGTTGGAGCTCTATGTTAATCTTTTATAGGGACGCAGTTGGCGCTGAGTTCATAATAATAGATGATAATGCTGTAGGCACATAGAGCTCTTCTATTCGAAGAATTTCTAGAAAGTGAGGATATTCGCCAGACGAATTGGCCAAGCCAATGTCTAGACTTCAATCCTGTACGGCATATCTAAGACGCTCTGAAGAAAGCATTGACAACTCGAAATCCCCCTCCAAAAACCATGCAGGGCCTGAAAAGAGCATTGTAGAATGAATGTGATCGATTGACATAAAAAAATTGCCTTATTTTAAGTATGATATCCCGCTTCGAGGTCTGAAAATCTGTAAGAGAGGACCATTAACCCATTTTCTTGTTCTATTCTTCAACCGCTGCTTCATGCCTTCCAATTCCGATAAGTATTACACACGATCATGCGTGTGTTTTATAACTGTTGCAAGTTTATTTATAACGTAATGTATCAATGTATGTATATATCAAATTTACTTAAAATTGATCCAGTATTTCTGGGGATAATTTACCGAATCTGAAAATTCTCTTCATTTTAAACATCAGTGTACTTAACATTACAAAAGTATACGGTGTAAGCAGCTGCAACTGCGATTGATAATGGCCTATCAGTATGCCTTGGCACTCAACATAAAATGCTTTCAAACTGCGTTTGGGTACAGCCATGAATGGTACTTTATATAAGAACAAATTCTTCCAGCATTGATGCGAGTTACATTTGCTCTGCCATATAATCTGAGAGAAAACACTTAATGGAAATTATTGATCATACACTATCATGCTGAAAACTTGCCATTGGCAAGTCTTGAAAATAAGGAAAATGAAATGTAATCGTATACATGAAAAAAAAAATCCGAAATAATACAGATTCGGTGATGAGTATTAAATGTACTGCAATGTTTTTGGCAAAATCACAAGATTGGTCTTAAAAAAACAATCTCATGGCATAAGACGTCAAACAAATAAATACTGTACAAGGAGTATAAAATGTGTTTTTCTTTTGTAATGATTCAATGCAATTTATCATTGACAGAAAAATTGCATTCATGTTCTCTCTCTATATATAAGTGTTTACTTTATTATGAAATTGGTAGTGATGTTAGAATATTTGAGCCATGTCCTTACAGAATCAGTATCCACTTTACCTTTACTTCATTCAACAAGCTTCTTTCTTTCCCGAAAAGATAAACCAACCGTAGCTTCAATCTCTCTAAGATGTTATTGAATCCTAATTCATAATTCTATCGATAAGTTGCAAGATGTTTTATTGATACATACCAAATAGTTTCTTACAAGGAAATTTCAGAAAAGCAAAATTGTTTTGATTAATACATGCCTCTAGTTTTCTTTTTATAATGAACATAAACAGTGCTACTCATATGTGAACCCTTAAAATAACAATCATTTGCATACCCTATTGAAATTTAACATAAAGCAAACATACAAAAATTATATACGTAGTTGAAAAGATACATTCTTGAAGACTTAAATAAGATGTAGAACAAAATCATAAGCAATTTTGAATTCAGACATTCTATCCCCAGCTGATGGTCCATTACAGACTAAAATTCATAGGTGAAATTTTTGGTTCTTTACAATTCATGTGTGGAACAATTTTTAAAGATATTATAGCGCATTTATATAAAACTCAAATTTGCTAGACTGTTATTTGGTTTTTTAAATTTGAGACCTAATATCAAAATTCTTCAATTTTAGTTAAGGCAACGCCGAAGTGTAGCTGAAGCAAATGAGAGTAAAGGTGAAAATGAAAAAGATAAGAATACCAATACTGATATTTCTGCAGATTGGGGATTTCTTAGCAGCCGCTTACTTCTTCCACATGGTACAGTTCCTAATTCAGAAAATAATCCTCAATCTTCAAGCCAGAAAGAAAACTACCAACCCGTTGAAAAATGTGCTAGTACAAGTACTACTACTTTATATGACGTTAGTCCTGAAAACAATCCATCTAATAAAGATTCTACAAACGCTGGTCAACAACCAACTTCAGATGATTCCACGTAAGTATTTTTGAATAATTACTAATAAATTTTTCGGAATATATTCTGAAACATTGTTAACATTTTTATGCATTCAGTATCATATGTTAAAGAGAAAATTACAGTTAAAGTGGCGCTGAGGATAAGTGTTGAGTCATTCAAATTGATTGAGCTTTAGAAGTCTGTAAGTGGTACAGGCTTAAAAAAATCTTGAGCGATTTTTTAATCATTGAATAAAATTTCAATTCCTCGTTGGAAAAGTAATATTCTAATAATGTGCTACTTGAATTCGGATTTTTCAAAACTAAGAAAAGGAATTAAGCCTGTTGGCGTTGTGGTAGCGATTCGCCCTCCCTAGCCTCAGGTTCGAGGTACAATCCTCAGACTGGGAAAGGTCGACTCAACATTTCATCCCTTCAGTGGTTCAAGAAAACTAAGTACCAAGCATGCTTGAGAGTTAAATACTGGGGGTTTCACGTTAGGCTGAGCACCTGACTGGGAAATATGCTTCGCTCACCTGTACCCTCGGACAAGAAAACAGATATGAGTTATAGGCTGTAGTGCCACTGAGATTTAGTTTTAAAAAAATGAATTAGGAATAAAGTTCCTATGTTTTCTACAAATAGTTACTTTGGACAATAATAATTAGCATTTGTTTTCCGAGGAAATCAGAACTTAAAATTTGTAAAATTAAACAAATTAATTTCAAAGAATATATTTATCTTTTTTTATATAAAAGCACATAATTATTTTAAGGGAGTAGATATTTGGTAATTCTAAGAGCAATTACAATCAAATTTGCCGGAACCTCTGCTGTTATGAGAGAAGCTCTGTAGTGATCATCATTTTGTTTTCTTTAAGTAAAAAAGGTACTTGAATTCAATAAACACCTGTGAACAAGACAATGAGTCAATGAATACCATTAAAACTTAATAGTGCATTACTTATTATTTAGAATGAATACATTGCATCATTAATAGTAATGACGATGAAATTATCCTTGTTATAATTTTAGATTTATGTTAATGTCTTTTAAATTAATTTTATTTCAGAGCTATTTCCCGCGTTCAATCTGATACCAGTTTGGATAAAGAAATGGCTGCTCTCAATAAAGAAATGCAAAGCATTCAGATTGAATGTGAGTCCTTGGTTAGTAGGCACATTAGAGAACAATGGTTTAGATGTCGTGCTGGACATCAGTATGTTGCTTTTGGAGACTTAAGGACAACCACAATGGAACATTTAAGTTCAGTACCAGTTACCACTAACGGCTCAATGCCGGTTTCCAGCACCATTGCAAATGACAAAAAGAAACCAACTACGCCTGCAGAGCCAGAACTACCATCATTACCGAATGAGAAAAATCTCCTGAAACACAAAAAAGAAAGTGTAGCGCAGTGGGTTAAAAATGTCACTTTCGAAAGTAAACCTAAGCCTCGAAAGCATAGTATGGAACCATTCTTAAATTCTTCCTTTACAGGTGAAATCGCTGCTCGTGGAGCCCCGTTAACTCTTGAACTTGCTCCCATACCAGATTGTAATAATGGAAAATATCCTGAATATGAAGATCCTTCAAAAATCTTTCCCAATTCTCCAAAGCTAGTGGACAAAAGTACTCAACTGTGTGAAAGTGATGTTGCCAGTGTTGTCAGTTGTGATACGTGTCGATACTGCCAAGTATTAGTGCATCAAAAAAACATGACTAGAACTTCTGAACAAAGTAGCCGGTGTCTCCCGAGCTTTGAATACACTCATCCTCAACCTCAGCAACAGTTTCAATGGTATGGTGCCCAACGTGGAATGAGCAGAACAACTAGTAGTGACCCATTTATAACAGAACCTAGTAAGTTGCCGACAAAACCAGCAAGTATTGCTGGTAGGGATTTCATTGACCGTCAAGTGGAGAGAAATAAGAATTACGTTACTTTCTATCCTTGTGCTACAATGTATACAAATCAAGAGAACTTACAACATACTATTTGGCTCCAACAACAGTTGTTCAGACAAGCTCTAGCTCACAAACATTATAAGAAAGCTAGTACTATACCTACTTGCACTCAACCAACTGTGAAACAATGGAATCAAAAATATCCTTCCTCTTCATTAGATAGTTTACCACCTACAAAGAATCCACCACATACACCGTATCTGCGAACTGCACCATTATTAACAACTCAACCTCCCTCTGCCTCAAAAAGTCCAGGTAAATATACAATTTTGAAATTACAAATAGTGATTGTATATTTCTACTCATACTTTTTCCTAAACAGCAAATTTGTCTTAAATAATAGTTGGGTGACCTGAAAAATATCATTTAGCTTCTAATATTAAATGTACACTTTTATTATAATAAAAGCGTAGACAATTATAATTGTGAAGTACATCTGCATCTTTGTTTCAGTTAAATTAAATTTGATTGTTCACATATTATCCATAATTAAAGATAGTAATTTAAAAGAACTTTCGCAGTGAAAATGAAACAAACATTTTTTCTTATTAAGAATGTAAAGTTTAATAAAAAAAATATTAGCCATATTATGCCATTTAAATATCAAAATAACTTAGAATAAATTTAAATTTGAATTAATGCACATTTGATAATTCGTCAGTTATATATGCTAGTTATTAACTGAAAAATTAACAATATTTCTTTTTTGCTAATTCATAGGTAGAAAAAAAATACTAAACTGTATAAAAAATTAATTTGTAAAAATAATAGTATGGTGTGATAATGCTTACAATTCTACGCTATTTATTCCCATTTAAGAATTTTTTTTTCCGTTTGAATGCAAATCTCTGTTCTTATAAAGAAAGCGAATTTCAAGTATTGTGTTATATGAGTTTTAAAAGTGAACTTATTTACAATAAAGTATAAATTTTTATGCGTATATAAATCTTTTAAATAGCATGTAGTTCTCATATTAACATTAATAAATTATTTGATCTGAAAAAGATGTTATTGAATCCTAAGAAAATTTTACTGAACCAATGTCTGTATTTTTTATAACTAATTTTGCGTATATAAAGTTCAACAAGATATTCATTCCAATATTTTTATGTACTTCATGCTTTTTAAAAAAACACGGTTACTTGACAAGAAGTTAATTAATTCTTGTCTAAGAAGAATTTATTGAATATGTTATTTTATTATTTACATAAAAGAGTATCAGGGAATAAGAGAATTAAGCTAATTTCGATACTGTATAACTTTTATATTATCTTACAGTTATCACACCTACTGAAGAACCTAGTGATGAGACAAAAATGGAATGGAAAGTAAAGCGGAGACCCGATGGAACGCGGTACATCACCAGGAGACCGGTAAGGAATAAGATCTTAAAAGAAAGAGCCATGCAGATCATGGAAGAACGCTGTGGCTTAACCACTGATGACGACGCAGTCAGCGAATTGAAAACTGGAAAATATTGGACCCGAGAAGAACGGAAAAGACACCTTGAAAAAGCCAGGGATCGGAAACAACGAAAGGAGATACTCATGAAATCCATCAAGATCGCGGAGGTGGCCGATAAAAATGAAGAAGATGATGATTCCAGTCAAGGTAAAAAGGATGGCTTTGCTAACACAGTGCTTTCGAAGAAGAAGACTTACTACAGCAGTGGTCGTCGAAAACTTAGATTTCCGTCAACACCTTCGTCAACCGTTCTTGATGACTGTCCTTCAGCTTGCCATGGAGGGACATTCGGAATTCTTTCCGTCACAACCGTTTAGTTTATGGGCAATGCTCTCTCTTTTGGTTATAATTTGTGTTTCATCTACCCATTTAGTGAAGAAATGTCTTCGATTCCCTATAATAGTTACAGTTTAAGATGTTTTGATAGTGCGTTTAGAATTGTTTTGCTGTACTGAGTCAGTTTTAAGGGAAACTTATAGCAACGAGTTATATCAGGAGCGCATGACAGCAATCAACGAACTGTTCTTGAATCATGTCACTTTGCAATAATTTAATCGATTCGCTAGTCACGCTAATCTAAAAGAAAATTACGAGAAACAATATTTTAAAAGAAAATATCCCGTCCTCTTGCAGTGCAGTCCTTTATGCAGCGAATTCCATTCTGACGTCCATTATCTCAACCATACCAATCTCTGACCATGAAACCATGCTTCCGTTCCATGTGAATGTCAAGGAAATTATTATAATTGGTGTTAATCCTTTGAAAACAATATAAATATTATTGATATTTTTATAATATGATATACTACTTGATATTATTTCAAAAAAAGAGCAATCATAATATATTACAGGCAGCATCATTTTGTCCCTTAAAACTAAATTTTATTTTAATTTGTGTAAGTATTAACTTATTAAAATAAAATCGAATAATCATTTTAAAATGCAATTTTGTGAAAGGAATAACTAATTATATTATTATTTTAATTTTTCTTTTTGGTTTCCAAAAAGAAACGTTATTAATCCCTTTCTAAAAATATTTTAACTGGAAACTTTACATTGGCAGTTGCATAGCCAAATCAATCATTGTAATGGACTATGTCTACGGTGTAGGATTATCCATTTATATTCCCACTTTAGCTATATTTCCGTCTTAACAGTTTTTATAAGGAAAACACAGAATATTAATTTTTTTTATATTTAAAATGGTTTTATTTTCCATTAAAAGATGTCTGCAAAGTACCGAAAAATCCCATATCGCATACCGTTTACAATTAAACCAGTATGTTTAGTTCTTTAATTGCTGATATTTAGCATAAATTGAAATAAATACATAGAGCATCAGAAAAGATTTTTAAGAAACTATGCTTATATGGAGAAACTATATTTGCAAATATATTTTCGAAGAGCTTCATTTTGTCAATATTCATCTGTAAAATTAATATTTGCGTTTTACGATTATTTGATATATTTCATCAATATCTCACTCAATACATTTCACTCATAATCATATATATTTAATTCTTTTCAATTGATGAAAAATATTTATTTTTGCACAGCAACTGTGTCGCCCTCTAGTAGCAAATATCATGACTTTCAACAAAGATAACACTTTTATTATTCTCAGTGTATTTTGAATTTAACCAGTTGAATTGTGTTAACTTGCATTTCACTTGCAATCGGTGTGCGATATAATTCAACATTTATATAAATAACAAGAGAATGAATTGAAATAATTTCAGAAAATTTTGCGAAGCAAATAATAAACATAATATTTAATGATTATTTATATACACAACACACTTTGCTTACAATCAACCTTTTTAACAATAAAATACAAAAAAAAAAATTAACAGAAATAATTTAAAAATAAAATACCAATGAAACAAACAATAACGATAATAAACAACAGCATCACTTAGCAATAACAACATTTAACATAGTACAGAAAATGAAATTATTTATTAAGTTTAATTCTTTCTTTTAGTAAAGTTAATAATGATGAGTTGTTTTCGAATTGAGAAACTCATACTTAATATTTAAACTCGCATGTGATATAGGTTAACTGTTGTTGGATTAAAAGATAATAATTTTTGCTTTTTCTTCAGAAGTCCATTCTATACATTAGTTTTTAAACAAAAATTTTCTTTATTAATTGAGCTACCATGAAAATATATAAATTATACAACTACTAAAATAAATTACCATTAATATAATATTATAACAGTTTATATTATTTAATAACTATGATAATTATTTAATTGAAATTTTTTTGTATTGATTTAATCGAGCAGCAATTTTATGCAGTCTTAATCTGATTTAAATAATATTTATCTGAGTAATTTTTAAATGGACGTTTTCAAAGCTTCAGTTTATTTTTCATCAATTCATTATTATAATTTATTCACACACACAAAGACCTAATCAAATTGTTAGAACTTATTAAAGCTAGCGCAATTTCACCTGCATAATTCGCTTTCAATAATTGTTATATTTGAACTACTTGTACATCATTTTTATTAAATCACTAGGTTTTCAATTATTGGTGGATATATCTGTCTCTTTTACAGAAATATGTGTGTCTAAAAATTAATCCTATTCATTGTTTCATATTTATAGATAACTTATTTCTCCTTAACTGTTTATTTCTCCTTTTAAAAAGGAATAGCACTATTTAAAATAAGAGATATTCTGTTTAAATTTATTTTGTTTGAGACATCAAGATGAAATACATTTTCCTTCCAAAAGAAATTTTACTTAATCCATTAAATTAATTTTAAGAGGATTTTTCTGTATAGTCATTTCATATTTTCAATGTTACGAGTCATTATGAGTATATAATTAACATCTCTTATTATATATATATATATATATAATTCATACTTTCCATTTATTTTACTATGTCATTATATGTCGCCAGTAATGTCTTTTTATACATGTTTTTATTTGAATTTTTTAAATTGTATATGAAACATAATTCATGTATACTTTTATTTGGCTTAGTTTTTCTATCATGCTTTAATCATATCAATTTAAACAATATATACGCCAATATCATGCCAATTTAAGTGGTATATTCGTATTATACCGCTTAAATTGAATTACTTCTTCTTTATATTTTTCATTTAAAAAAATATAAAATTTATTTTTTATTGTATTTTTTGAAAAATGTAAATATTTTGGTGTTATAACAGTTTTATTCAACAAACTGATGTTTGATTAGAAAAAAAAGCATAGTTTTGAATTATCAATTGATCACAAAAAAAGTGATTAATGAAAGAGAATGAGTAATTTATAGCAAATAATTATTAAATCTTAGAAACATAGGTCCTGTTAAGTGTATATTTGTTTATCTTTAGATTTGTGATCGTTACAAATATTTTGATTACGTTACTGAATAAAACGAGCCTCTTCATATTTCTTTTATTCATTTAACAATGAAAGACTTATAAAATAATATTGTAGTGAGATGGAGGAAAAACTATCTAGAAATGCAGGACTCTTCTATTTCTTGAAAGGAATTATAAAATATAATTTTACCGAAGTAACATGAAATCAAATAAAGTTAAGCATGAAATTATTTACAGGGTGCCAGTATATTGTGATTAATAAGTATGGAATAATAAATTGATAAAAGAAATTGGAAAATAATACTTTAAATTCTAAATTTCAACTTATCATTTTATTCTAGCAAGATTGAAGGATAAAATAATTGAATCGATAACCAAAAATCTTGATATTAACAAATAAATACACTCCCCGACATTGAAAATGCTACACTAAAAAGGAATTGCCAGAAAGTGATGAAACTCGGCAAACAGAAAGAGAGAGCAACGGACAATATGTTATCCTTTATTTCGAAATCATATATGCATAATACTGAGCGAGAATAGGTTTGGGTCAATAGGTTCTAGGAATACGTCTAGGCACAGAGTCATTGAGAGTACGGATGGCGACCAGAAGAATGGCTCTCCATTCCCTGTCAACCATTTGTCGTAGTGCTTCTTCTGAAGGAGGCAGTGGCAGGGTTTTCAAATGGCGTTCGATCATATCCCAAACGTGTTCAATTGGTGAGAGATTTCGCGAGCACGGTGGCCAGGGAAGCAGTTGTACACCATGCAAAACATGCTAGCTGATGGGAGCAATGGGCGGTCAAGCGTTATTCTACTGATAAAGGGCTTTGGGCATCCCCTGAAGGTAAGGGAAAATCACCGGCTGCAGCATATCAACCAAGCAACGTTGAACAGTCATATTGCCGTGAATAAAAACCTAGAGGTGACCTGGAATTGTACGCAAGGTGCCCCAAATCTGGGTGTTGCGTTGTATCTCAGAGGGGCGTTCCAATATTGCTGCAGGATTGGACCTTTCTATACGTCGAAGCCACACTCGTACGCAGCGACTATAACTGAAGAAAGAGAAGCGTTACTAATCGGAGAAGACGGTCTTGTGCCACTTCATCATCCACATCGCTCTAATCCGACACCATTCCTGATTTTGGCGTCTATGCTGCGGGATTAATGGCAATCTTCTTAATAGACCCCATGACCGCAAGTCGCTAGCAATCAATCGAGGGCATATGGTTTTACTTTACATGGGAGCATTAAAGATGTCTTGTACATGTTGCGCAGAATTTCGGTAGACGTGTTTTATGATGTCGCCACCACTTCCTGTCGGACACGTCTGTTCAAGCGTGTCGACGTCACTCTGGCTGCACCAGCACCCCGCAAACGTTCCACAGTCCTTTGTTCCAACCATCTTTGCCACAGCCGGTGCACTGTGGACGCATCCAGGTGTCTGTCAACTGACCAACCTGCCCTTCTCATTCTGATCACCATACCCATCGTAAACTCGTCTGTCTGCTGGAACTTATACCGTCGACGATGGCCTAGCATTCTCTGCAATTACAGGCATACTTTGCGATGAGAACAAACTTTCAACGATTATTTTCAAAGTAGTAATATCAACGCAAACACTGATCATTCTGGCGGTTCCTCACCTTTTGTCATATCGTACGCGCGTTGGAGAACTTCATATTTCAAATCATTTGCATAATTCGGTAATGCGCGTCTGCCCTGAAATTTGCATAATTTCTTGTCCACTCTTTCTTAGTGTTGCATTTTCAATGTTGGGCAGTGTATATCTGGAAGTACATTTTCTTTATTTATTATGAATCAGAATATTGTGATCCATTATTCAAAGAAAAGTAATTTTCTCCTGTCAATTTATGTTTCTGGGTGATGATAATCAAAATGATCAAGTTAAAGATATAAATAATAATATAAATGACTATCAAGAACTAGTTTTTAGTGACAAGTAAATATGCACATATGAAATGTAGAAATCTCCATTTTCAAATACAGTGATAAAACATTGTTCAGTTAACTAAGTTTGTGATTGCAGTTTTTTTTATTTTTTTTTAAAAGCGAAGACAATAATGTGACAAACTTAATATAAAATAAAAGAGGAAACCTCATCATATCAGAAGTGAAATCAATCTTGCACTTCTGAAAGTCATTTAATTTTATTCGCTCAAGGAAAAGGAAAATTTAGTTACGCCAATTTTTTCTTATTACTCTCTTTATCTATCTTTTAATATAACTTTAACTGATAAACAAAAGTTTCCTGTGCTTCAGGAATGAATAAAATCAGAAAATATAAGAGGTAGACATACATCACTATTTTCATGAATTAATCTTTTAATTCTACTAAATTTTAGAGTAATATTTTTTATCGTGCAAAGACAATTGTATGGATTGTATGACTGTCTATATATTAAGTGTTTGAAATAATCTGTTTATCAAGTAAATAAGTCTGGAAAATACAAGTTGTCTTATTTTGTTTATAACTCACCAAGAGAGGATACAATAATCACATCGAGATGCCAAAGTGATGGCATCATGAAGAGAAACATTGCAATGGCTATGATCTGTTAAAAATGTATTCGTTGTAACTGTTAATTGAGTAGTTATTGTAAGATGCTAATCACTAAGAACTAACATTTTAACCACTCGAAATTTTGTGATGGTATCATTTCATATAAGGATGAAGATGCAATGCAAAGACTAAGTGAATTTTTAGATTTTCAAGAAAGAAGAATTTTCCCTGTTATCTGCCATGTTATAGTAGTTGTTAATATTTTTGCAGTATTTTTCCGGGATTTACAGTAGAAATTGTTGTGTTTTCTGTATCACTATGTAAATATATGAAATATACATATATGGATAATGTGTTGTTTGAGGAATTAAACTCACACTTTCACTACTAAAATTCGCATTTTTTGCGACACCAGAGGAAATAATTGTCCAATTTGAATTGGCAAGAGTTAAACAAAATGTACATTTCATTGAAAGATTTTAACAATGTTAAAATAAAACTTCCGGGACTCGTACCCGGAGCTCGATTGCTGTTACGTTACATGGTTAATACAATACATGAAAAATGTTATAAGGGTTTGATTTCTTGCATGGATTTCATGTCTTAAAAAAATTTTAAAGCTTTTTGTATTAATATTTTAATTTTGTTTTGTTCGCACAATTTAAAATTTCAAAATGTTACTTGCAATTCATGTTTCTATACTGTCAAAAAACAAAACGTAGTTTTATCTCAATGTGTTGAATAGCTTTCTATATTTGTTATCATGAATGCTGTATGATTGATGTATAAAAATAAATTGCTGTTTTCTAAATAGAGTACTGAATAAAATTTGATTTCTGTGTCAAACTCAAATCTCGGAATGTGTCAAACTGTACTGAAAAAAACACATAAACTATGTCCTCCATAAATCGTACAGAATATTTGAATCGAATGCAAAAAAGATTCATAAGCTTCTATTTTTTTCTTAATTTTTAAGGAAATCGCTAACTATTTACCACACATGTAGATTACATTAACAATTGCAATATCATCTATCTAATTTTTTTTTAATTTTTGAGCTAGTATAATCCAAAACTTCCATCTATTTATGTATTAACATTAGATACACTTAACTGCTACAATAAATTTTTCATAAGCATTATTTACTTTGTTCTTTTGTTCAAAATGTAAAGTGGGTTTCATTTGTAAGTCCTTTGAAATCCTAAATTAAGGCCACATATGTGAAAAATAAGATATTTCAACAGAAACATTGGCTTAAGATATAAAAATGTGAGTTTACTTATACTGGGTAGTTTAAAGCAGGAAATAGTAAAAAAAAAAAATTGCACAAAAGTTCAAGATAGTGTGATGTACAAACGAGAACAACATTGGTTTGAATAGAATGCATCTGGACTAATTTTTATTGTTTCAAGACGTGGCCACTTTTCACAGCTATATGAGATTCATAGTGATCTTGAATACCGTTAATGAAGCTATTGATCATCGATTGGGGCAGCGATTTGACAAATTGGAAAGTACTAAGAAATTTTTTATCATCATAAATGTTCTTGTTAGAATATCCCACAAGTACGCTCTGAGATTAAAGTCGAGGCCTTGCCGACCACTCCATACTGTAAATACCCTCCTGTTTTGATCATCAACAAGTACCGCTCTGTATAATCAGGCAGTATCGCTTATAAAAATTAATTAGTCTCGCATAACATTTCGAGAATGTCGGACAGAATTGGATATCTTCAGCGTTCTGATGTTATTGTATGAGCTGACTAGCCGTGACAGCATACGACCATTAAACATGGTCACACCCCATACGAAGATGATGTTATTATTAAAGGAAACGGTTTATGAGATGTTTACTGGATGTTACATCTCCCAGGTTCTCTCCAAATGAAAATGAGTCGAAAATTGCTTTATGTGGTAAATATCAATTCGTTATTAAGGAGAATGTATCACCCATTTTGATCTTCCTGGAATGGTGTTCACGACTTCAAAACAGACGGATTCACCTGTGAAGCTGCGTGAGGGGAACACATGCCACTGGACTGTGGGCATAAATACCTCTTTTAAGTTGCAATCTGCACACCGTTCGTTGGATACCATTGTTCTAAACGTTGCCGTTGAGACTGTTCTCGAGCAATCAGACCTATCTGGCGATATACCCTTAAAACTACACTAGGATCCAATAGAAGCTTCTTGGATGACTTTGCCCCGTCTTCCTAGTAACCATACTCGAAATCATAATCTGTTGCTATAACCCAGAGACTACTTTACGACCAAATACAGTCGATGAGGAATTTCCGTGAGTAATTATCCAGCTTCTAACCTATTAATATTTCTCCATTACAATTTCTCTTTTAAGCAATTCCGTGTATTTTAGTTGCAATCTGTGAGTTACGATTGTTTTGTTTAAAAAACGGAATTCCACTCACAAATTGGGTACGTTTCAGAAATTTTCCATTTTGCAATTTCAAATTCTATTTCACATTTTGGGAAAAATCCATTATGAACAGATGCTAGACACCAAATTTAAACTGTTTCCTAAATCACAATGTACAACAATAGCTTTAAAATAACAGCAATAGACATTTCGATGTTTTGCAAAAAATACGCAGCTTCAGTTTTAGGTGCCAACACATATTTGATACAATTAACAAATGCAAATGGTTTTTTTTTCCCCCCAATTCTAAGCAAAATATTCAAATGATTAATATAGAGCTATTGTAAACTAAAAAGCTAAATGCTTTGTATTGCTCAATTTGTTGATCTATGGTTACATTTTTTTTTCAAATGTGATTGATAGTTATGGTTCAAAATGAACCACGATGCGAAAATTAATATTTATACTATCTTATAATAAAATGATTATTAGAAAGAAAATTAGCAATATTTGACTATCTGGATCAATTCTTTTTATCCAAAACTTTACCAAATTAACAAAGACCATTAGAAACATTAAACGACTCCCAATAGTCATAGAATATACAAAAAGATATAATGGCCAATACTAACAATGTGCGTGCGTGTGTGTGTGTAATATAAATATATGTCCATATACACATATATATATATACTATAGCCTAATGGCTTTTATACTTTAAAAGCAATATGACGATTTCAAATAAGAGAACTTATAAAATACAATTTTTGCCAAATAAAGACAAAATTCTTATTATATTCATTCTTCAATAAAGGAAAAAGAAAGTCATCTCTAACATAGAAACATCGTATTAGACTGCATTCATTACGAATGAAACTCAAATTAACATTATGCATAGTTATTTTTTGAAAAATAATTAGTTTCATTTTAATGTCACTTTTTTACTTCTTATAAACAATAATTCTGTATAAAGAAAATCAAGTATCTTTTCAATCTTTGCTAGTTCTTGAATCTTGGCTGATTGTTTGATTAGCAAACATATGCACTTCTATGTTGCTATTAAATAAATGAGCAAATGGCTAGAATACCACAGCAAAAAAGAGGAAATGCAATAATGTAATTACAAATCTTAGTATAGAAAATACTTATTGTTATGAAACAAACAAATTGACTTCAAATTTTGAAAGCAAACACGTTTAATTAACAAAGAAACAAAATTACAAAGGAGTCATATCTGGGTTCACTTACAACTCTCTCACGCCTGCGTAGCGCAAAAAGCCTGTGTATCAATGCAAAGAGAAAAAAAAAACGCATCTTCTTCAGCCTGCTCCTGGCACCAACTGTCTCCCTACTCTCCCTCCCTATCAGAGGCTCTTGAAATCTCAAGTGCTGACTATGGGACATTACAAACTAAATTATTCCTTCTTTCCTTCGAGATTTCTTCTTCATTCTACAGAAATCAACCTGCAATAAAAAAGATAAAAAACACGCACACAAACAACAAAGAGCAAAATTCAGTATTACAGATAGCCATGATCAATCGGACTCTGGCTGATATACAAAATTATGTGGAATTATATAAAATTAAATATAAAATAAAAATATATCAAAATAGCACAAAATAATTATATAACAGAATTTACAGCACTAGCTAAATTTTCAAATTGACACATTATTACTATAAAAAACATTCTAATTTTTCAAGAAATTATGTACGCATGAAGCAACAATTGAAATTTCTATTAAAAGAAAACACTTTAATTTAATATCTGAGAAAAACTAGAAAAGAATTATGTTTGATTGTTCAGTATTCTACTGAGACTCTCGGCATGCTGATGTAATTTGCCCTTTCTGTGAACAATATCAAAATTTAAGCTTTGAAGTACCAAAGCCCACCTTAAAAGTCTGGGATTAGATCCTTTCTGTGAACAATATCAAAATTTAAGCTTTGAAGTACCAAAGCCCACCTTAAAAGTCTGGGATTAGATCATGTATGATGTTTTAACCAAACTAAAGGGTTGTGATCAGTTTCAATAATCCTATCAGAGGCTCTTGAAATCTCAAGTGCTGACTATGAGACACAACATTTTCATTGGCTGCGCAAATGTACACAATTGAACTTGAATGATATTTTGTACTTGTGTCTCTCTCTTTGTTCTTTTCTTATATAGAATAATATTCAAAAGTATACACTATTTTGGAACTGAAAATCTCTCATACTAAAAAAAACTGCCCCTTCCTAATTTTAATTTTTGGTAAAAGTACAGCGCCTTTCGCACATTTCTAATTCTAAATTTCATACTAGAAAACAAGACCTTGATTAATGTTGTCAACCTTTTACTTTATGACAAAAAAAGAAACGATATAAAGTAAAAAAGAATATATATTTAGTTATACATATATAATTGCACATAAAATTAATAAGAATATTTTAAAAAAGGAATAGAAATAACAAAGTAACAATAAGAAAGGCTTAAATAGAAAAGACGACCTGTCTTCAAGATAAAGAAAAGCGTATTAAAGTAAATTTAAGGGAATTGTGAATGCTGTGGGCTTGAAATAATTGAAATTTCAAAAAGAATTATATTTAGAGTAAGCTCTGATTATATATGAAAAGAAACACTAAATAGAAAGGTCTTACCTGATATTTAGTTCTAATTACAAATAATTTGGCGTTAAGAAATATACACACAGGAAAATGTGAAGTTAAGGATATTCACATGATTTACAATTACGAGAAATTGAAAAATTTAAATACTGATATATTGTTGTAACAAAAGGGAATTTGGAAAAAAGTGTCACATAATCAGATTAATAACCAGAAATATATGAAAGAGAATCGCAATTACTATTAAGTGAACATTTGGTATAAGAATGTAATGAATATTTAAAAAGAAGCTTAAAGAATGTTCTGCCACGTATGAGGAAAATTTGTGGGTTAAGAGTAATTCTCAGTGGATTAAGTTAGCATATTTAAATATATAAAATCTATATGGTCAATATAATATAATCTCTATTTGCTACATTTGTTTACTTATATACGATATATCTATCAACTATCTTATATTTATTCAGATATTCTATACATTTTTTTTTTCTTTCACTACTATGCGTACTGTTTTAAGTTTTCCTTATTATGCAATCGCTTGCTGTACTTTTTGTTTAATTGCTTGTTTTAGCCCTCTTTTCTTTTTCAATTTGTCTAAGGCGTTGGAACACTTTACTTATTTTTTCTGGTGTGTGGACTCTTTACTCAAATAAATTCTCTGATAAAATGAAAATTTTCATTCCAAGTTTTTTTTTTTTTTAGTTTGATATTTTTGTTGGTATTCCATATAACTAGTAATCGACATAGTGACAATTAGTCTCATTACTAGTAATCAACATAGATATAGTAATAAAATTACAGTTATCAAAATTCTGAATTAAAATTTGAAATCATAATTGAGTAATCATAAAATTCGAAAGAACAAAAAAGTATGGGGGTTCTGCTTTTGACTTTCCGCATTTAAATCTCTTCTTGATCTTCTTATGTTCAATTCTCTTGTGGATCATGGTTTTTTTTAATTCTGTATGTGAAATGTTCTTGGAATGTGAAAATTTGTGTGGATATGTTTTTTCTCCTTATTATCTGGAATGTATGAAGAAGAATGTTCTTTGGCGAAATTTAGCGATTTTTTCCCGAAAAACGTGTTTTCTCGTGTAAGTTTGAAGAAAAAAGATGGCGCTGAAAACACGATGTCATGAATCTCACAAACAAAATTATTATACAAATGCTTCAAAAGATAATAATAAAACTTTTTTGCTTAGTAATAAAAAAATATATTTATTGCCAAGAACTTCGATTTCACACATATTTTAAAATACAATAAATTTTCTAACGAGGTTTTTGGAGTGTTCGAAACAAAATGGCGTCAATGAATCACAATTAAAATAATTGCATAAATTTTACAAATGTGTTTAAACGTAAAATTATTATTCTTTCAAAAACATCAATGCCGTGGTGAATTTATAGAAATGTGTACAGTAAAAGCTGAAAAATCGATTTACCCAATCCTACCACAACAAGATCGAAAATGTCAAAAATACTAAAGTTGCCAGAAATAAACCAACATCGCTAACAAAATGGGGCCAATCTGGCGAAAAATTGATGGACACCTTAAAGTATAGGTCACTCGAATGTATGTACCTCGTTTGAACACTAAATATATCTGGATATACGCAAACTTTGCATTTCGAAAGTAAAAAAAAAAAAAAAATTGCATTATTCTTTGGAAAAAAATTTTATTTACTGTAACACTAAGAAATAATCCGAAATAAAGATTACAGCAAGCAATGAAATAAAGAACATTTTAATACTATCATATGGCAAAATGCTTCTTTATCACAGGCATAAAATCCCTTAATATTTTAAACAATACAAATAAAAAAGATAGTTTTGTGTCTGCATTGATAAGAAATTACAGACGATGACCATTTATCTAGCAATGTTATATAAATAACGATACCTAGTTAACAAGTTGATGGAGTTGTTAAAAATTGATGATGTTGATGCAGTTGTTATCATTTAAATTTAAAAAATTACTTGATCGCAGTTCTGTAACACATTGTGTTAACAAATAAAATTATATTTTATCTTTAAAATATTAATTTTTTTCAAAAATATGGTTAAATTTAAAGTAAATAAATATGCAATCTGAAATTCAAAATTTAAATTGGATTTAACGTGACTTTAAACAAATCTATGTATTCGATGTATGCAACAAAATTGCAGCTTTAACTTTAAATAGAAAAATGTAAGCAAAAGTATTACGACTTTACTCTTGCCAGTTTTAAAATTTTGGTAATTTAAATAATTTGTGCTATATTTATGTATAATATATACAGTTTTTCAAATGAAATGTCTAAAAACTGTACCCTATAAGGAATACAAAAATTTCGAAAGTTTCCTAAATATAGAAAAATGTTTTAAGAAAATGCATTTAAAAATATTTTTTAAATTAAGATTTTGAGGAATGTGACAAATTCTGTTTAAGAGAACAAATCCCAAAGACAGGGTTTTATAGATTATAATTAAATGTATTTATTCTACTGATAAATAGTTCAACTTCTAATGATATCACAAATGTACATTGACTTTTTTTTTTTGTCTGAAAATCAAAGTAAATTGTCACAGGTAGAATGTCGAAGTTGTGATTACTACAGAAATGAATCTTAATTATTTAAAAAAAATCATTCATAATTGAAATGATTTAAAAAATGCAAATAACGTATTTCTATTCGTCAATTATTTTTTCATTTTACATTTTATTTTAGTTCTAATCCTAATGAAAAAAAAAATAAAAAGAAAAGAAACGCAAGGAGTGCAAAAATTTTTTGACTTTCTGCCTAAGAGACAGAAAATACTTTGTTAAAAAATAGCTTTCAAGAATTTTCTCAATATCTTTTTTATTTATTTGTATTTTTATAATTATTTTTAAAATAATTTAAACATTTTTTTTATTTTTTTTTGAAATTTTTCAATAAAGAAATGTGGTGTTTTTTGTTGAAAATTAATGAATTTTAAAATGATAGCGGTTATTATTTCAGATTAAACAAATTTACATATTTTGTATGTTTAGTGTACACATTTACTGAATCAGTCTATCGAGCGTGACCTCATATAATGCACTAAATTATCAACGCCATTGCTTGACTATTTATGTAGGATAATACGAACAAGTAAAACTTGTAGGATAATACAAAGAAATAAAACAGCGCCATCTTTTGGCAATCAAGAACATTATATCGTTATATTTTTTTCAATTATTAAATTATTTATTTTAAAAAAGTAATTTATTTCTGTTCTTTCAATATAGTATTGTTTCTGTAATATTGAATTTAAAAACTTTTTAGCATATGTTTATGAAATCAACAGAGCAAATCAGTGTTATATGAATAAGTTTTAATGATTTTAATACATAAAAAAAATCAATATTGGTTCATATTCCATTTTCATTCTGTACGTTTCTTATTTTAGGAAACTTAAATCAAAATTAAAGTTAAATGAAATATAAAAGTCACTTAACTTATACAGTTAAGATATATATAAATGTTAGCGACAATAGTTTTATTTGAAATATATCTGTAATTTAATATATTATTTACATTTAATTAAGAGAGAGAGAGAGAGGAAATTATCTATCTATCTATATATACATATATATATATATATATATATATATATATATATATATATATTTATATATATATATTTGTCAACAAATTTCAACTATAATTCATAAAATATTAATATATTTTTAACACTTTATTCTATACATTTCAGGCATATTTTGTAATATTGACATAATTAATAGAAAAAAATACTACCCAAAGATGTAGTGGGTTTTACCCAACAGATAACTTTGCCATTTCAATTTTTGAACAATATTTTTGCTCAAGCACAAATTTACAAAAAATTACTTCATTTACTATAAAATACTAAAGCAAATGTAATTTCTTATTAATAAAGGGATTAACAAAGTGATTTTCCCAACTATGGGATTTAACTTAATGTTGTTTCACCAGCATGTTTCCCTGCACCTAGCCCAGGCTGGGACTCTACCAGTTATATAGCCCTTACACTCCCAGTGGTATCATTTCACATGGAGGACATTGCAACCACAATATATTAAACGTGCCAAACTGCCATTTGTGAATACAACGGATCTTCTATAAAGAAAAAAAAAGAAAGTTAGGATTCAAATTCTTTACCTTCTGATCATGAAAACGGCGCCCTAACCAACCATGCCACAGCAGCCATATTCAACTTATTGTATTTTTTGTTCCAAAATTTCCTGACCACTTATATTTTATTATTTATCGCCTCACAATGAAGCTTTTTAAGTCATGCAAATTTGCTTGTAGTTCTCGAAAAGAACGTTTAAAAATTGTCCTAGTAAAGGTAGGTATGCATCTAACTTATGCAAAAAGAAAATTAAAAAAAGTCTCTATAATAAAAGTTAATACGTATCTTAATTATGAGAAAAGAATATCTTAAAAATCCTCCACAATAAAGGAAATAATACATTCAAGCTATACCAAAATAAGATTTTAAAACAAATCCTCAATAAACTCACCCTTTAGGAACACTTTTTACTCATCTAAAAAGATCTTAAAAAAATTCCTTAACAATGAAAGTAATTATTTTTACTTTATATAAAAAGGAGATATTATATCAACCCTCTATAAATGCGCGTGACGTTAATGGTAATTACGCAAGTAGAAGAAATTCTCCAACAGCAAAGATTTGATTTTCTAAATCATCTAAGTAAATCCTCTCCCTTGGTCGAATCCTCCTACTTTTTCTCAGTATGATTTTGTCCCTTCAAATTCCATCATTTTCTGTTCGTGTCGATCTAATCTGAAAACATTATTTTTCCCACATTTATGTTTGACGAATTTGTGACTATTATATTCAGTAGGAACGTTTTCCTATTTAGAATGAATATAAAATTAAAATAAATTCTCTCGAGGAATATTATATGAAAAATTTTAACATGACACGAATCCAATTTCAAGATAATTTACTTATATTATGGTTGAAGTTTTATTTGCTTTTATGGGAAAGATATGCAAATATTTTATCATAAATTAACACAGTTTTCACACATATTTGGAACAAAAAAATCTACTCAGAGCATTTTATTGCAAAAATAAATTTATGCAGTTTATAGATAATAGATTAATATTAGAAACATTGTGGAACGCTTCACTCATAAAATAACTCTAATTTAAGATAAATTTTAATGTTTAAGTACTTATTCTTTTTGTTATTTCAAGAGCCAGATTTTAAGTCTAAAAATTTTATGTCACTATTCTTATTCAATGTTTGGAATTTCGCATTGTGAGAAATGAAATTGTTTGATGACCACACTTTTTAGTGCTGAATGGACTAAACTATCAATTTTATGATTTATATAATTATTAATTGGAAAAATGATTTAGTAATCAGAAAAGAACAGAAAATTTTTTCAGAAATTGTTCAGCGTTTACCGGTGACACTAATCGATTTGAAGTTTTAATGTTGTATCAATATAAGTTTGATATAAAACAATTTATGTGGTATATTCGTTATTTTGTGTTTGTTGTGAGGATTTATGTGGTCAATATTTTACCACATCAAATCTCTAAATAAACTCATTCTCAAATCACAACTACCTTCACATAAAATTATATAATTTTTCATACTTTAAATTAGAAACCAAGAGTAAGTTCGTATAATAGCAATTGATGCTATTATATGAGCCCACTTTTGCTTGTTTTCATTTATCACTCAGCAACAAAATATTTAACTTTACACTATAAATTGAAATCTTATTGAAATTAATTGTTATGAAAATTAATTTTCTCGTGTTTCAGAAGCTATGTATGAATACATAATTAAATATTTACGAATTAAAATATAAATTAAATGGAAATGCATTAATTTCGATGCCTCTTTTGGTGAGATATTTGATATTTGGCGTATAATTTATTTAATTAGCTTGAGGGTATATAAAACTTTATAACATCTATTGTATAATAATACCTTCCTATGTCATTTTTCATAAATAACGAGTCGTTTTCCCGCGCTGCAAGGGAGAAAATCCTGAAAATTCACAAGCATCCATTCCGCTAGATAGGCATACAGAAATCAGAAATGTCATGTTCATCTTCTCTTGCTTTTCAGTCCTTCGAACGAACCCGAAACCTGCTCTGAAGAATATGATCCCACCACTGTCACACAAAACGGATGATGGAAATAGATTCAAATGACTGTCAATAAAAATGTTGACCATTTCTTGTATATTCTATCAAAAGACAAACTTGTTCTTACAAAACTCTTCTTGCAGAAGTGCTACAAGATATTCCTCCAGTGGAAATAAAATGTTGTTGCACTAGCATGCTACCCTGTACCTAGCTCTGAATTGGGCTCTACCCCAGTTAGAGAGAAGTAGCTGGGTGGAGTCTCTTCGTGATTTTGAAACAAGGACTAAATAGAAGTCTCCCATTACAGGAAAATTGTTAGTTTACCACTTTGATTCCATTCTTAAGAATAATAGGAAATGATAATATTTGCTTATTGTCAGGTGTGAAATAATTTAATCAAAAGAAGTTAATTTCCATCTAAGCAATTTTAATAACTGAGAAAAAAATATTGAAGTACTTTTATTTACATTCAGTGATAAAATTGAATGTAAGAAAGGTTAGTAGTAAAATTAGGAAGCCTTTAAATGATTCCTTAAACTAATGTTTTATAAATTGCATTTTATAGTAAAAAATTTTATAAAAAATAATAAATATAAAAAATTTAATACAAAAAATAAAAATAAAATAAAATAATAAAAAGTATTTAAAAAAAATGAATAAATAAATAAAATTATAAAATAAAAAATAAATTTAAAACGAAACCTGATAAATTTGGTTGTTTTCCATTTTTTACACCTTATTTTACTTTAATTATCTTTTCATTAAAATTAAATTTTCACTCTTAAAAAAAATATAATTTTAAAATTTAAATCATGTTTTGAGAAGGAATATTTAATTCTTTCTATTTTGGCGAAAAAGGTTAAATATAATAATTTATTTTATCCAACACATGAATATTTTATTATCTGAAGGAAAAATTTCATCATAGTTAATTTGCTTCAAATTAAAATTTCTTCATAATTTCTTCTTATCCTGAAGCACTTATAAGTTTTCAAATTTTATTGTCTTTTTTAAATGTTATTCATTTACAATACCAAAAGAATTGATTGTGGTAATAAAAAATGTTTTAATAGCATTTAAAATAACCTTGATAAACTGTCAAAGGAAAAAAATAACAGAAAATATATATATCAATAATATAAATGTAAATCAGCTCCTAGGATCAGATGTATTTTTCATAAAAGTTTCGTTTAAAAATACTTTTCAAAAGCAATCTGAAAAAGATTCAGGAATTGGAAACCGTTGAGAATATTAATCCATTGATTTCTAAATATTTTTTAAATTAATAAAATAAATCTTTGTATTCATAAATTAGAAATTATTTTTATAATGTGATGGTAAGTAATAACTTAACAATAGATGAAAATTTTTTGCTTGATATTAAAAAAATTGTCTCTGTTGGCATTTTTAAGAAAAGTTTTTTTTCCCCTAGATTTTTTTATACTTTGGTTATCAAAATTAAAAATTTTAAAACAATGTATAATTGAACTAATCTTTACCATACGTTTTTTCTTTCGTACTGTCTTCCACTACGGGATATTTAAATTTAAACTACAAAAGCTTAAAAATTACAAAAAACCACTTAAATTTATATGCAACCGAATTTTCCGAAAAAATTTTTGTATCATAAATAAAGGCTAAACTTATTTAGCCTTGACATTCGTGTGAAATGATTAAGTGCATCTGAAGTTTAAAAATTCAATCATTTGCAAAAATAAAAATTTTTTTTTCTTTTTTTGTTTTTTTAAAATAAGTATAAGTAAAAGCACAATAGTTAATCCTGAAGAAAAATTAGGATATTTAATAAATTTGAAAAAGCTGAAACTAGTTAATAGAAGGTTTTATTTTTAACAGAAACGTTACATGTTTGATTTCAATCAATAATTTTTATAGCTTCCTTATTTTTAAATTTTCTATTATTTTGTACAGTTTTTTATTTTACATTTGTAGTTTTAACAAATATTTTGTATGGTTATATTTGTCGCTATATAATATAAATTTAAATCGTGAGTAAATATATTAACGCTAGACATTCTCTTCACCCGAATTTTATTGGATTAAGTGATTCTTCTCAGCCCTTTAGATATTAAGTAATTTTTATTGACAGATTAATATTCATATTTTGAAGTTTTCCTTTTATAACTTGAATAGTATATAAAAGAGATCTATTTTCATTTCTAACATCAAACGAAAGTTTTTATGTTAAAAATTGCTTTTCAATTTTGCCTGAAATCATGGATTAAAGAGCAAAAAAATATATCACTTAAACAAAATATGCCAATTGCTAATTTTGATTAAAAAAAAATTAGTTCTTAAAATTATAAAAATATTAAAAATTGTATAATATATAATTATTTTATTCAACATTTAAAATACTTTATTTTAGAATAAATAAGAATTCCCTGCTAAGTATAAGAATAAATTTAATACAAATAAACAATTAATTGTTTAAGTTTGATAACAGAGTCTTGTTGCTCACAGTTGTAAATTTTAAAAATTTTCAATTTTTTTCAATAACTATTGTATTTTTATTCAGGTAATATGACAATTTTGACTGTAAAAACCATGTGTTTAAATAACAGTACTTTCTCGAAAATATTACTCATTTTTCATGTACATATTTACAATTTTTCGTACTTGCGTACTATCCCGTCGACCGGTTTTGCCATACGAATATATCACCGAATTTTGCAGATTTTAATATTTTTCAAAATTTGATGAAAAAGCAGAATTTTTTTATATTTCCATTATAACGAATAGATAAAAACTTTATTTGTAATTTATATGGTGATAAATAGCACCATTAAATGGCAGATTTTCGCGAGAATGGTTGACGGAATAATACACAAGTATCCAATTTTTCTAGAAAATAAACAGCTTTTTTCCTATTTTAAAAAGTGACCTTCTGAGAATAATAACTTCTTCTGCCAACAGATGGCACTACTACACAAGAGTATTTTTTATGGATTAAAACTTTCTTCTTTAAAAATCCTATTGAAAATTGTAGAAGAAAATACTCTCAAACGTGAATGATGGATGCACAATTCTCAGGTCCCTTTGTTATGCTTTGATGTCAGCCTGACATACAACTTTTCTCTATTTATTAATGAGAGTCATTTATTATCGTTGGTGTAAGATATGATTAATTGATTCTCACATTGTGCAATTTTGCTTTAATTGTTGTTGTTTTTTGTGTTTGTTTATTAGAGAATGTTCAATCAAACTCCGAGTCTTTAATTCATGAGTTTGTTTAATACCAGTTAACATGTAATTGCCCAACTTGTGGTGGAATTTCTTTTGGATTGCCCTGTGCTTCCTGAAAACTTCGGATAAGTATAATTTCTTCGTAATATTTTATTTCGATTAAGAAGAACGGTTTTGATTTATATTAAAAATATTTTAAAATGTTGTATAACAAGTTTTGTTTTTGCGACTAAGTAATATTCCATTTAGAATCAGGATTAATGATTATTCCAGTGATCATAGAAGTATTAATTAATGGATGAAAGATTGTATAATAATAAATTGTATAATTGTATCATATTCATCACATAATACGATATATCATAACTATATCACAATTATACAATAAAAGATCGCATAATTATATCACATAAGTAATGTGATATAATGCTAAAATGTGTACTGTCAGAAACTGACATAGCAAAATCTTAATATTTATGGTAAGAAAATGTGTAAAGCGATTTCGTTTTGATGAAAATTTTAATATACTTTAAAGTTGTATGTAATATAATTAATTTTGTACATAATATATATAATTTATCTTGTACATAATATAATTAATTCATTTTAGTTATTATTACACTGAAATAATATTTATTATTAGTCATGTGTTCATAATTAAAATGATTAACAGAATGTTGTTTATCATAATCTGCTATAATTTTGATTTTGTTTTGCATGCTTGTTTTGTCAATGACTTTATTTTTTCTATTTGTGATTTTTTATATAACAACAAACTCTCTTATTGATATCAAAAGTTTTGATTTAAACTAAATTTATTATTTTACATGTTAATTTAATTTGATTATGAATTTTGGAAGAGTAATTTTCATAATGCTTACATAATTTTTCAACAGTTTAAAAAGTGTCTTGATCTTTATTGAATTGTATTGCATCTATCTTTAGAATTAAAAGCAATGTTAATTAGAAATACATTGGAATATCGAACCCTAATTGGTACTAAATATATTATTATTAATCAAGGTACTTTGATAGTGCAAAATATAAATAATAAAATACACCCGGTTATTTTCAGTATGCATTTTATATATTTAGTTATTTATCGCTACATGCTATTCTGTGAAATGTTTTGTATAAGGAAAAGTCTCTCTCTCATTTTGCTTTTATTTCATTAATGATTATGACAAACATCATTTAATGTTGATAAATATTGAATTTTTATTTCTTATGTTGAATTTAAATATATGGTGTGTTTGATACAATTTTAAAATAGAAACTAACATTTTGCTAATGAAAACGGATATTGATATGATATCAATAAGTCATATTTTGATTTTGATTTTCGAATTAATTTAATACATTTTATATTTTGAGGCATAATAACTATCTTAGAAAATATGATTGATTCAATTTTTAATTTGTTTTTTTTTAAAAATAGCTGTCTTATATTTCCATTGTTAATTTGCTTAAGTAGTTTAAATTTAATTTTAAATTAAAATTATACCAGATAAAATGTAGCAATTTTGAATTTAGTTAATTAAGAAAAAGAAATAAGTAATAGCATTTTATAGACTCATTTTCAGCTAAAATTGGAAATCTAGAACTAATTAATTAAAAACGGGCTTCATTGTGGAAGGTAAGAAAAAAGATCTAATTCAAGATCGAGAACTTGATAAGGCTGTATGTGAATATTTAATAATAGCCGATTTAAAAAATGAGGTAATGAATAGTAAGAATTTCTAGATCAAATTTGTTAAAGAATTATTAAACTCCATTACAGCAGAAAGCAAATTGGTCAAAGAAAAAATACTAGAAGAAAGATATATGCATATATATATATATATATATATATATATATGTGTGTGTGTGTGTATATATATACGAGAAGAAAAATTAAAGGAAATTGAAGCTGAACGCCGGTTTGAGCTTAAAAAGTTAAGAATTCAACTGGAAATGGAGAAATTGCAAAGCAGATCGACAGATAGTTCTACTTCAGAAGCCGATGTTCCTAAAAAAGATATTCAAACTCTGTAACCCCGTTTTAATTCGAAAGAAGGTGACCTAAGTTTATATTTAAGTTAATTAGAGAGACAATTAGCTTTCTTAAAAGTGCCAAATTCGTTATGGGTTTTCGTTATTTCTTCAGGAGGTTGCAAATACCTTATAAGCAACCTCCTGAAGAAATAGCAAAGTTGATAGACCGAGAACCTGCGGGTAAGGCTCAAAATTTTGAACATGTTACGAGTGTTGTTTTTAAGACTTTTAAATTAAATGCAGAAAAATTTTGAACTTTATTTGTACATCATCGAAAATCTCCAGATACTGCGTGAAAAGGCTAGTCATCTCAGGTGTTAAAAAAAAAGGAATTGATGTAAAATGGATGAAAAAAAATTTATTTGAAATTTTCATGAGGAAAGAAAGAATAATGAGCCAAGGTCACCAAAATAATCTTTTCATCCTGAAAGGAAATCTGATGTCTCATCTTCTGTGAAGTGTTATAGATGGGGCGCTTCAAGTCATAAAACCAAAATGTCCCATTGCAATTCTGTAAATAAGACTAATAATGCTGTTTTTCGCAAAGGCTCTTATGTGTTCTCTTAAAACTACATCAGCTATAACCATAATTTTAAAAATCCAAATAAATGACTTAGATGGCATACCATATGCTGACAGTGGAGCAAGCCAATCTATTGCTAGTGATACCTTTTATCGCTTCATCAAAGAAAGAGACACGCAAGGAAAGAAACTTGACAGTGACACTTGCTGGTGAGATGAAATACACAATCGAGTTTTTGACTACAAATGTTAATAACACCAATGAAGATAAGTCCATTCCCACCAATTTTATTGTTTTACCCGATGCAAAAGGGAATAGGACATTGCTTGGAACTGATTTCCTTCGAAAAAAAGGTGTTGACTTGATGTGAAAACCGGCAAATTAAGTTATTTCCCGTTAAAAAATAACACGGTATTTAATAAAAATGTACAGTAAAGAACTGGTGCAGCAGTTGCCATTTTTTTACTGTAAATTCAACAGTTTTTGTTTATTTATTTTTTTTTAAATTTTTCTAAAATATAATAAACTTATCAACATCTTTTTGCATTCATAATTATCTCAATTATGAAGTCTTAAATCGTATTCTTAGACATTCCCTTCGAGTAATGCATTCAATTTTGATAAATGTAATCGAACCTCATACATGGAACCCTTTATTTTTCAGATATTTTCTATTCAGCATCCATTATACAGAATATTTCATCTTATGTTTTCATCTGATTTATAATAAATTAAAGGCTTTATTAAATTAAAAAAAGTATTAATATCGGCGTCATTCAAGAAAAAAAAATTCATTTCGATTATGACTAAAATTGTTTTATAATATTTCATTGTACATTTGTGAATTAATTATAATAATGAATTTGGAAACGTGAAAAATGTTTCACATTTAATTATAAAATTGATTTAGTAAACGTTGCTATTGAAGTTACAGAATATAAACCAAAGTTGCTATTCAGAGATATGCGGTATTAAATGTATAAACAGTCGTATAATAACTATTTTATTTTGTAAATTAATCTGATCTTGAAATTGTATTAATTAATTGAGAAGCAAATTCTAATTATATATTCGTTATTATCATAAAACAATATACAGTAGGATACGCTTTTTGTAATATTTTTCATTGTGATAAATTTGACATAATAATATTTATATAGAAATATGTTTTATCATAGGCCAGCAGCAAATCAGTCTGCCGTTGCTGGGACAAAGCGGATGATTACCAGCATTAGTGTCTGGAGATAGAGCCTTAATCGGTAGCTCCAGATGGGAATTCTAAGGCATGGGCACTTGAAGACGGTGGTTGCAATGATTTGGCGGTATACATTGTGACTATCATTTAAATTTAGATTTAGCATCCCTATAATTTCTTAAGTCACAGTCTAATGTTGTCAAAAGAGGTTTTATTATTGCTGGATTAAGCATTGTCTGTTTTTATATATATAACAAATTACATATTTATAAACAATAGGAAATTACGAATTTATACATTAATCCGTAATTTAAATTAATTATTGTTAATATATTTTCTTAATACATCCATAAGTAAAAAAAATAATTCGCTCTTCTCTCTATCAATACACAGAATTTATATTCCTAACCACGCGATGAATTAATTAACTAATATTTTGTTATATTCATGATATCAGTAAGAAGTCACTACCTCTTTTGAAAGGAAATGTAAGCAAATTACCCTTGCGTTAACACACTGATAAGCACACCCTATGTTTAACAGGAAGATACACTTGCTAACCACTTTGATCGCATTATTTACAAACACTATCGCATTAACACACACTTATCGCATATCGTCAAATCACTGAATCTTAGACAACATCTATTACCCGATGCGCATGCGTTAGAATTCCCACTTAGAGCCCACTTTCGGAGCTCCTTCTTGAGACACTATCTTACCAGCTGTCCACCAACCATCCATGAAATGACGTCCCGTCTGACCAAGTGATAGTGCTTTCCACCAAACGAACTATTCAGCAGGTTTCATTTTTCGACCCACAACCGGGCAATGGATTTGTATTTATTTCCAATTCATGCGGTATCTACAAAAAATGGACAACGGATTTTCTGTGGTAATTAAATATTTAATTGAATATTTTAAAAATGAGTTTATTTCAATTGCTCAATATGTTGTAGAATTTTATTTTTTATAATATGTATTTGATAATTATTTGATTATGCATTTTTTTTTCAATGATTAACAAGTGCTTGTGGGATCCGTTTGATAAATATTATTTCAATAAAAATAAAAAATCAAAGATTTAACTAGATTAATGAAATCTAATTTCGAAAAATAATTTGGTAATATTTCATAATATTTTAGAAAAAAAAAAGAAAAAAAAGACTATATGTTTTCATTTCAGTTACTTCTTCTTCAATTGAAATAGTTTTTTAAATTTTGAAAATATTTTTAGTTCGAAATATATTTCTTGTAATATTTAATAAAAATAAAATTAAGAACATAATTTTAATCTAAAGCTTTATTTCAAACAGGCCAAAAATTTTAATTTGATTACAAGTACTGTGTGAATGTGTCACTTGTTTTCATGAATTATAATATGGTAAATAATGTATTATTATTTGAATTATATATACATTTTATATGAAACAACACAGAGACCAGGAAATGAAATATTTTTAGTTAAATTAAGATTTTTAATTTAATCCAAATGCAGTCATGCATGAATTTTTATTAAGTAGTACATTTTTTGTAAAAAGATTTCACAAACAATTCAGTTTATACCATTATCATAATTTAAGAATTCATATTAAAATAAATACTTTCAAATTTACTTTATTGTTCACATGTGCAATAAAGTAAATTTGAAAGTATTTCTTTGAAAGTAGTACGGAAATTAACCTTTAAATATATTTTTAATTTTTTATTTTTAAGAGAGAGACACATACACTAAGCAATTTAAAACCCTTAATTATATATATACCTGAATCCTTAAGTTTTTAATAAAATTCAATGATTTCATTATTAATGCTTTTCACTCAATTAATTTTATAATAAATTTATAGTTTAATTTTGACAATAATCATATATAATTGGAAATATTCTCCAAATCTATTTATTTTTATGTGATTTTTTTTTATATAACTCCCGGCTAGCAGGATTTTTTTAACCCCACCAAAAGGCGGAAGTGATGGCCCCTTATACAGTGAGGTACCCAGTGGGAGTGCCGTCGAGACCCCGAAAGGGGAAGGATCTTCATAATTTGGAAGCAGGGATCAAGCAGTACACGTGCAAACTTGGGCTGCCATCTCCAGAAGTACCATTTCACATGGAGAACATTGCGGCCACAACTTATTTAATAAGCCCCAGTCTCCATTAACACAAACACAACAAATCTTTGGTTGTGTCGGGATTCGAAGCCATTACCTTCCGATAACTAGATCGAACTGCCTAAAATCAGGGCACCACTGCCTCCACATGAAAATGTACGCGAATATGCAAAATATGTTTTCAAACGTAAAAAGATTATTGGAATCCAAATTGGAAATGAACTTTAATTGGTCAATACTTGGAGCGATACCATTGACCTCGTGATCCTTTCATACTACTAGACACCGTGAATCCACAAAACAGACACCATCCACAAACAACCCAGTGGGCAGGTTTCGTACGGGCCATGTTTCTTACTTTGGTAAGAGAGTGATTTATTTTTACCACAGATAATGTTTCCTATTGAATAAGAAATTTGCTCCTGATCAGTAAAAGTGTTTACTCATTCCAAATTTTCTTTCTTTCTTTCTTTCTTTTTTTTTTTTTTTTTTTTTTTTTTATTATAGTCTCGTAATTCTTTTTAATCTTTTAAGGAGAAAATAAACAAAACTTAATGTAAATATTGCAATGTCGAAAAAAAAAAAAAAAACTTACAAGAATTCAACTATTCATAACTATTTTTAAAAGGAAATTAACTTTTTTTAGAGGATCAGTCTGCTACTGGACACGAAACATTCTTACCGAAGGGCACCTTAACAACGACTTCAGTCAATGGAACACTATTTTCTCATGAGGACACTAGACTATGGATCACTAATAGAGTCAAACAAAAACATAAATACCTTAGCTGTTAAAGAAAAGGTAAGGTAATTCAGCAAAAAATTACATTGTCTTTGTCTCTTTTTACTTGGAAATAGCTACTAATCAGTTTGCAACACTTATTAAGGTTAAAGAGCAGGATTTTTTCTTGCTTTATCAACATATTCGTATTATTAGGAAGTTGATTTAAATATTATATAAATTTTAGTGTTTTTATTACATTAAATGAATTCTAAAAGTCCATTCATAAGAAAATCTAACCTAATTTTGAAAACTGTCATGTAGTTTTCAACTAACGCTAGTTCTTTTGAATCTCGAAGATTATATCAATATGAATTTAAGAAATTTCGTAGTAATTCACAGAATTTTATTTAAAACATTACAACTAATCAAGGTCTGAGAAGAGACAACTGAAAAAACTAAATTTTCACCATTTTTTTTTATCAATCTTAAACAGTTAAAACGAGTGTTTGTAACTTGACAGACGCCATAGCATAGCAGACAGCCGAACAAATCATGTAAAGCTTCCGCGTTTGCCAGGCTTTCATTTAGTGAACTACTGCATTCTTTATATCGCGAGGGGTAAATGAATACTGTTCACTATCTATGTGTGTTCTTATGTCGCGAGGGACTAGAAAATTCTTCATCCCCTTCTACGGCAGGCAGGCATGCACCAGATAAGCCCACTATCAATCGCTATTGTTCGATGGTTATTGAGATCAAACTTGTGACTTTCAGCCCTTGAAGAGCGATTACTATCGTTAAGCTACAGTGAGCCCAACTTAAACGTCGCGTGATTTTGGTTTAAAAGAGAGGTGTTTTCTTTTTTCTGGTTACTCATGCTTTAAAATTCTGTCCAAATTAGAAAAATAAAAAAATTAGGAAAATATTTTTCTCATTTTATTTATTCTTCTAATTAAAAATTAATTCAAATAAGAAAAATATTTTTCTTGACATAAAAAATCTGTAAAACACCTCTAATTGATTTATCTAAATTTCAAAAAATTAAAATTATTTCAAATTATTTTTAAACTTTGGGTGGTAATATATAATGCTGAAACAGAATTTTTGATAAAGTAATATTCAAATACCAATCAAATACGAATTCGATTTAAAAATAATTAATTTTCCGTCAGTATTAGTCAAAATATATCTTATGTATAGAAAAAATCACACATTAAATTTGAGAAATTTTAAAATAGCATGATGTAATTCAATTTTAGTTTTAAGGTAATTACAATTTAATACAAATTTACATCAAGTATAAAAATGAAATAGACACAAATCAACAATATACATTTAATTTTCTTTTACTTAATTTATCGTTTTAATTATTACCGAAGAATTTTTCTCCATTAAAAATTATATTTTTCAATAAAAAAATATAAGGTACTAAATTTTTTTATAAACAAACACTATTAAATTTTAAAAAAAATTTTTATTTAGTTTTACATTTTATTTAAATGAATAAAAATTTGTTTTACACTTAATAATAATAATAAAATAAAAAAAAGCAAGCTCGATTTCGTTATTTACTATTATCATGAAGAAGATTTTTGCAGAATGCAATCGAATGAAAGCTGTCAGAGCAGAAAAATTAGCAGAACCTTAATGTTTCACAAAACTAGATTACTTTTCAAATTCCTGCAGAGTGTTCTACCTAAGAACATATATCAAAACTTTTGACACTGTTACAAATTGGATTGGGGGAAGGTTTCATTGATTCACGCAAAAAGTATGAAATTCTCTTCCTTGGATTTTGTGCTCGGTTATTTTTAATTTCTTAAACTCAACTGCAATTTCATGATTGATGATTATGATATATATTTGAAAGTAAAAAGAATAAACTGCCCTTTCTATTTTTTTAAACAATGAAAGGTTAAAATATAAAAATGTGTCAGTAATTTCTGCTTTCTGGAAAATTTAATTTCTTACTATACCTCTGGGGTTTGGGGTTGTGGATTCCGAGTGATAAAGGGTTAATTTGTTTGTAATTCAACGGTCATTTTTTGCGCACGAGGCTGATGATACCAGTACCTACTACTTAAAGTGGATAACGAATCTCTACAGACAGCCAAACTTAAGGCGGGGTTCGAATCCATGAACTCTTGAACTGAAAGCAACAGCGATAACCATTCGGCTACCAACTCTGCGGATGGTTAAATGATTAATATGTTGACTTTTTACGCAAATAAAAAATTATCTTGTATCTAAAGTTTTCAATAATAGTCTTTAGACGAAATTCGTTTCTATTTTTGTAAATATTTTAAATCTTAATAATGAATATCTACATCTTCCTTAAGCCTAAATTGTAGTTTTAATTGACAATATCAAATTTGCATGCAAATATTTGTCAATCCTTGTTCTATTCGTCCACCGAATTTTTGTTCGGGACTGAATGGCAAACAGTGACATGGATTGGAAAGAAATTTGCTTTGGAAGATCGGGCTCTAGCAAACTAAACATAAAAACTATTTTCCCCTTGGATATTTTGATGTTAGCATTTGTAATCAATCGAAAGGCTGACTTGAGCTCCCTGTAAAATTTCTTATGTCGCGCGATATAATCAATTGAACAATGTAACGTTCCGTTCCGGAGTAATTCTCGCTTCAAGAAGGGATATAGGGGTTCATTTCCTTCTTTTAAAAGTGCCTGCCATCTATTTGTAACCACTGGAAACGAAAAAAATATGCACGGCATCATCTCTCTTTTTTATTTCCATAGACTAAAATTTTATAAAACAACGATATTTTCTAATTTTTTAAAAATTATTTTTGTTTATTGCAAGCGCTTACGTTTCTCCAATGCCCTGTCGTTAAGAATTGCATTGCAGTGAGAACAAAAGAAGTCCAATATTGAATAACTTCAATCAAAGATAAAATTCAACCCTTCACTCGATGGGTTCTTAGATCATCTTTACTAGTTTTCTTCTCATTGTGCAAAACAGCATTCTGAACAAGTATAAGGAATGCTTTCCTAAACGTACATTTTTCTCTGGAAAAATAAAACCTGTGAAAGCTGGTTTTGGTGTTTTTATTATATTTACATTCAGCAAATTAAATGAGTGTGAGTAGGTTGTGGACGTGCTTCAGTGTCGGTCTGAAAATTTTTCTACGGCTGTTATACTGTCAGATTCTTGGACTATCCTCCTCACCATTGCTTCCTCTATAGTTCTGCGCGAACTGATATTTTAAAGATTCGTCTGGCCCTCATTGATGTAATGGAAAAACATAAACACGTTGCATTGCAGTGGGCACACTGTGCACTCCTGGGAAATGAAACAGCTGATTCCATGGCAAAGAAAGCAACTAAAATTTTATAATTAGTAGATAAACCAATTCCTAGTTATACCGTAAAACTGTAAATTAAAAATCTTTTAGAGAAGATTTTTGAGAAAACATAAAAGAGGCAAACAAAAACAAGAAAGGGGTCAGTGAAATCCCATATATTCCCCTTTGATCATGGGATAGATCTGTTGCCATTTTTCTCCTCGCTACTGGCCACGATTGTCTCTTTTAACATCTACATATATCGTATAAAAATACTGTCAAATCCATTTTGACAACAGTGCAACTTAGGAGAGGAAATGGACATGAACCGTTTTGAGTCATTGCCCTGAGCTGAATTTGGGACACTAGTTCGAGAACTCGACACAATATGAACGATTTCTAGTTTTACTCTGTTTTCAGTTTTGTTATCTATTCATGTTACCTTTGTTTTAGTTTTAATATTTGTTATTCTAATTACAATTGTCTTCTAATATGCAATTGTAAATCAAAAAAACGTTTGTGGACATAGAAAAGGAATACAGTAAAACTAACCTTTGTCTCAAAAATCGAAACATTAATATGCAGCCTAATCATCAAAAAAATATTTCATATAAACCATAGAAATTAATTTAATGAATAAATCAGTGATCGAGTTTTCTCCACGTAATATTAAATAATTTAATATTTATTAACAAAACCCAAAGTTTGAGTGTTTAAATTTTCAATTATGATTTTGAAAATTACAAATTAATTAGTCAAGATTGTTGAGATGAAAAAATGTTACGCTATGTATAGGAAGATTACAGAAGATCTGTTTTCGAAAAGTAGAAATAAAAAGAATCAGAGAATTGAAGCAATTCAAAAATTGGAAATACACCTGTAATTTTGGGGTACATAAATTTTTAAAGTATGGATTAATCTAATACTTCATTTATCTGTATTTTCATTTCATTTCATTTTCATGTCTTCTACATGTTTACATGAAAATGAAATGAAGTAAATTGCACGAAAGTGGATGAAAATAATCAACTCTTTGTATTTGTTGAATTTAGTAGGATTTTAAGTATCTTCTGTAAGAAAGGGAAATTTTGACTTACATGTTACTAATTAGCTAGGAACTGTAAGAAGTTATTCTGTAAAAAATACCAATATTTTGCTTCTTTATAACGTTTAGAATAAACCCACATAGATTTTAAAATTTTTTGTATGAAGTTTACAATTTTAAAAAAATATTATATCATTCTTACCGGTGAAAAAACATCGATTTTTCTATGATATGCTTTTATTACAAAACTTTTTCTAAAAAAAAATATTTTCATGTTGAACATATATTTTAAATAAACAGCGAGAAATTTATATTTCATAGTACATTTAAACGAAAGTGTATTTTGTCACTTAAAACACATTACAGAAATATCTTTTTTCATGTAATATTTAAACTTCGATTAAAACCTGAAAGAAACTCCGAAATTAATTTAAACTTTCAAAATTCCTTACATTTTGAAATATGTTTTAAAATTCTTTCTTCAAAAAATCTATCTATTCTAGAGAGTAAGCTAGATTTATTCCATTCTTTCCAACATCAGGGTAATTACTGTAAGCGTTTGTGAAATAAAGGCTGCTTGGGCCAGACCTTCCCACATAGAGATTAGGTGGTCATCTATTTCAAGAATGAAGTAAGGGTCACTCTGGAATCTTATCTGTTATCTTCTAAGATTATTTGCCATGATAATACTGGAGACTTCATCTTTCATTACTAGACTTGATATATTGTTTTGATAGATTTATAGATATTCAACATCTCTCATAAGAGTTGACTATCGAATTTTATTCTAATTTATTTGTTCTATAAAACACATTATACTGTAAGCCTATTTTAAACATTAATGATGCTTCGAAATTTTTATAATCATCAAAGCTGCGTAAATTGGAATTGGATACGTTACAAAATTAAGGTAAGCATGGGGATGTCTTGTACTGATGGCTTACGTATGATTTATAACAGCTAAGGCCAGTCTTGCGAATGAAGTAAGTTTCATATATTTGCAGCTTTTAAATTTTAATAGATCCTAGACTCTCATTTTTGATGGATTCATCACCTAAAAAATGAGCTTCATAATCCAGAAACATGTCGTAAAATACGTTTGGTTGGTCATTGATATGTTCACTAATAAATGAAAATCTTTCAAAAACGCAAAATTCTTTATGATTGCCTTAACTTCAAACATTTAAAAAGAAAATTGTCATTGAATCAGTGTTTTCTTTCTCAAGATTTAAGAATCAAATAGTATTATTTTCCATCTGTGATACAAAATTGCTAGTGAGACTAAATTAATAACTTAAAAAAGTTTCTATAACAGTTTCTCAGTTTCAATTTCCTTAGGTTCTAAATAAATACTGATGTTGATGTAGTTGTAGTTGATGATTAGTTGTAGTTTTCAATATCAGGTGTATAGTTCTTTGTTGTTTGTCATATATTTCCAGAAGGATACGAATATACTCTTGACGGAAGATAGATTGTGGAACTTAATTTTTGCCAGAGACATAATCTTTAAACAGTTAAGAAAATCGGGGAATAAATTCTTAATAATTAGAGAGATAAATAGTCATTTTCAGAAGAATTAATGTGGACATGTGTGATTTTTATTGAAAGCTAAGGTGCTTTTTATTGTATGCAATATGTGTGACTAATGCCAAACATCATTAACGAATATATCCAGAAGCATTCGATAGACCCAGATGGATAGGGTGAGTGTGATATGTAAAAGAAAAACAACAAGCTAAATACGTCAAAAAGATTTATACGTCATTTATACCTAGTAGATTAATTAGTAGTATGAAATTATATATATATATTCTTTCACATGAAATTGAAAATTATGAAAATTTAGTATTCCTTATTTATTTTTTATTGAACTTTTAATTTTCAATATAAATTATTATTATTAAAAACAGCTAAAAGTTTTCCCACGAAGACTTTTTAACGTGTGCACAATTTAAATGTATTACTTTATAGACTTCTTGCTAAATAGTAAAGTGCATCAGACATTCATGAGCAGTTATTAATCAAAAATTTTAAATTATTTAAAATTTATAAATATGATTAATTAAACAGTAATGGTATATTAAATGTTTACAATGGACAGTTTGAGACGATCTGAGGGGAAATTTTAAAGAAAAACCAGAAGTCAATATAAGGATACAACCGTAAAAATTGCAATATTCATCAACATCCATGTTCATTTTTTTTTGGGGGGGGGAGGAGTTGGAAATTTGGCTAAACTAGCCACCTGGAAATGGAACACCAATAACGATGAACCTTCGCTTTCCCCTCTCCAAGGAGAGTCTTAAGAAGTTGCAGGAACATCCCTACAGATTTTTTTTAGTTAATCCTAACGTAGAATTACTTATTTTGCGACTGTTAAAACCTGCGAAAACCGAGCTGGTAGCCGAATAGTTTGTGCTCTAGTCCTTGGTGCAACAATTCATGCCTTCCTATCCCACATTGAGTTTGGTGACTCGGAATCCTCTTTAAACCATAAGTCTGAATCAAATGAACCCTCGTGTGCAAAAAATGACCGATGAGCGACTATCAAATCAATCAAACCTGCAAAAAAATTGATGCAATCGTATTATTGAATCAGAAATAAAATATTATACAAAAGGAATAAAAAAATATGAAATAAGAAAGAGGTATTTCCGCTAAGATCGATTCACCTTCCACGTGATATATGCATCCTTTATTAGAGTAATTTTCTGAATACTTCTTTTCATTTCATTTTTGCAACTATATGAGGACTTCAGCTGTTTTCCTATTAGTTTTGCTGTAATTTAAATTTATCTCCGATCTTTATAACGTATTTACTAAAACGCCTTGGCATAAATTATGGCGGAAAGCATTATCTTTATCAGTAGTCGAATTTATTCGCTTGATTAATGAGACGAGTATTTATCGAGATTCATTTTTAAGGAGCTGGAAAGTGATATTTCTAGTGATCATAATACACAGTCACAAAAAACACTTTCATTCTTGCACTTCTTTGTGCTTGGAGATTTTCCACGTGGTTCTACCATTTTGACGTTTTACAAATTTTCCCTTAAAAATCTTGGTATTCAATTATAATCTTCCTAAACATAAACTGTTTATAAAATGATAATTCCGAGAACTTTCAACTGATTTTCTAACTATTAAGTTAAATTTCATTAATAAGAAAGAATGCTAGTAATTTAAATTTGAAAGTTCTTTACTAACCCATTTTATTTCACAATGTCCTATTTAAAAATAACAAAGTGTGTTACAAAAATAAATGTTCATACTAAGCATTGTTTGCTTGGTGTGAACATTTTATCAGCTGGAACTTGCAGGGGTTAGTATCAGCTTCTGCTAGCATGAGGTTTACGTGTCTCGTCCCCTTCTCCTTTATCTGAACATTTTGTTTATTCATTGCATTAGTGGGTTTGGTTTGCATTATTTCTTTGCGGTTGCAGAATTCGTTTTTCGTTTACTTTGAACTCTCGACTGGGCATATTTTATATGAATGTACTCTTTCGTTATCACCCTAGTGGTTAATTAGAGCTGCATTGTTAATAGGTAAGTTTTAGCGCATTATTTTTACTTGTGGGACGAAAGTATGTAATTGAAGCAATCTTCCTCTCTTTGTAATTAAGAGTAAAAATTTATTTTCCTTCTAGTGTTTTATCCCTGCTGAGTTATGTCAGTGCAAAAGTTTCTGAAGTTAGAAGAAGTATTAGAACTATTCAATAGTTTAGATTCAGAGGCGTTGAAATTGCTGTGTTACTATTAGATCCCAGTGAACTAATTGAAGACGATGATGAAGTAAATAGTGGTGAGAATGAAGTAAATAGTGGTGAGAATGAAGTAAATAGTGGTGAGATCATTGTAAATGATGTTCCTACGTCTCTGAATGTTAAAACTGGAGATATTTTCCAACCTGGACAGTCTACAAACTCTAACTTAAAAAGATATTAGTAATTTCATAAGACCTTTTCAATTTGCATATTTTCTATTGATTCATTTTTACACCAAAGCAATCTAAAAATATATTGCTTGTATGAATTAAAATTAAAAACGTTTAGAATCCACTTTAATATTTTAAAATAACTAAGATATGGTACATTTCAAAGACAGAAATATGTTGAAGGGGAAGGGTTTGCTAAATTACTTAAAATATGTTTGGTAAAATAAGTAGATGGAAAGAAAATGAAATGAGGAAACGCAAAGAGAGGAGTTTTATAAAACAAATAAAATCAAAACATAAGATTTACTGCCTCAAAGATTAAATTAACTTAAAGAATGAAAATTAGATAAAGCAAATAAAGTTAAAATTAAATTAAAAGTTTAACAATTAATTTAGCCGAAAAATTTTGAAAATTCTATTTTAAAATGGAAACTAAATTGCTTTAAGAAAATTAAACTTTTTTAGTGTTGCAAGTAAATTTAGCATTTAATTATAGTAGAATGTAAATTTTAAATTGAATTAAAAATATAATATGAATAAAGCATTTATATTTTACGATTTTTTTATTTCAGAAATCTAGTTTATGCATGACGTTCTGAAATTAAAAAAAAATTGTAAAATAAAGTGTGAACAATTTTAAATATAAGTTTTTAATATTACATCATTATAATTGGCCAAAGCAGTATTCCATCCAGCAGCATCTAAAAAATAAATAAATAAATAAAATAAAAATAAACATTTTGAAATTTCTAGGTAATAATTTTAATAATTCTAAACAATAACAGTAAACACACAATGTGCTGAATAGTGAATATATTTTATATATATATAAGTTATTACATAGATTTCATTAATATTATCATCAAGAAAAATATTAAGAATCAGGAGTTAAAATTGTAGTACCATTTTGTATGGAAGATTTAAAATTAATCTTCCATTGTATTCCACACAATATATTAAACTAAATTACAATATATTAATATTCATATTCTCGTAAGTCTGTTCTTAAAAAGTGTTGTTTTGAAAACACACACTTCACAATTATATGAAATTTTCAGGCATTTATCCTAATTTTCAAAAACTCCTTCTTACAGTTTCTAATTAAATTCTAAATTAGAGTCACTGAAAAAGAGAAATAGCCTTATATATATATACATACACACACACACACACACACAATATCGTGAAGCAAAATAATACATGAAAGTATAAGTTTATAAAATGTTTTTAATTGCTCTAAAACAAAACTTATTATGGATAATACAAAAATTTTTCTTCTAGATATTACTGTGATCAAAGCAATAAATCTGAAATTGCCTTTCTAAACAATTAAAATTCTTAACATTAAGATGTATTCTTATTTTGTCTATCAATTTTTTAAAAAATCTATATCAAACATATGTGCAGAAACTGAGAAATTATTGATATCTGCCATTATATAAATCCTATGGCATTATATAAATTATGGAATTATATATTTCATTCTACTAGTTTTAATTGTTCTTCACCTAAGAAATTTTCTATAAAAAAATATCCTTTTTTCTTTTATAAACAGGGTATTTTCACTTTTTTATTGACATAATAAACAAAATACTGCAATGGAATTTGAAATATGGAACTATTTAGGAAATTTCAATAGATAAAATACTATTACTTAACTGTGGAATAGTTATTCATGTCAGCAACATTCAACTCATCAGAATATCTCCTACAGAAATTCATGAAGTTAAAATGATTGCTTTAAAAACTTATAAATTTACAGTACTTTAATTAAATATTCTCTTTGTTTCAAATTGAGTTAATTGGGAACACATGACGCATTTGATTCAAGGAATACTTGCGGTTAGAAATAAAAGTAATAGCTTCGAAGCCCATTCAAGAAACATGCTTGTAATTATTGACCTATGTAATATCATCATGTAAAAAACCTAGAAGTGCTGTATATTATTTGTCAAAAGAAAATCATGTCATCAATGTGAAATAAAAGAGTATTAGGTCAAGATGAATACACCCACTCAGTTGGCTCCTTTTAAATAATTTCACATCTGATCCAATAAATTTATACTATAAATCTCATTTACTGCATAGTTTAGATTTTAACAAGGAAAAACATGTGCCTAATTTTCAAGAATCCTGCTTAGTTAAACTGAAAAGCTCAACATTAAGCAAATCCAACAAATATGAAATCAGAATATAACTTGAAACTTTTGGTGTTTGCATATTAGCATCACCACCGCCAATATTACGCCAAACCCAATTATTGACACGGTTATTTGGAGTAGAAATATAACATAAGAAAATAATAACACAAATAAAGTTTTACTTGATAAAATTAATGAATTATATTTACAAATAAAAAATTATTTGTGGTAACGGTAATACGTAACTAACCATATTTTTTTGTGTGCATAGTGTATATCAAAATAAATAAAAAGTCAAAGAATTATAAAGGAAAAAAAAATCATGTCGGATTGAAGTTTCAGTTTAAACATCAAATTCTACAAATTTCACATTAAAATGTATATGTTGTAATTTTAGTTCTATAAATATATAATGCAATAACTTGCTAAAAAGATGAACAAAAAATTAATGCAATGAAAACATAAATAAAATTTACATTAAATATTTATTTATGGCATACTGAAGTCCAACTTAAAAAATCGCTTATGACGAAAGTTTTTCAATTTAAATGTGCAAATATAAGTTTAACAGTTCAACACATGAAATAGCATACATGTAAAATAATTGAAGATACAGCCCCTTAAAATTATGAATCACATTATAAAAGTCTTATGTATAGATTAATTAAAAATAAATCAAATGAAGTCTATGATGCTTGTTTCTCTACACCCAGCTATAAAATAAATAACAGTATTTCTGAATAGTTGTCTCTATTTTGTTTACATTTTACAATCTGGATCTCCTTAGCAAAAATGACTATTTTACAAAAAGAAAACAATTTCATTTGTTTCTTAAAAGCAGAAAGTATTCTGGAACGGAATGTTAAATCTCTTACATGAATTATATCGAGATAAACGTTACAGAGTCCAATTCAGGGTTAACTACTTTCAGTTTACAGACACTGTAATCAGAATATCAACATATTTTCATCTAATCAGAGACCAACATCTCAACATAAGTTTCATCACATTCCATGCAACCATTTTCAATTCAACCTTGAACAAAAATTCAGTGAACAAACAGAATAAGGATTTATTCATGCCGAACAAAGTTAATTTAAGTTTCATTTTGTAAAATGTTTATTAATTTATATATTTGAAAGCACTAAATTTTCATATTTTACATATATATTGAAAAAATAATCGCATTTGCTTACTAAGTTGTATAAATTTAAGTTATATATTATCCATAATACATTTAGTTCAAGGTGTAAATCATTTCTACTATCGTTAAAAACATTTTAAAGCGATCACCATAAACTTTTAAGATCTAATGTAATAAAGCACATGAGCGATAAATCAGAAAAACTGATAAATGACATTGTTGTTGAAAAGATTCCTAACCTCACTGATATCAGCTTGTTTGGGTGCCATTCTAAGCCATTGCTCTGACATCCCCCCACTTCAACGAATGAACAAGAATGGGTGCATAAAATCAAACCAGTTTCGGTTTTGAGTGATATCAAAACCGAAACTGAAGGTTTGCTATGGCTATAAATATTCTATTGCAACAAAAAAAAAATTTTTTTTTACAGTATAGAATAGGCAAGCAACTTAATTCAAGAGAGGTAAAAGGGGATTCTTGATTAGTTGGGTTGGGCAAATCAGTCATCATGCTCCGAGAGCCGAGAAGTGTTAGTTAGATTTCGTTTTAGATCTTTATCCGAATAAGTGTTCGTAATCCGATTTCTTCACAGTCCGAAATCTTCATTAATCGATCACCTGCTGTATAGTCTATAAAATGTCATAAATTTTACATAATGATTATTTATGTAATGACTGTTATCTATAATTTCTCAGTTTTTGCACTTATGTCTAAAGCTTTGAAGTAAAGACATTATAAAAAATTGATAGACAAAATAAAAAATACATCTTACTGTTAAGAGTTTTGATTGTTTAGAAAGGCAATTTCAGATTATTACTGCTTTGATCAGAGATATTGAGAAGAAAATGCCTTCTTTTATTCAGAATTCCATAGTAAGTTTTGTTTCAGAACAATTAAAAACCTTTTAAACTTATAATTTCACATTTTATTTTGTTTCTCAATATTATATATTAGGCCATTTCTCTTCTCCAGTAGTTTTAAATTTAGAATTTAGCTGGAAGTTGTAAAGGAATCTTCGAAAATTAGGATACATGCCTCACAAAAAATTTTTGAAGTGTTTTCAACAAAATATTTTTTTAAGTAGATTGAAGAAATAATAAATACTAAAATATTGTAATTTAGTTAAATATTCAAAATTAATGTCCCATTCATATTGATACTACACTTTTACTCCTGATTTTTAATATTTTTTTCTTGATAATATTAAAAAACTCTATGTAATAGCATAAAAAATACATTCACTATTCAGCACATTGTGTGTTTACTGTTATTGTTTGAATTGTTACAATTATTACTTTGAAATTTCAAAGTGTTTGATTCCATTTAGATACTACAAGACGCTGCTTTGACCTATGTTGCTGATGTAATACTAATATCCTGTATTGTTTGTGCCATGCAAGAGTTATACTTTTGAATGAAATGAAAAGGATTGAATAATAAAATTATTTATTCATATGATGTTTTGAATTCTCTCAATTTAAAATATACATTCTATTACTTAAAATATAAATTCTGTATTAACTTATAACACTAATGAAGTTTGATTCCCTTAAACACATTAATTTCATACTCTGAAATAAAATTTTTTTTAAAAAGTTTCTACTAAATTGATCATTGGTTAAACTTTAAATTGTTATTTGATTTTTTTCATGTTAATCCAATCTTAGATACTATAAACTTTTACTTGTTTAATAAGACTCCTTTATGTTTTCTCATTTCATTTTCTTTCTATTATTATGTCTACATATTCTATTAAGTATATTTTGCGTTTCTTAGCAAACATCAGCCAATTTCTGCATTAGAAAGGTACCTTTTTTTGTCATTTTAAAGTATTAAATGGGTTACTAAAAGTTTTAACTATAACTTACAAAAACAATACATATTTTGAAGATAGCTATGAAGTAAAAGTGAAGGAACAGAACATTTGGCAAATTAATATGTTCATATATAATATTTTATCCATATCACTTCAAAAAAATATATTTAAAAATTTGATACAGCTCAAAAAAATCTATATTTAATCAATATGCATATGAAAGTTTCTTTTAAATTGATTTACTGTGTTTTTTAGTTTGATGAAAGTGATTGTGTGTGCAATGTTAATGTCTAATCTCAAAAATAAAATATATTTCAAATATTTGATACTATGTATAATGCACAATTTAAGAATTGTTTGAAATTTTTATATTATAGATATAAAATTTTTAACCCAATTTATTGTTAAGTATTTCTTATAGTATAGACATTTTTAAAATTCAATAATTTTCATGATAAATTATTTTTTATTAGAATAGCAAATAATTATCTAATAAACATGATTAGTAAATTGACTTTAATATTTAATAAAAGTAGTTTATGAGGAAAGTCTGTTAATATTTATAAGTATTAATATTTCTTTAAGATGAGAGGAAATTTAAATAAAATTTCTCTGAAAATTATCCTATAACAGGAAATGAGTTTGTTATATTAATAAACTTATCCTGAAATTAAATCCATTTTTAATGTTAAACTTATGAAGCAAATTGAAAATGTGATTGTTTTTGAATATTAAGTACAGCTAATTTTTATTTAGCCAATTTTGTTGAATAAGGAATTTTCAAGTGACTATCAATATATTAGTAACTGCTCAAGAAATTCATAAAAAATTTCACATTCATAAAAAATAATAGTATATGATAGGAAATTCATGCGCATTCTCCGGTGCCAGATTTGTGACTTCACTACTAATATGATGTGATGTGATGTCATTCAAAACAAGTTTATCTGTGGACGTCCATTAGACGCCCCATGAACGTTTTCTAGACGGTCAATAGATGATCAACTGGATCATTTAAGGACGTTTTATGGATGTCAGCTGGACCACTGTGGATCATCCAAATGAACTCCAGTGGACGTTCAATAGACTTACTTGTGTTGTGTAGGAATACTTTTTAGATATAAACTTTGCGCTCTGTGGAAGTGAGGGATATTGTTACAATTTTTCTCTGTTGCTGTAAAGAAGCTGGCGCAAGAAAGGATACTCTTAGTACTCGAGTTGTGATAAAACTAACTGAGAATATTATGAGTCCTTCAAGCTGCACTTTATATTTTGATAACTTTTTTACTAGCATTGATCTTTTGAAAAGTTTTCATGAACAAGGTTTACAATCTACTGGAATCATACGAGAATATCGGACTAACCACCAGTGTCTTTTAGACGTATGTAAGTTAAACCAAAAAAGAAACAGGCAAGTCATTGCATTTGTCAAGAACTCTGCGATTTTCCTCGTGCGATGGAATTATACTAATACTGTCACTATTACCACAGATTTTCGTTCTTTAGAACCATTCTTTGATGTGAAGAAGTGATTAAGAAGACACAAAGATAAAATTAACGCGAAAATGTTGAATTAGATTAATTTTTACTACAAACTTATAGGCGGCGTGGTTCATCATGACGGATTGACAGGACTTTATTCCATTAAAATTCGTGGGGGGAAATTTAGCACTGGCTACTTTTTATAAGTTCTTTGCGTATGGTTATGGTATATATCTGGATAATTTTCACAAAACTCTCAACAAAAATGAAGCCCTAAACTTGAAGGAGTTCCAAAAAGCCGTAAAAAAAGTTTATCTAAAAAAGCTGTGATAAGAATGAAAGGTAGACCTAGAATCTTACCTGTAATTTCTTATGCAAATGGAGACACCCGAAAAGATAGACTTGGGCATTTTTACTAAAGTGAGACAAAGAGTGTCACTGTCAAAAAGAGGGCTGCAAAGAAAACCCAAAATACTGGCATGTGTGACAAAACACTTTGACAGGCTAGCTTTGGTTTTTCCTACTAAGATTAGAGTGAATTTTTTCTGAAAAGTGAAGTATCTTGTAAATAAAAATGTGTCAGTCAAATAAAGTAAAATTTGTTCACGAATATCACTTTTCATCATTGAAAAACATTAGAACATGTAAATGCAAATTTCATCCCCTCTATGTCATTGTCCTAATTAGAGGATGGGCCAGATTTCTTGTGTAATTTTTTTTTAATTTTATCATATTTAGTTTTTTAGGTTTAATTAACTTTAGAAAATATTCTTTTCATGTTTGAACAAAATAAATTGGGATAAAACGGGTTGATTTGAGCCTGTTCTATCTATCTCTCGAAGAAAGCAAATAAACGCTAATGTTACTCTTAAACCAGCCCTGCATTATCTGATATGAGACGTATTATAGAACTAATCACTGTTGCTGACTGTGTAGCTTTAGTCCGACTTAAAATAACAAGTGATTCGTACGTAATTCGTAAAAATACTCGTCTTATATCAATATTAATTAATAGCGAAACAATATGAACAAATTGCATTAGTAAAGAAATATCCTAAATCTTTTCAAGTAATGAATTAAAGTTCTTGTAAAAATTTATAATTACAATTCTTTGAAACAGTTTTTGTCTGATTTTGTTGGTAATTCTAAAACTCTGTTCTCCATGATTTGAAATATCAATTTTTTCAGGCTACTCTTTTTGCAAATCTGGAAAAAATAATTTTCCTTTTTTGAGGAAAAACAACCAATTTGCGTAATCTGTATCAATGTCGAATACGAAGTAATTTATTCATTATTTAATATTTGAAAAAAAAATTTTACTGCATGATATTTTGACTTCAGTGTTTCTCTTTCCAACACAGTATTTTTCAATTTTAGAAGTCACAAAATACCCATGAACTACCTTAATAAACAAAAAATTATTTACTGTTAAATTTAGGAAAAGAAAGTCACATTTCTTTAAAATTATCACTATAAGGAAACTATAAATAGATCTTGAAGTGATACATATAGATTGTATCAAGTGATCGAAAATTGATAGTTAACTCAGATACTCTTAAATTATGATGAGACGAGAGTAGTTGTCTTTAACGAGAAGCAGGAGAAATAATAGATGGGGCTACTAGTAATTCATGTCGGCCAAGACACTGTTTCCCGATCATTCATGGTTCCGAAATGGCGACTCTAATATTGTTTTAATTATAATATTGCTAAATTATAATTGTCAGTGATTTGTTGGATTTCATGACATGAAATTACATAAAAGAAACATATATTATATTTGAAGTGATTGCATAACTTGCCGTTAAGATGAAGTGAGTAAATATTACTACAAAAGGATTGTTTTTATATCATGAGAGAAACTATTCTTTTTCATATAAAATTGATTTACTTATATTTAAAACGAATTTTCCAGTATCATATATTGTTCTATAAATTTAATCTTTAACTTGATCGCGATCCTTGTTTTTTCACTATGCGACTCTTTGTTTTGATTTATGTTAGTTACATACAAGGGACTCATCTAGTAGATTTATTGCTGCTAAAGTATTGAAGATCAAAATTGTTTGAATTAATACTCATGTGATGATTTATGTTCTGTTTGGTAATTATGTGTTAAGATTATGTAGCACACTTATATAGTTGTTTATGGAACTTTGCCAGTTTTTTTTTATGAATTATTAAACATTGTTTATATATGATAAACGAAGTGTGACATGAACTTTTTTATTTATTGCATCCACACACATTTTTTATTTAAAATGCCTAATTTAATGGAAAATTATATTTGTAATAGTTTTATATTAATCTTTCTTCTGACGTTTTCTCAGTGTCTTTATTATCTTTTATTTACGGACCAAGAACGATTTGTTAGGTTAAGATACACTGTTATGGAATGTAAATGTGGAGTTCTTTTTTCTGATTGTTGACTTCTATAAATTTTAATTTTGATAATTTACTTCAGGAACAAGGTTTTTTAATTTGAATATGAATTATAAGTTACTTCTGAGCAACATATTCTTTATGAGAAAATCTTACATTTAAAGAGTATTTTGAAATTTTAGTGAATAAATACCTATACAAATGCAGTATAATCAAACATACATACAATTATAACATGTAATATAATAACAGTATCTAATCTGATATTTGTCAATGAACATAAATCACTAATCCTTTTAACTTATTAATTCATCCATTGTTATAACTGTAAATATGATTTACCTATACATAGTTTTTGATAATACTTTCTAAACAATGTATTGTCATTTAATTAAACTGTGTTATAAAAAGAAGCCTATTTTGAATATTCTAAAAGTATATTTTAATGGTAATTATGTCATATAAATACATGATTATATAATTTTCTTGAGTGTAATTGATTTTGGAATGGCCTAGAATTCTAATCCATTCTAGTAATATCAGAGTTATGATATAATAATTATTTGCTAATCTAGAGAATTAATATTAAAGTTAAAATGTATAGCATGATCTTTAAATTTAATAATATATACTTACTTAAAAATAAATAAAATTACCAGATGTAAAAATTTGTGTTTTCACATATCCAAAATCTGTTTTTGGTAAAATATTTTAATGGCTTTAGAAGCTCTATTCCAAAATTTATTCACCAAATATTTAAAAATTGCCACTCTTTGAAGAAAATTTGAATTTTCTAAAGTAATAGGTTTTCTAAAAATGTATATTTTGTATATGTGTAGGGATATCTTTTAACACATAATTATAATGAAAAATTTTTATATGTTAAAGATCCCTTTTGGTTATTAATATTACTTTATGTTAAGTTATACATCTTTTAAATTATATATATATTGTAAAACTTACTTTTCCCCAATAGTATATTAGTATATATAACTGAAAATAAAATTTGAAGCTTAGTTTTTCACACAGTTAAAATGCAAATTGAATTCCTCATTTTGCTACCTTAATATAACAACATGAAGCATGATTTTAATTATTAAAAAATGAACTTATTGCTTAAGTTAAACATAATTCAAGATACGTAATTGTTTTAGATTACAATATTTCTTTCTATTTTTCTTTGCTCTTTTAAATTAATTTGTTGTTACAGATTTAGCTTAAATACTATTAACCTTGCTTTTATTTTACATTTTATATGTAAATTTTAATTGCAACTTTTTAAGAATAATAAAATTTTCCAATAAATTAAAATTTTAAATATACTGTAAGCATCTTATATCTGCTTCTTTTAATTGAATCTTTAATTTGGCATAATTTTACTTTTGTAATGAAGATATTATCAAAATCAAATGTTATTCATGTGGATGTATTGACTCATATTGTAAATAACCTAGCAAAAAAAAAAAAAAAAAAAAAAAAAGACAAGGTTGCAAGGTTTTTAATATTAATTGTATTTTATTGACTTTTCTGAAATAATAAGCTGTATTTGTTTGTCAAAAAGAAAAGCTTTTCTTCATTCTTTAATAAGTATTTTTCACAATGACTTCTAAAATATTTAGGATGGAAGAATCTAGGAACAGGTGCCCTTTTATTGTATATTTACTCTTGTCATTTTGAGAAAGTATTTCTGATCCTTTGGGGGGAAGATTATTCTCTAATTATTTAAGAGAGGCTGCTCTCTGTTAAATAAGAAATATTTGCTTTGTTAATCTCTTTTTATATTTGTCAAGAACAATAAAAAATGCACTTTTCTTGAGGAAAATTTAAGAAATAGATATTTATTTTCATAGATTGCTTTAAGAAGTATTTTGGTATACATCTTTTGATAAGTATAATAGAGCAATTATAAATATATATCCATTTTTTCAAAGGATCATTTATTTTAACTAGAAACAGTTAAGAGTAAAAAGCTTTATCTGCTAATCTCTAAGGTTACTTAAATATTATATCTGATATAGCTTGTCTTCTTTTGGATTTTCCACTACTAAACTCAGTAAATTAGTTAATTGTTTATCTCCCTGGTTCATTAATGTTTTCTCAATTTTAGAAATTGCTATAATTCTGATTATACACAATTTTCTCTAACATCATTCTTCTTTTCTTGTCACTAATAAGACCATTCATCACCAAGTAAAGAAAGAAGGCCTTTTACCTTTAATTATTGTAGATTCTCTATTTTATATAATGTGGGTAATGACTGGATTTTAAGTTATGACAAGATTTTGTTTTAAATAAAGTAATTTTTTAAACAAAATCTCCTAAAATAATCATAAAACAACATGTAAATGGTTTTGTTTTATTCATTATTAGTTTCAGCAAGTGTACATGCTTAAAAATTACAGTTGGTGAGTAGGTTTTATGCTGTTGCATTATTATAAGTCTAATATAATACTTGAAATATTAATTTATGTAAAAAAAAACATATTTTATAAAATTTCATTTCATAGACAGTCTTAAGTAGTTACAGAGAAAGGTTTATTCATTTGTAAAGTCTATTAATCTAAGTGTTTTCATGGATGGCTATAAATTTTAAAGCTCATTACTGAAAAAAAGTTATTTTTAGAGCAAGATACACATGTATAATTTTTGAAAAATGTGTTCCTTTAAGTGCAGGTTTGGAATATAGATTTTCAATTCAAAATTAAAATTCCATTATTTTAGGCAATAATTCACAATGTTCTCCTTCACCAGGAATCATTTATGATCCAAAGATGGGTATGCTCATCTTTGAGACCTTCTATTTTTTTAAAACTTTAATGTAAAATTTCTAAAATTAGTTTAAATATGTTTTAATTTTATATTATAAAAGTTGAAGTAGTATGTTTTTTATTATGGCCACAGTAAAATATAAAGTTTTTCAGGGTCATTTAAAGGACAATAGTCTGATCCACCTTGCTAAGAACTTTTACTGTGATACTTGTTCATTTAACTGTTACGCGTTAGCTCTCTAATCTTTAGTCTTGATTTAATTTAAGATTAATTTAGTTTTAGAAGGTAAATAATTAAGTCTAATGATAGATCTATTTACATTGATTTTATATTTTTAATTTCTAAATTATGTATGTAGCTAAATGCTACTAATGACAGCAAATAATTACTTAATTTCATAGGGATTTTTCTGATATTTTGCATTCTAAATAATTCATTGGATTTCCTTCTTCCTTTTTGAAATTAATATTTTTATTTTATTATTATTTTTTTCAATTCACCATTATCATTAATGTCTTTAAGGATCCTTTGGAATGGGTACTTCACGATTATGGAACTATCAATTTGAGGCTCATCTTAATTTCTATATGTATAAAGTTTTCATGAGCCTTTTCAAATTTTGTAATTAGTTCATATTTATACATTAACAAAAGTGAATTGTTTCAAATAACTATAAATTATTTTATGATTTCACTTATTTTTTATTCATCATAAAGTAAATCAAATATATTATGAAAGAATTCAATGCTAAATTGGGAAAGTTTTATAAGCATATTTGTTAATTGTGGCAAATTCTTATCAAAATATAGTTATTGAAATTTATAAACAAAAATTATTCTTTATCTATAGTTATCAAAACTTTTAAGATTTTGTTAATATAAAATATTATATTACTTGTGTTTCTATTAAAATCATAAATTTTTTCTTTATAAAACTAAGCTATGTAAAATGAAATTTACTGTATATGAGTTATTTAAAATCTATAGATTTATTACTTTCAGATTTATCTCTTTGAAATAGTTTTTTAATACATTTTAAAGATATTGAGCCCTTTTTATTGTTTTTTTTTTATCATTTAAGACTTTAAGTCTTTTGTCCTTGTATATTCAGTTTCTCAAATGCAAAATATGCACTTTTTACATCACTTATAATAAACCTAATAGTTATTTGATTGTGCATCTTTAAGTTATGCTTATAAAAAGAATTTACTGTACGTAAAATTAGTGTAATGTAAGAGTGTAATGTAAATTTATTTCACAAAATAAATTTTTATGAAATAAATTTATTTTTTCTTAGAACATTTCATATTATATATAGTCAGTCTATTGGAGTAGAAAATCCTAATATGAATTTACTTAGTTTATAGTTTTCTTGATTTTATTTCATAAAATTCCTTAGTTTATAATCAATATAATTTTTCTCAATATTTTTGAAGTCCTGTAAATGTATTTGTATATTTACATTTCTGATAAACAAATATGTGTATGTGCCATTTAACTATGGTAAGGTTCACATCTGCTGACGATGCGTAGTTTTAACTATTTGTTTAATAAAATATATTTTAGAAATTGTCTATTCTTCTTCATATTGCCTTACCACTCAACTGCTGACTCTTTCTCAATTATAATTTACTAAATTCAAAAATAATCTATCTTATATGTAATGTGGGAGAAAGAGATTGACTTACCATGTGTCCATTCAAGTGCAGCCTTTTTTAGCTATTGATTATTTACTAGGTATATATTATTTGCAGTAAATGCCTAAACTTATACTTTGCATTTTGAATTATATGTTAGATAACATTCCACTACAAATTACATGCCTGACTTCCAACCAACCAAATAATTAAAAATTGTTCTTCAATTCAGTTTGCAGATTTGATTCTCACCTAAATCTTGTATGCTTGTAATGGTCCAGTGTCCATTATGAATTGAGATTCTTCTCTAAGTATTGTTGAGCTGGCAGCTGGATGGTTAGCGCTCTTGCCTTTGATTTATCAGTTCGTGGGTTCAAATCCCACCTTGGGCATGGATGTTTGTAGTGGTTCGGAATCCACTTTAAACCGTAGGTTCCAGTCTAATTAGCCCACGTGTGCAAAAAATTACCATTTAGTGACAAACAAACCTCTCTAATTAACCTTTGTGTACAAAAAATGTCTCTGGTTTGACAAACTATCAAACTTTTGAAAAAAGATTTGGGTAACTAGCAAATGTTGAAGCACATATGATAATATATCATCAATATTATAAGTATTTGTAGATAATTTTTAAACCTATGCACTTTAGTAATATGATACTTAGCTAAATCCTTGCAGACTACATCTCTTAAAGTGCAATACTGACCAATTATAGCAGAATTAAAATTGACTTCTTGGGGATACAAATGATCAATAATAATTTGTGTATTCTGCCATAAGTTAGGGAAATTATCTTCAGAGATTTTAAACAGGACAACTATGTCAATTGGATCATGTATAATACTCTTTCAAAATATAGTTCTTACATTTGTCTTATTTTTTAAAAGTTATTAAAAACTCTAAAATGGATTAAATCTCAATAAAAATCTTTAAGCCTCAAAATTTTTATTCAGTTCAAATATCTTAGTTACCTTCAGTTCACAAAATTCGCAAAATGCACCCCATTTAGAAAGTATAATTTCTTTTTATCTTTTTCATGAAATCATCTTAGTTTTTTATTTCGGTCCTTTGTATTAATCTTAGTTGGAAAAATAAATAAATAAAAAATGTACTTATAAATAATAAAAATAGCTTTTGACCATTGAAAACAATTTCGAATCATTTAAAGCTAGAGAATTGAATTCAAAATTTGACTATAGATATGATATTTATAAAATTAAATATTTTGGCTTGGAAATGTTGGCAATGACTCTATTGTATTTAACAAAATCTCTGAATTTTATAATTGGTATTATTGCTGTCAGATATATATATAAAAACTTCATATTTTATTTTTGCAAACATTAATTCTTTCAAATGGCTTCCCTTTCACACAAAAATGTTCTTTTAATAAAATGGAAGAAAATTGTATAAAAAAGATAAAATCAAATATTGTAAATAAATTTTCATACAGTATTTAGTATACTATTCAACTTTTCATGTATATTTCAAAAATTGTTTATTTTATTATTTTGAAAAAGATGTTGATTTTATATTTTAATTAATAAAAAGTTCCAAGATTAATATATTTATTCCTAAAACAATTGTCCTGAGAAGGAATTTTAAAGAATTTTTTTTTAAATTTATTTTTCAAAAATTTTTCAAGAACTTATTTTTATTGAATTAAGATTTTTAAAAATTCAATTGAGCTATAAGAAACTTCATTTCTTCCAGAATGAAACAAAGTATTAGTTATTAAATTTATAGAAATTTTTTTAATGGAAATATTTCTTGTTTTGACTAAGATATTGGAAGTTTTGTAAAATACTGCTGTATACTAATTTTTTTAAAGAAATTATTAACTTTTTAACAAAATGCACTATATTTTATCAAACAATTTTATTGCTAATATTTAAATAATTTTGTGATGTGATGTAACATATTCTACTTCCTAGAAATAATTCATTATTTTGTTTTTTAAAGAGTATTTGATTGATACAATTTATTTTTTTAAATGTCACTAGAAATTTTCACAATATAGTGATTAAATTTATTTTTTATTTTTAATCTCTTTTCTAGTTTATTTTTTTGTCTTTATTTATGTAAAGATAGCTGAATAAATTTTTTATCAATGTTATCTAAAAATATTTTATCTTTTTAAATTCAAATTCATTTTTATTTATTCAATTATAAATAAAATTTTAAAGTGCTTAATTGGACATTTTATAGTCACTGCATATCATCTGATATTTTGATTCTCCAGAAAAATTTGATTCCTTTTCGAAGCTTTTTGAAAAACGTTGGAAGTTTTCCAACAGAAAAAAATTATTCACTGCGAAATAGTTTTTCATTTTATTTAAATATGAGTTAAAAAATTAAAATATTTCAGTATTTTTGTAATTTTTTTCAAAGTTTTTATGGTGGCAATTTTTAGTTCTTTTTAAAAATTTAAGTTTAAATTTACAAACCTTTACATTTATGTAAAAAATTCCTCAAAAAATAAGTTTCTAAAATCATAATTTGGTTTTCAACATTGTATACATATAAACAAAAATATCTTTTCCTTAAAAACTTGGAAGAAAAATAAACTAGACAAAGTTATTTTATTATGAAATCACAAAGATCTATCATAGTAAACTGTAAATTCATTTGCTAAATAAAAAAGAGGAAATTGTGGAGCATTGTTAAAAGTTGATAATTGCTATTTTGTTAAAACATTTTCAGTAAAAGGTGCATAAATGCACAAATTCAATAAGCAATTTTTTAATGCTCTTAACATACAATTTTTGCAAATTTTATTTATTTTTTCATTTTTAGAGGTTTTGAAAAACCTAATATTTTATAAGTGTTAGTATTTCATTAGAGTAAATACTTAAAAAATTTTCAAATTATGTTGGGTTTTTTATTTTTGAAACAGTTATTTATTAACTTTTTAAAAATACAGTTGTCTACTTGAAATTGGTCATGTGTTTTTATAGTGGATTATAATTGCAAGTTCTGTATATAAAACAAATGTTTTAAAAAACTTAAATGTTTTATATCTAGTCCTAATAGTGCATTAATGCATGAAAATTGTAAAATAACTTTTTATGGAAGTTTTTTTAAACCCTATTTCAAATTCTAATTTTTTTTTATTTAGTTACAGTACATATAGTACATTTATGGAAGTTGTATAGAATTTCTGTTAGCCCAAAACTACCATTTATAAACTTAATATGTTTTCTTAAATGCCTTGTTAAAATCTGAATGTAAGTACATTATTTAGACTTTCTTTTTATCAGGAACATTACATAGAAATATACTACAGTAGATGTTAGTTTTTACAAACTCGTTAGGACCGAAAAAATAGTTTGTGAAATAGAAAAGAAATGTATTAGTTTATTAAGATCAGATTTTTTTTTCCTTTATAGAAATAAAGTACTGTTAGAAAAAAATTATTTAGTATGCTCTATAAGAAACATGCAAAATAAGATTCACACTTAAAAACAGTTACTTTCACTTTATTGATGAAAAATTAGCCAAAATAATCATTTAACTTTTTTTCTTTGAAAACTACATTTTTTTCAATGTATAAAAGCATTTTGCTTCATCCCTCAAAAAATATCTCTACTATTAACCATTCAGCTGCTTGTTTTGCAGACAGACTTTAAACTAAATCACTTTTTTCTTGTTTGTATGTCAAAGCTCTCCTTCAGTGTCATTCATTATCTTCTCAATAATTTTTGCATTTGTATTTCCTTCATACATATCACATGTGAGCCTAAATTAAAAAAATCCTTGAAAAAAATTTTAGCCAGCAAAAGGATTCTTTTTCAGATCATGCCTGAGTGACTCATTTTTGCTGAAGTCATCAGGTAAATTATTTTAGTACTTACTGTAGTGTTATTAATAAAGCCAACATCTTGAAATGCTCTCGTTATTGTCTTTCCTTTAAATCTTATTCCAATCATTTATTCACAAATTCATTATTACTGCTAGTGGGTCAATTTCATAAGGTTTCTCCAACTCCAGTCCCATAATCACTCATTGAAAAGTATTCTACAATATTTTCTCTTGATTCATGTAAGACAGAAATTACATTAGGTTGAAAGAACTCCACACAAATCAATTCAAGGTTCGGGACTTCAATGTGAGCTATGCAGTTATTTACAATTGAACATCACAATTTTCCGATAAAAAACATTGATCTAAGTCTCTCAGCCAATTTTCATAAATACTCCCAGTTATCCAAGCTTTAATGTTAGTATGATATGCAGCTACTAGTTTTTGAACATTTTATATTTTTTCTGCTAGTTTTTAAACGTCTAGGATTTTAAATATTTTCCTGTGAAAAACAGACAGCTTTTCTGTTCTATTCATGATGGCTGTGAGCGATAGTGGTGCATGTTTTTTTATCACCATTACATTTATTGTCTTTAAAGTTGAGTGTTATTTTGGGTAAGTGCTCAAAAGAGCAAACTAGTCTTATTCCCATTGAAAATATCCTTTGGTTTGTACTCAAACTGCAGTGATTTCAATGTTCTTACTTTCCACTCATTTTCTGAAATTTTATTTACAGTTCAATATTCATTTCACAGTTATCTATCTGAAGCTCAAACCGTGTCTAGTTTTAAATTTTAAGAGCCAACCATCTATTGTTTTGATATCTTTAAATTTAGATTAACAGTTTATCCTTTTAAATTTTAATAAACTTTTATTTCTTTTAATCTAATTTTTTTAGCGGTAGTTAAGAATATATACTTCAGTTGCAAATATATATCTTACTAAAAATAACTATTTTTTTAAAATCATCATGTGAAAATTTATTTATAGAGAAAAAATTTTTTCAAAGTTTATTTTGCAATTTGTTAATTTAATTCTTGTTTTTTATTTTGAAGATTTTGCAAAATACTTCAGCTGTTTATCTTTGATTAAATTAACTCAACTCACTGTCAAGTTTTCTTTAGTTGGCAAGCATGACTAAGTTTTCCCTGCTTAGAAGATTACAGCATTCATTTCACTTTGTACCTGACTAATTTGAAATTTTTGTAAAGCATCAGTATTTTTTTAAGTAAAGTAAAACTGCGATTAAATTAATCCTCAAATGCAGAAGGTGCCTAGGTAAACCAAACCTCTGGATTGCAAATTTGAATTTTTTTTTCTAATTTATTTAATATGAGATTTTTTAATTTTTAGGAAACAAATTCAAAAAATGTTCTTCTACATCATAAAAATTATCCACTATCAAATCATATTGTTTTTCTTTCTTCTAATTATTAGGTGAAAAATTAAGCCACTGTATAATATAGATTATTAATATGATATATTATCTTGGCAGCTCTCAGAAACAAAACAGTTTTCTTTGTGAGAACAGTAATTTTTTTATTCATTAATTACTTTAAATTTGAATGTTGAAAGTTTAAGCTTCATTGTGATCAAAGTTTTAGCTTCATATTGATTTATCAAAGACATTTGATTTTGATTGTCATATTTCTAATATAAATAAGAACATTATTTTTAAAATCAAGAAATTTTAAGTATACCACATGAATAAAATACTTAGCTAAAAAAATTTTATCATTGGATATTTTATACTTAATTACTAAGGAAAAAAACCCACAATTTGTTATTAGCCCAAGAATTATAGAGAAAAATTTTTTTAATAAAATATGGCTGGTGCTGTTGAATTAGATCTAACTTATTTTATTTTAATTGGTTACATTGTGTGATAAAGATAGTTTTCAAGATTAATGATCAATTGAGTAATTAATTGCAATCTCGTTTCTCATTTTCTAAATGATTGTGTAAAGTGATTGATTTTATAAAATTACAAGATTTTTCATTAATAAATTTATCAAAAATTATAAAATTTATGTTTTTGATAGATGTAAGATTTAATCCAATATAAAAAATGACATTTTTTCATCAAAATTATTATAAACTATGAAAACTGCAATAAAATCTTAACTTTACAAAAGTCATTTTTAAAGTTTTTGCTTTTAAAAAATTATAATCCTCCCGAAAAGTTAGCTGTTGATGTAGTCATTATAACATTCATTGGTAATTTGATATTTAAACAATATGTTATTAAAAAGAGAAAACACTGGGGGAAACTTTACAAATGTATTATTTGCAATGATTATCATATCACATGCATTTTTATGCATACTACTATATTTTTAGTAGTTACAAATAAGAATTTAATTTTATTGCATTGATATCAAACTTGAATGAAGCAAATTGGTATTTGGAGGTTTTGGGTCTCCTGCAACACATTTGTTCAAGTGTTTCATATTTTCCTATCAGGTACCTAAGTGCATAGTAAAAACTGTCAAAGTTTCATAATATCCTGTGAGATAGATTCCTACTATAATTTTAACATATTTAAGCTTTATAAATATAATTATTGTCCCAATTGTTGATATTTTTTTACTAATCATATTACTTAACTTTATCAAAAGCAGCATTTAAATCAAAAGAAATTATGCATGAAATGACATGAAGAATATGTCCAAATTAAATATTCAAAGATTAAAGACAAAAAAAATCATTCCCCTTATTTTATTCCTTTTTTACTTGCAGCATTGATATGTGTTATTAAATATTTTAACAATATAGTGTATAGATATGTAAAAGTAATTATATATATATATGAAGCATAGTGGCAGCACACACTTTCACTTGACAAATCTGAGGTTCGATCCTGTACCTGAGCAAAGTCAACTCAGCCTTTCATCCCTTCATTGGATTGATAAACTGAGTACTAAGCATGAACGACAACTAAACACTGATGGTTTTCACATTAGGCTAACTACCTAACCAGAACATGTTTCACATCCCAGGGCCCTTGGTAAAAAAAAAATGGGTAAAAACACTATAAGCCTTGACTCAATAGGAGCTGTTGTCACTCTGAGTTTAATACATATATATATATATATATATTACTTTATTTCTGCTAATAAGTGATTTCAGAGTATTATAAATTTAAATGTTATAAAATATTTAAATTTATTCTGAACCCAAAATCTAAAATCGGCTTACAATCAAAGATCAAATGAAATAAATAAAATTTAATAACATTTTCATGAAACATAGGTTTAAAACTATGAAAATGATAAAACTGAGAAAGATCTATAAATATATTCTTAAAAATTATGTAAAAAAAAGTAAGAGTGGAATCAAAAATGTTCTACAAAAGAAAAGAATTATTAATATATTGAATAAATTTAGTAGTTAAAAATTAAAAAAATAAATGAATTTCATGTCAAAGATTTCAATTATTCACTTGCAGAGTAAAATAATTCTTCTATGTTAGAAATTTGAACAGTAGACAATATTTTTTCATCCCTAAAGATTTATTAATTATTTTAAAATAGTGAATAATTACAATGCTTAAGTTAAATAATGTGGTCTTTTTTGATTTGACTGTGTTGAAAATTTGTTTCCCAGCAAATAAAATTTTGGAAATATCAATTTCCAAAATTTTATTTGGTAATGAAAATTTTGGGGTTATGGAGGATAAAAATGTCAATTTGATTGAAGTATGAAAAATAGTAAAAAAAAAAATCACAGCTCAAAACTGGATTTGATTTTTAAATTTATATCTGCCAAATTCCAGCATAAAAATTTCAAATTTAACCTTTAAAAAAGAGGGGGGAAAAACTACTTGAAATTATTTCTTACGATTAAGTACTATATAAAAAATTTTCGTCTCCAAGATAAGTGTGTATATTTAATCAATAATGTGTGATTTGGATGAATTGGCAGATGGCTGTTTGTTAATATATTTCATTAGTTTACAAACAAAGATTGTGATTTATTACTTTTCTTTGTTCTGTATTCTATGCATGTGTGGGTGTGGGTGTAAATATTTTCATTAAGCTCATCAAAATTGTAGCTTTATATTTGATTACATGAATTATATTTGATTTTCAGGTAAAGTATTATTTGGGCTATATGAAAAACAGATAAGTAGTCATAATGTGGGATGTACAGAGGTGAAGATATTACAAACTGTATTTAAGTAAGTAGTGTTTTAATTTCTAGAAGAAAATCTCTTTTTTGATAGTTATACTGTAACATTTGTTATACATTAAGATAATAGAAGCATATCAATAATATTGATCCTATGTGAATTGAAATAAACCTGTATATGTGTGTAAGCTTAACAAGCCCTTAAAATAATACTGCTTTTATATTTAATATCAAGATTTAATTTGCTTTATTAAAATTTTCAGGTTAAATGTAAGAGAAATATCATATTTGAAAAAGTTACACCTGAATCAGGCAACTATTTATTTTAAAGTTAAAACTGCTGAAGTTCATTTTAGTAGAGCTCATAAATTGTGATAAAAAATTAAATTGCATATTTAACGTATTTTATGAGTTGTGACACTTGTAGTTTATTATAATGAAATGTAGCTGATGCTTGTATGAGTTATATTGTATTGAACTCATTGATACAATTGTATTGATAAATTCCTAGAGTGGAATTCTGAAAACTTAAGATTGTTTTAAGAAATAAAATTTCATCTGAAAAAACAAGTGTAAATTATTGATATTTGTTAATGGTAAATTAAGAAATTTGATTTATATACATAATAAATTGCATATAAATCAGAGCTAAAATTCTAAGAAAACACAAGAAGTTAGTTTTTATTTTTAAAAGAAAAAATATGAAATTAATAACGTTCACTAGACTTTAAATGGGCATGTTATTACCCTCTGGAATTATGTATGGGTCTTTAACCTTAGTCAGCATTGCATTTTAAATGTTTGATGTTTTTGTATCTGGGCAGCTGGCGTTGCATGCCATGCAAGGAATAGAAAATGTTGGTCATTGAAATTTACTTGTTCACTACTTACTCATCTGTTTATTTAGAGATTTTTTTAAAAAATATATCAATATTGCTGAGAGATGGCACAACTAATACAATTTTTTTTGCGATATTCATAGTGAGATTTTCTGCCTTGTAGTGGGAAATCAAAATTAGTTTGTACTTTCTGTATTTTCATGTTCAATAGTGCTATTTGTTGCTTATCAAAATAGCTTTTATGATAGATTCAGAGAGCTATTCTAAGGACATTAATCACTAAGGACACAATTTAACATCTCTCAATTGGAAGAAGATATTTCTAATTCATTAAGTGATATTAATGACTTTGAAGATGATTATTTTCGTTGTCTGATATTTTGAAATCTTTCACACACGCAGTGTTCTTTATGTTAGAAATTCTACTAAAAAGAAGAAAAAAAAAAAACATTCAAGTTACTTTTGATATTTATAGCCTAACTTTTTTGTCAGAGTAAGCAAAAAAAAATAATAATAATAATAATAATAATTTGTTATAAATGATGTTGGTTTTGCACTAAATGTGGTTTTTACTGTGTGATGTCTAAGGCAGATTGCAAACTTGCTTTAATGGTAAGGTTTGAAAACTATTTTTCAAATTATTTTTTCATAATTTTGACTGCTAATGTAGATCTTAAACATCTCACAGCATTAGAGTTAATATATATAGTATAAGATTGTGTGTGTGTGTGTTTTTTTTTTAATTTTATTTTATTTTGTTTTTATTTATTTAAATTTAGAACTTGGGTGTATTGCAGGAAAAATTAAGATCTGTGTGTAGGACATCACATATTTGACCACCAGTAGGTGAAACAAAAGCTGCGTACTGGCAAAATTATTTTGTATTTCAAATTAAAGATAGACTATATATTAATTTTCAGCAATATACTTTTTTAGGTTAGAAATTAAAAATTTGGCCAAGAAGGATTTAATAAATTATTATTCTTTTCGTACAAGCATCCTGCTATTGATAAATATATCAGTGAAAGCCTGGAACATATGCAAAACAATTAAACTTGCACTCTTATTATATGTTGAACTAGAAATTTTTGCTTAATTAAAATAGTTCAAGAAAACTAGTGAATATTTTCAAAACATCAAGAAATTAAGTAAAATGGATAAAATTGTGCGAAACAAAAATATTTTTTTAAATTATGCCCCCCCCCCCATACCAACATCTTCTCAGGCATAAGACCAGTTACCAGGGATTTGTAGAGTATCACATGGGGAGTGGAGGGGAGTGGAGAGCCAGGTAAATTTTGAACAGATAGGCCTGCACATAATCATGTCTGTTTTTATTAATTATAAAGTTATTACCAAAATAGATATATTACTAATAATTACAAGTATTTTTAGTTAGAACCTTAATTTAAATTTAAAGTATTATGCTTATAATAATAGAAATTTATAGGTTATAGTCCAGACTTTACTGATAAAAATTTCATATGGTGATGATTTTATGAACTTTCTTCCAAAGTGATTGAACTAATATCAAGAAATTTGATTTAGTTATGTTAAAGTTACATTTAAAAGTTATTATTATTTTAATTGGAAATGTGTGTATTATATTATAATAAATAAGTTCTTTTGTTAATAAAAATTTATAAACAGCATAAAAAATCATAATAAGGTATTTAAAACTTTGTAATTTCCAGTTATATTATAATGAGCAATAATATAATTCTAAATTATCTGTATACTGAAATTTCAATATTTCACTTTTATAAAATATAAATTAAGCATCAATAAGGAAAGCAATAGTGAAGTTCTTTGGTAAATTAACCTGATAGTTATCTTTTTTTTCCAGAAAACTCTCATGCTGTAAAATTAAACTATCAATTAAAATTTAACATGTAATATATTATATGTAAATATAATTATTTTATATAAGATGTTCAGATATAAAAAATGAGACATTTCATTTTCTTGGTTTTGTTTTTAGTTTAATATTTCATTTATATTTAAGCCAATGTTCATGCCTAAATTTTAAGAAATTATTCAAAATTATTTGTCTTTCTATTCCCAAAATGTAAATTTTATATTTTTTCATTTGCATAACTTTAACAAGGAAAATGTTTGAAATTTTAATGTATAATTAGACTGCTTTTTTTTTTCTTTTTTTTTTTTTACTGGGTGTCATTTTAAGTTTTAAAGGTATTAATGCATGAAACATTAATTTTTTTTAAAGTGAAATATTGTTAATAATGCATTGGATAAAATTAGGTAGTATGTAATATGATACACATGGAAACCATTTCGTTGCCCTAATATGAGCTCAAATTTTATTTAGCTTATTAGCTTAGAAAATTTTAAATATTGTTTTTTAATATTTGACCTTCTATAAGAAATACATGGCAGAAAAACTGTTAAAAAAATTTTCTCATTTAAAGGCTCTATGCAATAAAATTGACACACAATTATTAGCTTGAACATTAGTTATTTCTCTTAACAGAAATATTGATGTTCTATTAAATTTAATAGCATGTGATATGGTGCATTTCATAACAACTTCAATGTATCAAGATAAGGATATTTTCAATCAATTTTTTTATATGATGAATGATTGAAATAGTATTACCATAATATATGAACTGTTATAAGATAATTTATCAGGTGTGAAAAATATTTAAAAAATTTTCTTGCAAAAATTCAACTTATGTAGTAAAGTTAGTACTCATTTGTACATTTAATAATAAGTCTCTGATTTTTCACCGTCTAAAACCAGAAGACTTGACACTTTTCAAGGATTTATTGGAAGAAGTTTTACTGGAAAATTTTAATTTTCAATTAAGGGTGTGTTATATTTCTCATCCTATTAAATTCTTATAAGCTATTATACATTGAAAATTAGCAAGTCTAAAAATACATTAGATATGAATATAATGTATTTTTAGACATCATGAATTCGAAGAGTCAATAAACAAATATTGATACCATGTTATTTTGTAATTATAGATTTGTTCAGGTAATATGTTTGTGTTGTCTGTAGACAATCGTTAAAAGGCTATAATTGTAAAATCTTTAGCAAAGAATCTCTTTTTTATGCAAGATCTTCTCAGTGTCTGTGGCTATGTAACAATTGATGCATTTTGAAATGAAAAACTTCTATTTCAAATGGATTGGCTGCCAGAACTAACTCTGTACTTAAAAATTACTAAGAATATTTTTTAAGAAAGTGGATATTCTTAAAAAATTTACTTGTAAAAATTTTCGTTAAAAATTTTTTCAGTGTATATACAAAATGAGGAAAGATTTTGTTACTTTAAGGTAACATGTTATGTAACTTTAAAAGAAGAGTGTCAGTAACCACTTTGTGTCTTGTCAGCTTGTTTAGAAAAAGGGAATACAGTTTTGGATAAATACTAAATTGAATAAAATCATGATTTAAATGTAATAAATTATGTTTTATTTTTGTAACAGTGTTAGAAATTGGAATTCATTTTACCACAATTTGCATAACAGTTTTACGTTTATATATAATTAGTATCTTTATAAATGAAAATGAACTTATTTTATAAATGAAAATTATCTTAATTTATTGTTTATACATAATCACTCACACACCAAATCATTATATTCAAGTGATTAAATTTCTTTGATTTAAAAATAAAGGCAATATTCAAAACAGTGAATAATATTTCTCTGTGGAAAAGTAATTTTTTGATTGTTAGCTAATCAAATGGGCATATGTAACCAATATTATTAATGTATGGGATTTTTAAATCAAGAAAAGTATTAAAGAGTATTAAAATTTATTAGAAATAGAATTAAAGAATTTAAAAATAAACTTTTTGATTAGACTATCTAAAACTTTATGACTTGAGTAATTTTTGAGTTTATCAAATTATTTTTGAAATTCTTATATTCTGTAATTCAAATAAACATGTGGGAAAATTATTTTTTATTGCATTCATTTCCACGTGAATGTACTTTTGCTTTCAAAATGTTTTCATGAATTTACTAATAATATTACACAATATTATTAGTAAATTCATGAAAACATTTTGAAAGCAAAAGTACATTCACATGGAAATTTTATGCAATATTTACTGTTACATCTTTTGGCATACTAGACTCTTCAATGAACATTAAGTTTGGAGTTAATCAGTCTTATTTCTGAATATTAAAAAATGAGAAATTTAACTTATTCATTTATGTTCATAATCACTTCTTTGAGATAATTAAATTTGTTTTATTTGACCATATATGAATGTCATGTATACTAAAACATTATCCTTTATTTCTCACTGAATTTCTTTTTCATTATCTGTATAATATAAAATTTTGTTCTTTTGTATAATTTCAACAATGTTAGGAAAGTTAGAGAAGATCTATTTTGAAGAAGAGAAATTGCTCTTTGAAAAGTAAAGGAATATACAACATATTATTTATCATAAGTGTTAATTTTTTTAATATTATTACTTGTGATTTCATTATTGTTACTTTTCATAAATTTCTAAACAAATTATTTGAATAAAATCAAAAATACAGAACAGTAAATATCAAACTAAAAAATTGCAACCCTTTACCAATAGTACCTGATTAAGAGTTATATTAGGATATCAGATTATGAGATTAATTTTTGCATAATATAAATATAGATTGTAATAATGCATATGTAATTGAAATTCTGTACCCCACATTGAATTTTAATTTCAAAGATGCATCGTTTCTAGTTAAACTTTAAAGGTGCTCCTGCCAGAAATTATTAAAATACATATAAATAGTATTTCCTTTTATTCCTATAAATGCGATTAAAAGATTTCATTAAAAGAAAAGGCAGAAACAATTTATATTGAAAAAAAAACTTTTGTTATGAAAAAAATATTTTATTGGTGGGAACTTCCTGAAAAAATTTTATAAACTCCTGAAATACTTTTCAAATTTCTTTCTGGAAAAAAACATGACAATATATATAACAGCTATAAAAGTATATAAAAAGTTGTTTTTTAATATATTATATTGATTGCTAATTCTAATAAAATTTATATTTTTATTTTTACTGAGTATTTATTTCTAGGGCCTTAAGTTTTCCAATGTGAGTCACTTTGCACTCTGTGCAATGGAAGTTTTTCCACCTGATGAGACTCAACCTAATGAAGTGGGTAGTGTACCCACAGTAACTCAGTTGGATCAGATGAAAGCTTGGGATGATAATTTAGCTTCACTTGAAAGTAAGCAGTAATTTTTTTTCAATTAAGAAATATGAGAATTGCTAATGTGATAATAAATCAAAACATTTGTATATTGTGATTTTTATTAAAACAAAAATCAATATCTTGTGTAATCAATTTTAATGCTGATAATTTTTTTCTTAAGTTTATAAAATTCCTTTGCTCTCCGTGCTAATTATGATTTGGAAATTCTTGCATGGTTGCACTCAGCTTCTTTTTTTTTCAGTGAAAAAATTCCTGCTATTTTATTTCCCACTGAATATGGTTATTTAATTTTATGTGATATAAGATAAAAAACACCTGTCAATCTGATAACCATCTGAGAATGTGTACTTGGAAAGGAGAATAAAAAGTTACATTTACACTATCTTGTGGTGCATTTTAGGAAATTAGTGTGCTTTCCAATCATAACAAAAACCTTTGGGATTAAGTATTGTTTATCTCTAAGAACTTGTTAAAAAGATTTCATAATGCTGAAAATGGAATGAGAAGTTTAGTTTTTGGTGACCTTTTTAGAATGGATGTTGTTATTGTTGCTAGTTTGATTAAAAGTGATCCATTCATCTAGCATAATAAAGAAAATCACTGATATAATTAAAATTGAAATTTTAAATAATTTGTATGTGTTTCAATGTTCAACAAGTGTCACTTTTGGCAGATAAAATTTATTCTTTAAAAGTTAGATAATCAAAGAATTTGAAATTCTGAGAAGTTTTTAAAGCTTTTGTTATTGAAAAATTAAATCAAAAAGTGCTATGAATAACTCACTTATTGCTAAATTTTGAATTCCAAATTTGGTTCATTAAAAGAAAAAGTATGCAAAGTATTTGCATAAAAAATGTTGTTAGTATAGTAAGCTATATATATTATTGTGATGAAATTACCAACAATGCCCTTTGTGTCAGAAGTAGAATCCAATCTGTTGAAATTAATGCCATTTTATATTTGGTATTTTAGATTTCTGCTCACAACATATATATATTTCTACAGTAAAAATCATTGAATTGTATCTTCAGTAAAAATTTTGAATTGTGTCAGAAAGAAATGACATTATATATAACTATGTCAATAAAGCCATATCTTCATTGTTTTTCCTTATCGAAGAAAAAATTTATAAAATTTATACAAATAATTTTCCTTTACTATAAAAATACATTATTATAAAAAATTTTTTTTTATTTTTAATCCAACATAACATTTTATTGTTATGTTGGATGGAAAAAAGGCTTTGAAACTAATAGATTTATTTGCACAGTATAGATAATATAACATAAGACTTTAATTGTTTGAAAATGGCATTATTTAAAATTTCTTTTTTGCTTACTTTTAGGGTTTTTTTTTGCAACTTACTGTCCAAAATGAGCTTTAAAAGTCATAGTTATATATTATAAAGTACTTACTTTTAGCGAAGATACATCAGTGTTAATATATCAATGGAAAACTTTTTATACTAACTTCAGTAAAATGATGAATAATATAGAATGTAAAATTACTTCTGATTGTATAAATCAGGGATGGGAAAACTTTTTTGGTCGCTGGCCATAAATGGAAAAAAATAAAGAATGGCAAACCAAGATAAATTTTTCTAAAATTTTAAAAACAATATACAGGTTTTAGAATTTAAATTTGTTAATGAGATAAGTGAAATTGCTATTTCTCTTGTGAAAGTTTCTTATATTTAGGTTCGAAGTGAGGTGTACTGATTCTCTAAGGAACGAAGCTAAATGGTTATCTGTCAGTCTGTTTCTGAGATGATTCTTTCTAAGGCTCATAGTTGAAAATACTTATTTACATGTGCAAAATGAAGCAAACATAGCACTGATTTTCTGTGACTGCTAGAGCTTAAAATATGCAGTGTGCTACATGTAAAGCATAATTCACCTATATTGGATTCCCATATGTCTGCTCCCCCATAGAGAGTTAGTGCTTGTTGCTCTCAGTTTACAGTTATAACAAACAAATAACATCCACTGTCTCTGTTTGCTATTTCCATTGGTTTATACTTTGTGTAAAAAGTAGAAAATTTACCAGTCCTTTGAAAAAAAGAAAGATTTAAACAATGTAGAAAAGGCAATTAATATATAACATATAAATTTGAATTTATAATATATCTCTTTTAATTTCTGTCAGATCGGCAAATTAAAATTCTACCTGCAGGCCGGAGTTGGCCTATCCGTCCCTGGTATAAATAATGAAAAACATGCTTAGCTTCTCTTAAGACAAAAATTTAAGCATTTGTTTTCCATGAGCTTGCATCATTTTGTTAGCAAATTATAATTTATGGCTATTTATTTGAATTTTTCCTTTTTATATTTTTTCTTTATAATTTTTCTTTTATTAAGTTATAACTTTTATCAAAATTTTACTCAAAATGTTGAGATTGTGATAAATTGTTAATGTTTCACGTTTTGTAGTAGACATCTTTACAAACAGTATCAAATTCAATTTCAAGTAAAATTTCTGAATATTAGTGAGTTTTATTTTAGGCGTTATAAATGAGGATACTTTTAGAATTAATTTTAAGAATTCTGATGAATAGTGGTAATCAGATTTTTTTTTTTTTTTTTTTTTTTTTTTTGTAGCTAATTTTCAATTTAATTTTTGTTCTTAATGTAAAAAGTGCTTATGAAATGTTATTATCAACAAAAATTAAAATTATCTCTTTTAAAAGAAGGGGTTCATCTCTGCAATTATATAAAAGTTAATTTACTTTGTTGTTTGCAAAACACTTTAGGAATATTTTTGGATTTTTCTTTCTCTTTGACCTAATAAAGTTAAGGGGTTATTTTGTTGAAGTCATTAAAAATAGTATTGTATTCAGTAAAATAGTTTACAAATATAAGTTTTTAATGTTTAACTTAGTTCGTTATTGTCAAATTATCTTCTGTAAGTTTTATTTTTTCTATTAAAATTGTTGTATTATAGTTAATCTAATTTTTTCAACATCTTTAAAACTGAAATCTAATTTGTTAAATGAATTTTGCTTTCTAAAACTATATTTTTTACTATTTAAATATGAATAATTTGTTTTATATTTCACTGGAGTTTCCTTTAATGTTAAATTCATTTTCAAAAAGGTTCTTGAATTTAGCTTTAAATTTTAATATAAGATAAAAAAAATTTTGATGCTGCTAATTTTTAATATTTTTAAATATTATTTATATTTTGATTTATAAAAAAAATAATAATGAACTCTGCTGATTAGAACTGTGATATCTATTATATTATTTATGATAAAGCCAGAAATAGTAAAATCTAAAAACATGTTTTTGAGTTTTGAACCAAAAGTACTATATCAGAAATTATAAAACTACTAATAATGTGTCTGAAATAATTCAATTCGAACTTAGTTGAGCTAAATTAAAAAATATAGTTCTGATTTTAAAAGCTTATTTTCTGATATTAAATTTAATATATATGTTCAATATAATTTGCTGCTTACATTTTCTACAGCAATAGTTGTTAGTTTTAGCTATTCTTACATTTATTTTTAACTATACTAAATTTCTATATCTTCAAAAAATATATTTTTTATTTTTATATTTCAGTTGCTCTTCAAGCAGCTTGTGATAGCAAAGATGTTCACATAGATTTACCAGATTCCACAGAACCAACTGTGCCAAGTATTGAAAATATTGATGAAAAGTCTATAAAAGAAGCAAAAAGGAAATGGGAATCTGATATTGATTCTGTAGAAAACAATTCAAATAAATTAAAAAGATTAAACACTATGGTTTTAGGCAGCGGAGAAGTTACCATTGAATTACTCGGTAATTCAAATGATAATTGCGATAATATCTCCAATTTATTATCTATGGTAAAGCCAGAAACTAAAATAAAACCTGAAGAACACATGTTTGATTTAGGAACAGAGAGTATTGCTTCTAAAACTGATAATCCATCAGAAATAGTTAAATTTGAGCCTAAGTTGAGCCCAATTAAAGAAGATAATTCCGATTTTAATGACCAGACTTCTGACAATAAATCTGATATTTTTAAAGATGTTAAAAATATATGTTTTACTGAGGATGGTACCTTAGAAACAGATACAAAATTGCTTTCTAAAGATTTAAAAAGTGATAGTGGCTTTACAGATGAACTTAGCACAGAAAGCAAGTCTGATTTTTTTTCTCATAGTGATATTTTACCATACGATTTAAAAGATGAAAGTGAAAATAAAGATTTTAAAAATGAGTTGGATTCAGATTGTGCATTGTCAAGTTTGTCTCATTCACTTCCTGATCCCAGTTGCTTAGCTGATTGTCCGATACCTGACAGTGATAGAGATGAAAATATTGCAGAAAAGACAATTTCCGGTGCTTCTGAAGATTCCTCTGACAAGAAAAAGGAAAAGAAAGAAAAGAAGGATGATCAAAATGATAAAAACAAAAAAGATGATAAGAAGAAGAAGAAATTTGAGCGGTGTAACATCAGGTAAACATTTTCTTAGTGTGCCTTTATTTTTCAATTTACATATTACGATTTTTCATGTAAAATTATTTTGAATATTTTTCAGAGATATCAAACTTGAAGATGAATTAGATGCTGTAACATTGTCTGCACAAAAGGAAGAACAAGAACGTATTAGAAGACTACAGGAGGCTCAAATGCGTGCTCTCCAAGAAAGATTGCAGCAGATAGAAGTTGAAAAAGAAGCTCTCTCTCAACTTTTTAGTCAGCCACCAGATGATGCTTCAAATCTTTTTGATTCTGCATCTGTGCCTGATTCTGATTCAACAAGTGACATCAAAGAACCTCTAATTAAAACTGAAGGTGATGTTGTTCTTCTTGAGAGTAGTGATGATGATAAGAAAGCAAAACTTCAAGAAGTAATATCAGCTCCAATTGAAGGTAAGGAAAGTCACAGTTTTTAAAATTTCCTTTTTTAGATAGTTTTTGTTTTAATGAAGCTAACCTGTGAACTGAATGGTTAGTGGTCTGTCCTTCAGTTCAAGAGTTTGTAGCTTTGATTCCCATCTTAATATTGCATGTTTGTATTAGTTTGTAGTCCACTTTAAGCTGTTAGTCCATTTAGCCCATGTGTGTAAAAAATAACTGTTAAGTGATAAAACAGTCCCATCATTCTAATGAAAGTAATTAAACAGTATTTGAAAAATTATTTTGAAATATATTTATGAAGATTACTTTTCCATTCCCTTCTTGTTAAATTGGAGTAATAAACTTTTGAAAGTACAAGTTTATAAATGAAATTAAATTTATTTTTATTTTTAAGTTTGTATTAACATTTATTTTAAATTTATATTGTATTTCTCACAGCTTTATTGTGTCTTCAGTTAGTTGGTTTGATTCCTATTTTATGGCCAGATATTAGTGTTTTGTAATCTATCTTAAATTGAAGGCCTTGTTAAATCTTATGTGCCAAAAGTGACTGTAAAACAACAAACAACATTCTCGCCATTGATTGAAAATTGCATCATAATTATCTGTAGTTAATGTGTTTACATCGTATGTGTTCTATGGAAAAATAGCATACATTTCATTTGAGATTTCTAATCATTTTGCTATTTATATCAATCAAGCTCTTTAAATTAACTTTGTTGTGCTAATTTTGTGCTAACTTAATTTGGTTAATTTTTTAAGCAGTTTTGCTATTAATTTTGTATGTGTTTAATTTTTTCTCTGAATACTTTAGTTTGAAACTGATATGAAAGCAACTTTAAAGAAACTATCTTGCTTTGAAAATTTTGATGGTAGGTTTAGAAAAAGAATTTGAATAGTGCTAACTGTTAAATAATCATCTGTTGAATTAAATTGTTTTACCTACATATTAAGTTTATATTAAATTAACATATACATTAAATAAACATTTACTACTTCTTTGTTTAATATCTACTATCAGAGCTAAAATTTTCAATTTAACTACATTCAAATAAATAAGAATTTTTTTTCCTTTGATAATAAAAAATAACAAATAATCTTAAAGAATTAATTTCAAAATACAAGTTGTGAAATAATTAGTAACATTTATTTTTTATAAAAATAAAAGAATCGAAATATAAATTTTCCTGTAACTAGTGCACAAATTCCTTCTTTAAAATTCCTAATTTTTGTTATCTTTGACTCACAAATTGTATATTTTCTTACTTAATATTGTTGTAGAACTAAATTGTAATGTAAAATTTTTGCTCATGAATGTGTGCTTAATACTTTTTTGTAATTTATTTTAACTGTAATTTTGTTGATTATAAAGTACCAGATAATTTTGTAGAAATATAAAACATTTAAAATATGATAGTGACTTTTTCAATTGCATTTATGACTTAAGTTCATAGGTGTATCATATGAATCTAGCTTTCTTTCCTGACTTTTAAAAATCTTTTAATCTTAGTATTACTTTACAAGTCTTGTAATTTGATGAGCCTTGGTTAGTCAATAAATCTTGTACTTCTATGAATCAATTTTACTTTTAAACTTATTTTACAGAAAACATCATTGATATCTCAAGTTCTAGTTCAGGGAATGAAAGTGATAGCGATGATTCTGATAAAAAAGATGATGATATTATGGTATTGAGTGATGAAGGAGAGCCAGAAGGTGATGGTACAGCTGAAGATCCAAATAATAGTGGGGCTCATACCAATGATTGCTTTAATCTGCCTGATGAAGAAGGTCGGGTTTTAGTAAATGTTGGACACCCACCTGAAGATCCTGATATATTCTTAGCGCCTCAAATTGCAAAAGTTATCAAGCCTCATCAGGTAGTTTTTTCCTATAATTTGTATTCAAGTTTTATCTGCATATAATTATTTTGTATTTCTATTTTTGTTAGCTTTTTTGAGAGAATTTTTGTGTTTCCTTTTATTTTTTGTGTGTTTAATTTTATGATTTAATTATAAAACTAATCTTATTGTTTGTGACACATTATAGTATTTTTAATAAGTTGTTACATTTCTTTTTAATCAAATTATTTTTTTTGAATGCTTACATTTTAATATTGTATTTTCTTTCATATTGTAAAAACAAATCTAGACTAGTTTCTAGTTATAAAGTTTTATTTACATTTAAAATATTTTAATTAAGTAAAAATGTCAGAGTATTGGCATTTAAAAATAAAGGTTTCTGGAAGTATAAAAATATTGATGAATAATATGACTTAAAAGTTATCTCTAAATAATCCTAAATTTTTAAAATTATCTAGTTATTCACTTTTAAACACTCCTTATAAATTACTTTAAACTGAAATACAAATTAGAAAATAATTTATAACTATTTGCAGTTTAAAGTTAAATTTATTAAGCTCCTGTGTTTTCGTTTAGTTTTTATTGTAATTAAAATTATATTATTTCATATTAAAATAAAATATATATTTCATATTAAAATAAAATATATATATAAACTTCAAATAAAATCTTAAAGCTATTTTATGTAATATAACAAAGTATTTCAAAATAAAAGTAGCTCTTTCTTTTAAATATAGATTTGGTTTAATGTGTTTTGTTAAATTTCAGGCTACAGTTTTAAAGATATACTTGTGTTAGTTGATGAAGATCTATTACAGTTTTAATTAACTGTTAAAAAAATCATTATTCTTATTAATTGGCATTTCATAAATTAGAATTATTCTACTTAGAGAGAAAAGTTAATATATTTATCATTATTCCATATCATGTCTATAATGTTTGGTAAGAATATTGAAAATACATTGTTGTAGCTAAAAAGAGTATTGATTAAATAAAAATGTATTTGTTCACCATTTTGTTTTAGTAAATTATGATTCAGTTTAATTTATTTTTGTAAAAAAGAAAATAGTAATAATAATCTTTTTTTTTTTTTTACCTTTGCTCTTTCTTATTTAATAGATTGGTGGGATAAGATTTTTGTATGATAATGTAGTAGAAAACCTTGAAAGATATAAATCATCCAGTGGATTTGGCTGTATTCTTGCTCATAGTATGGGACTGGGTAAAACTGTTCAGGTATAAGATTTGTGTAAAAGTTTTATAATGAAGAGTAGCTATAAACATTATTAAACATCTTTTTCTTAATATTTAGGTTGTCTCCTTTGTGGATGTTTTTCTGAGACATACTCCTGCAACACTAGTTTTATGCATTGTGCCTATTAATACCATCCAAAATTGGAAAGCTGAATTTGATATGTGGGTTCCACCAACCAACTGCGTTGAGGAAGCTCAAGTCTCTAGTGGTGAAGTTCGACCTAGGGATTATAATGTTTACACATTAAATGAAAATTTCAAAACAATGGCTGCTAGAGCTGCTTTAATCGGTAACACATTTCGAATCTTAATTTATTTTTATCAATGGAAAATTTCTATTGATTTACTAATTATTTGTGCAATGCAATACAATGCAAAAATGATCATAATATTGTATACAAATTTCTTTTCTGCAAAAGTTCTATAAAAACATCTTATTTTCCTGAAGAGAAGAAGCTTATTTTTAAATGTAGAAAATTTATATATTTACTACTTAATTTTTGCTGAATTTTTGGTTGAGTGATTAGTGCTTTGATCTTTGGTTCATTGGTTTGCATCCCACTTTTGTCTTGGATGTATGTATGGTTCAAAATCTACTTTACGTTATTGATACTGATCAAATCCACCATTGTGTATGAAAATGATTGTAAAGTGACAAACCTATCCACTCATTTTTAATTTAAAAGTAGGCACTGACAAAGCTGAAAATTGTTGTCTTAATTTTGTGTTAATACATTCCAGAATTCAACTTTTCAACTATAGGATCAAGTACTAAAATATTGAAGTTTGAGAAATTAGATTTCAAATTTATGTATTATAATTTAGTTGGAGCATCTGTATAAATTTTATTTAATATGATGTCAAATACAACTCCTTATCAAAGCATGAAAAGTTTCCTCGTAGAACATTCTACTCATGATTATCTTAGTTTTGCTTAACTGAAGTTGTCTGAATGTATTAGGTGAGAGCAACAATGGTGTAATTTTAAAAATATATTGATTTGTAAACTTACCGTATTTTTTGTGAGTAATCTGTGGTTTATGTGTAAAAAAAATTGGAATTTACTGCTCTTATTATACATTGTGGCAGGTGATCTGATAAAAAAAAAACATTCTCAATCAGAACAGTTTACAAAAAAGTTTTGTAAGAAATGATGTTTATCTCATTTAAAATATATAATTGACTGAAAGATTTCACGACTCAGCTAACATATTTCAGTTATAATTAGTTTTGTTAAATTGTTTTATCTTGAAATCTCCTCATGGGTCTCACCTTCTTTAGGTGAGTATGGGTGTCTCAATGCTTAGGTACCCAGGAATCTATATTCTCTCTGTTTTCTCCTCTCTTCTAATATTTAATCATTTCCATCCCTTGACGTCTAACGAGGGAGGTCTGTATGAGTAGCTGTAACCACTCTGTTTGCTTCTCATGGACAATAAAGATCACCACTTGTTGGTTGTATGTAGTACGCTATGGTCACCAGTATATCAGTCAGCTGGTACCTAGCTACACTCATGACTAGTCAGCTTGGAATCAAGCAAAGGGTTCACATCCTTGAGCTTGGCATTAAGGGTGATCACTGCCTTCCAGGGTGATTCCCAATTTTTTCGTATCAACTAGCACTATCATAAATACCAATGCTTGAGAGACCAGAGTCGGTGGCTGCCATCCCTTTTAGGGCTTTGTGATGGGCAATGACATCGAACCTGTACATTTGCAAATATTCTATGGGTTCTAATTCTCACATCATTGAAGCCAGTTTATCTGCTCGTTACATGTTGATAAGCACACCAAGCAATTTTCATTCAGTATCACCTTTTATGGATTCAAAATCTTCAGTCATCAACTATTAGTAACATAGAAAATGTTAAAAAATTACGATTGGGAGATCTTCTTGTTCAAGTTGACACCAATCAAGCTTTGATAATTAATAATTTTTAAAAATTTAGTTCAAATCCAGTTGAAACCGTATTTCATAAAACTTTAAATGAGTCTCGTGGTGTCCTTTCTAACCCAGATTTACGATTACAACGGCGATGTTACAGAAGCAGAATTCTCAGAACTATGTGATCAAGGAGTTTGTGCTGCACATTATATAATCTTTTGAAATGATGGTATACTTTTCGCCACCCAACATGTTGTCATTACTTTTCAGACACCAGTATTCCCAAAATCCATAAAAGCAGGTTATAAACTGCAAACTTCATTTGTTCATTCTTTAACCCTCTTAGATGTTTCAAATGTCAGGGGATAGGGTCACTCCCAACAAGCATAATCCTATGTGTGGAAAATGTGCACAGTCTGGTCATAAAACTTATGTTTGTACTTCAGAAATTTTCAAGTGTTTTAACTGTTCTGGTGTACATGCTACATTTTCTAAATCTTGCTCTATATGGATCTTTAAGAAAGGGGTAATTCCAACCTAGATAAAACATATATAACTTTCCCGGAATCAAGACAAATAGTAAGCAGAACACCAAAAGTTGGAGTTACCTATTTTTTTACTTTACAAACAAATTTAATATATATATATTAGCAAATAAGAGTAGTTTACCAATATCTGCTCCACTTTCAACTCTGTCATCAAAATTCACTTTGACCGCAACTTCTAATAGCTGAAAGAAATCTACTTCAAGTACCAATAAATCTAAGACTGATACGAAATTTTTAAAACCAAAATCTCAAAAAAATATATTAAAAGAACAATTGATATATCCTCTTCTGAAACAGAAATGGAAATGGATTCCTTCTCTTCATCTTAGACCATTATGGAATGTAAAAAAAACAGTCAAATGAAACCTATTGTGATATTAATTTCATGAAATTGTCATGATTCTCAGAAAACATCGGAGTTTATATATATTACATTTATCAGTCTCATCTTTCGAGCTTTCATGAATTTATATTTGTGCTTTTGTTATTCTGAAACATTCGTCTCAACATTCTTTGTTGGTTCTTAAACAGGATTTATTCAAGCACTTGACTTTATCAAACATTACTACATTTCTTGAGCAGCTTATCCCATCTGAGAATGTTCTGCCGTCCAGGAAGCCTGCTCTTCTTCATATTTCAAGACGCTCTCCACTCCTGGAGATACTTCTTTTCTTTATTGGACTGCAAAACTTATTATGCTCGAGAGAGCCAACATAAGGACGTAATAAAAAAAAATCCCATCTGAGGATGTTGCACTAATAAAAAGAAATTCAAATTTGATTCATTTTGAAAATATTCATGTTCATACCTCCTCATGTTGAGAGCAAACGTATATAAGTTATACAGCAGAATTTAAACTAAAAGTTATATAAAAAATTACTGAAGTTGGCAGTTAGTCAACTTCAAGATTGTTTAACATTGAGAAATCAAATTTTGGACTATGGAAAAAAAATTAATCTTATGTTGAAAGATGTGACGAACCTAAAAGAGCTATCACGTTAGTGACAGCAAAAAATGTCTACAAACATGCTAATCTAAGGTAAACATAAGATGTGTGCTGTTTGAAAAGAAAAATGCATCCAATGCACAATTCAAAAATAATCCCTTTCTTTCAATTAAATATCAACAAATAAATATCTAATTTTTAAAGTATATTTGTTTTTTAATTGTTTAAAGTTTTTTGTTGGTATTTTATAGCTTTTGATGATGAGAGGTGGTTCAATGTTTTTCTTCCCCCCATACAATTTATTACCTATTTTTTTTAAATAATTGTGTTACTTTATTTGACACTACATTTTTATCAATCTTAAATTTGGATTATTCAGTATAAAATTGCTGCAGATTTTTCAACTTTTTTTTTTTTTTTTTTTTTTTTACAAGAGATTTTGTGGGTTATATGCAGGAAAATACACACACAGTAATTTAAGCAACTCTTTTAATATATTGGCAATTGCCACCGCCTAACTTATTCTTTCTGTGGTTAATGTAACATAATTGTAAGAAATAATTGGAACAAAATTAACACAAAAGTGATTGAAAATAAGTTTGCTTTTCTTTGGTAGATTATACTCATTTTTATATTTTGTGTATTTTTTACTGAAGAATGTGCATCATTATTTATGTAAGACATCAAAAATATTGCCTAATTTTAAAATAATAGAAATTTTACTTGACTTTCTTTGTGATGCTTTTCATAACGAACACTGGAATATTAGATTGATCTTTTCTTTGTTTCTTGAAGAATCATTATTCCACTATATTATTGAAACCTTGGTTGTCTGGCTTGGTTGTTTGTAATATAGTTCAAGAGTACATTTTAAATTTTCGATTCCAGCCCAATTAACCCTCAATTGCAAAAAATGACTTATGCAGTAAACAAGCGACGTCATTCAGTCCTTCTACATCCAGTTCCTATTGAAAATATTTTATCGCGTAATAAATATATTTGAAATTTTTTGAAAGAAATTTATGTGTTTATTTAAAGAAATATTTTTAAAACTTAATTTATTATGAAACTGTATGTTGAATCTTAATTTTTTAAAGTATATTTGTAAACCTTTGACACAAATACAATTAAAAAAAATTTTTCTTTGTAATTTTTATCTTTAGAAATTTTAAAGTATTAAAATGTCAATAATAAATTCATAAAATTTCTAAAAAAAAATAAAAGTTTCTTGATATTTTAATTACTTTCAAACAAATTGAGTCAGCAATGTTTTCTATTAAGACTATTTTTTGCTGACAAATAAAACTATATAAATCTTGCATTATATTGCTGATAATAATTTGTTTATCAATTATCGAGAAAGAAATTTTTATTTTTAATAGTTACAAAAAAATAAATGAATAAAATTTGGTTATTGTGTAAATTCTCAAATTGTTTTGTCAGTATGACATGTTTATTTTGCATTGAATCATTATCAGTTTTTTTAATGTGAAAAATTATTTATAAATTTTAATGTATGATTACAATAAATTACAGATATTTCTTTTCTAAAACTTGGTATGTAACTACTGTTTTTAAATGGTAAAATAACGTTTGATATACTTAATTTTATAAGCTTTCTATTTTTTTTAAAAGAGAAATAGTGCTGTGCATAATGACTTCTTAAAAGCTTCATATTTACTAAAGTGTTTAAAGTATGTATATTTTAGCATGGCATTGTGTTAAAAAATTTAGTTATTATTTTTGTTTTTTATATTACATGAATATCATTTTTTACATTTTTCATGGCTAGTTTTAAAACAGTCTCCACAATTTTTTGCTTCTATTTTAATTAGGAAAATATTATATTTACACATTAATTTAAGTTAACTATTAAACTTTCAGCTGAATGGAGGAGTGAAGGAGGTGTTTTACTCATGGGCTATGAAATGTATCGAATGCTTGCCTTGCGAAAAATGCCCAAGATACCTTTAAAGAAAAGCAAACGATTGAAAAAACATGAGTTATCTATAGAACCTGAAACAAATGAACAGATAAAAAAATATATGGATGGTAATTATTTATTTTAATTTCTATTCGTATTTTTAACAATTATTATATTTTGAGAATAAAAAAAAACGTTTGTGTGCCCATTAAAAGAACTTCATCTTTTGACCTGACTTTTTCTTATTTAAAACTTATTAATAAGCTTTTATATTGTATAAGATGTGTAAATGAAATAGTATATCTAGAAAATATGAATTGATAATTTAGTAACATTTAAAAAGTATTGTCAAAATTTGCTTTAATGGTTTAAGTTTTCTCTGTTTTCACTTTTATACTTCATCTTATGGTGTTTTTATAACACTCATGTAATTTCAATTTTCCCAATTTAAAAGGTTCTTTCTCAAAAGAATTTTGTAGTTTTACAAATATAGTGATATTAACCAGTTCGTTTCTTGATCTTTAGTAGAACTCACTAAAAACAAATTATTCTGAAATGTTAATGTAAGTCCTAATTTACTATCTCTAACCATATGCTAATGTTATGCTACTATATTACTGTTCAGAAAATATATTCTTAACCTTCATTTAATTATACTCAAAAATTTGATTTGATATATCAAACTTTCTTAGTCTTAATAGTTTAAATTTAGTCTTTAATAATTTAAAAATAATATCTTTTTCTCTACCCAGTGTTCAAAACATAATTATTTATTTACTTGATATAATTGTTTCTTGTTAATTACATGATTAAACATTAAAGTAACTTTGAAAACATACAGAAAGGCAATCTTCAGATTTCAAATTATTATTTGCAATTTTAATTTTTTTATAAATGTGATGTTACTTTTTAATTTTTTTAAGAATTAGTGAAAATATCATAAAGCTAATGTTCATTGAAAAAGATAGGCTTGATGTATATAATAAGTGAGATTAAAAATGAATATTTTTGACACCTTTAATTTGAAATCAAAAATATGTTCAGTTTATTTGAATAGCTGTTCAAGAAAAGCTACTGGCATTAGCAAATGGAAAATATAATTTGTTCCACTATAATAATGTGTTCTTACATATTTTGTAACTCTGCAAAAATGTTTTGCAGCAATAAAAATAATTTAATACTAATTACTGTTCTAGAAACATGAATTTGATTAAGAAACTTATTTCTTAGCACATAGTATAATCGAATGTCTCTTTTTATGCTTGACAACTGTGTATTTTTAAAATTTGATCTTGTGAACCTGTAGCATTAATATTGTTTTTCCTCTGAATGTATTCTTACATACATGCTATGAGTTTAAATATTTAATTTGCCATAACAATCTTCCTTCCCAGTGTGCTAATAAAATAAAGAACCATCTTTAATTATCATTTGGGTATTTGCTAATATGCATATGCAGATTTCATGGAGTATGTATTCAATATTTCCAGATTTAATAAACTGTTTTTAGTGAAGAATTGACAGAAAATGTAAATATACTGCATATTTTTCTCAGGAAGATGCTCTTTCAAGTAACAGCCACCTCTGGGGGTTTACCTTCTTTAGGTAAACACGGGTGTCACAATTCCGAGGTACCCCAGTGATCTGTCCTCTTCTTTTTTTTCTTCTCTTCTCTATACTTCTGCTTTTTCTTCCTTTTCTCCCTCGTTGTGGTTGCCTCGAAAGAGGTGAGGGCTCCCCTTGAGTAGCTTTTGCCGCTCTGTTGCTATTAGCTCCTCTTGGGGACAATATCACCCACGTGTTTGCAGTGCGTGGAGACCCGTGTCCCTGGAAAGGAGCGTCCTGGTAATTGAGACCCCAGAGACCAACACATTATTTTGGCCTCTGCTTCAGGTAAACGGGAGGTGTGTTGTGGTCCTCAGCATATCGATTGGCTTTATGGATCAAGTGATTGGTACATCTACTGGGTGACTCGTTAAGAGAGGAGGCCACTTTAGGGATATACTGAGAGCATATAGGACTTGATTAGCACTGGTGCAGCTGGTCTGCATCCCCTTGTTGGACTCGGTGGTGGGTGGTGTGATCATGTCCCGAAATTTTGACAAAACTTAAATGGAGAACAAAATTTTTTCTTCTCTCCCACGGGAGCACCATATTCAAAATAAAGAAAATAAATTTTTTTTAATCAAAAGAAAGGAAGATTCTTTCGAACACGTGCCCCCCTTTCTAATACAAAAGGGAATATTGGGATTTATCGGAGCAGTGAGAGATGTCCGCAAGTTAAGTTCAGGTGACTTATTGGTAGAGGCTGCAAATTCCACAAAAGCAGCTATGCTGTGTAACATGAAGCTGCTAGCAAATATTGAGGTCACTGTTTCACCTCTTGGAAACTTAAACTTTTCACAAGGTGTAATTTCCACAAGGGATTTGTTGAACACGCCGGCGAAGAAATTCTAGAAAACTTTCAGAGTCAGAAGGTCTGTGAGTTAAACGCATTACTGTCAGAAGAGATGATAAGATCATAGACACTAAACATCTCATTCTGACATTTGCGACTCCAGACCTTCCAGACAATGTCAAAGCTGCTTACATGAATTTACCCTTCTGGCCGTATGTACAAAATCCCTTATGTTGTTTCCAGTGCCAACATTTTGGACACTCGAGAAATGCATGCAGAGGCAAACTGACTTGCACTCGTTGCGCAACAGTTGGCCACGATAGTTCTAATTGCACTGCAAAGAGGCATGTGTTAACTGCCATGGTAACCATCCCTCCTATTCTCGCAGTTGTCCTCAATGGGTACTCGAAAAAGAAATTACAACCTATAAAGTGATAAATAAATGTTCTTACCCTGAGGCAAGAAAACAAGTGACCTCTCGAACACCGCAGCCTGGAAAAAGTTACGCAGCTGCCACAAAAAAAGTCACCAAAAGTACCAGCACCCAAACGATACTCTCTCCTTTCTCATTATGAGATTACCCAATATAACAACTCAAGCCCTAAAATCGACACCTCCTGCAAGTCGGAAAGCTCCTTCGGCATGTTCAAGAGCCCTTAAAGTATTAAAGCTAAAATCTGAAAAAGAGGGCCCTCATAAGTCCAGATTATGCACTCGTAAAGCCATTTTATCCCTGGAAGCTGATGCTGTGTAACTTCATCCTTCGGATGAAGATTTTTCATTCGAAGAATCGATTGAGGACCATCAATCTAGCTCCAGAGGAGGAGCGTTTCTATTTAAAAAATGGCTTAATTTATTAGTTGGAACTGCCATGGTTTGCGTTCACATCATGATGGCATCATGTCTATAATTTCAGCTTACAACCCCGCATGTGTTGTACTTCAGGAAATTTTCCTGAAGTCTAGCAATAACTTCTCAATGTGTGGGCTAATGTTCTTGGTGAAGCACTTGCTAACGTCTCAAGTTCGAACTCTTATAGTCCTTCATTTTTTAGGACTAAGAGTCGTGCTGAGCGAGTACCAATTCGCTTCAACCATGGACAAGCCTTACCGTACAACTGTGAATTTGGAATGCTTGAATTGAAGAAAGCTTTACAGCAGGCTAATAATTCCAGTCCAGACTCCCTGTTCAATGTACTTTACTTATTCAATAGGATCTTGACTGAAAATCAATTTCCATCTCTATGGCAAAAAGCAATAGTGATTCCTGTCTTTAAGGCTGGTAAGGATCCTTCAGAGCCTTTCCATTATCAATCAATCGATTTGACTAGTTGCTTATGTAAGACTCTCAAATGTATGGTCAACGCCCGTCTTGTATATGTCTTAGAAAAAAATAAATATATACATATTAATCAGAGTGGCTTCTGTAAAAGAAGATCCACTCTTGATAATATCACATATTTGGAGACCCAAATCCTCAATGCTTTTGTGCGGAGGAACCATCTGGTCTCCATTTTCTTTGATATAGAGAAAGCATATGACCGTACATGGCGATATGGAATTCTCCGTACATTATATGATTTTGGCTTTCAGGGTAATCTTCCGATATTCCTGCAGAATTTTTTACTCTCCCGTGTTTTTAAAATTTGTATTGGAAACTATACATCCAATACTTTTATACAATCTGAAGGTGTCCCTCAGGGCTCAATTTTAATTGTTACTCTTTTTAGCTTATTCACCAGTAACATTCTCCATCAGCTTCATTCATCAGTACATGGTACATTGTATGTTGACGACCAGCAAATATCATGCAAGGGATCTAATATGCGAGTAATTGCGAGACAACTGCAAACAGCAGTTAATAAACTTGCTGCATGGTGTGCCGAAAATGGCCATGCTTTATCACCAAGCAAGAGTAGATGTGTCCACTTCTGTAGAAAGACTAGCCTGCATAATGATCCAGTTATTAATATCAACAACACTCCAATACAAATAGTCAATGAAATAAAAGTTTTGGGAATAATCTTTGACCGAAAATTATCCATTCTTCCGCATATTTCACATTTGTGGAAGAAATGTCAGCAATCGCATTATATCCTCAAGGTGTTGTCAAATACATCTTGGGGTGCAGATCACACATCACTACTTCAAATTTATCAGTCATTGATTCTATCCCGCATTGACTACGGATGTGTTGCTTATGAATCTGCTATATCTTCTGTTTTACGAAGACTGGACTCAGTTTATCACTCTGCTTTGAGGATATGTTCTGGGGCATTCCGCACATCACCCATCCTGAGTCTATACGTGATATGTCATCAATTACCATTAGACTTGAGACGAATGCATTAATCTCTCAATTATTATGCTAAGATAATATCAACCCCTCATCATCTGTTACGTTCCATGGTTCTGAATGCCTCCCTTAAGAGACTTTATGATGCTCGTCCAATGAGCATCCCACCTTTTCTCACACGAGCCAAATTACATCTGTGGCTCACAGACCTATGTGATATCCGGATAGAGAAAACTGACTGTTTTACTCATCCGCCTTGATATGATCCAACAAATATATTTATTAATACCTTTGCTTAATATAAAAAATCGGATACAACACCTATTGTTTTTCAACAGCTATTCTTCTCTCACCACTGTCAGTACCAATCCTATAAACCTGTATTCACAAATGGTTCTAAAACAGCATGACATGTGGGCTGTGGAATTTTTATTAACTATACGCTTTTAAGTTACAGCCTACATCCATCCTACTCCATCTTTACTGCTGAAGCAACAGCAATTTACTACGTGCTTCAGCATGTGAATACAGATGATTATAAAGAATATTGTTTATACACTGACAGCATGAGTACTATATATGCTTTGAGAAACAATAGTTTCACCTGTCATCTTGTTGTGTCAAGAATTTCTGAGCATTGGATTCCCTTGCTGGCAAGGGATACAAAATATTTTGTTGGATACCAAATCACGTAGGTCTTGATGGAAATGAGATAGCGGACACAGCTACAAAAACTGCAACACATCCAATTTTACCAATAATTCCACTCTCAGATGTGAGAAAGGGTATTAAAAGATTTGTTCATTCGTTTTGGGAAGAATCATGGGACTTGCAGGTCAGAAGCAAACTCCATACCATTTTCCCATCCCTCACCTCATTATCAGTTTTACCTTTACGAAGTGCTGATGTTAGATTAACTCGCCTTCGTATCGGGTACACACGTTTCACACACAAACATTTGTTTTTAAATGATTTAAATCCATGGTGTGAAGCGTGTGATGAACCATTTACTGTTTCTCATATTTTAATTTCTGCAAGAGAAAGACGAAGGCTGTAACAGATTTAGCGTTACCCAGAGTGCACCACGAGGAGGCCTGTTACACTACACCCCCATCTATCATTAACACTTTACTGTCTGCGGGAAAGGAAATTACTTTACAATGGATCCCTAGCCATTGCAGCTTGCCTGGTAATGAAAAAGCAGACAATCTCGCGAAAGAGGCTTCTTTTTTAAACCTTCCATATACTCCTACTGGCGTGAAAAATGTCAAACTCCTTCTAAAACGGGTTATGCATCACCAGCAAAAAATTTATTACAAACAGAATGCAGTTGATGCCTCTTGGAGGACCCAGCTGAGCTCATGTATCCCCAGAGATCTACCTAGATCTGTAGGGTCTCCTACTTCAGGTTACTGGGCATGATTTTCTCCAGAAACATCTATATCACATAGGGCTTGTGGATTCACCCGACTACATTTTATGTAGGGAACATGTTGACATGGATGGTGAGCATCTTTGGAAATGTTCTGCCCTCCAGGAAGCCCGCTCTTCTTCACATTTCGAGACGCACTCCACTCCTGGATATACTTCTTTTCTTTATTGGACTGCAAGACTTATTATGCTCCAAAGAGCCAACATAAGGACTAATTTAAAAAAAAAAAATTATTTCATGTCATGATTTTAACCAACAACATTTACACTATTTTAAAACTGATGTTTTAACTATGATTGATAAAGGGCATCCACTCCATAGAAACATATTCGCTTTTTTGAGAGCCATAGGTTTTATACATTTTATTTAATTTGTATTTTAAACTGTTGAAATTATATACAATTCAATTTCTACTTTGTTTTATAATTAGATTTTAAATAATATATACACTAATTTTTGTTTTTTAAATTTAAAGTCGTTTGGTTTTTGAAGAAAAAAAATAAAAATAAAACTACAAAAGTTGGTGCAGCTTGTCCATTTTTGGACTTTGCACCATAAAACCCAACCAACCAACTTCAAGTAACAGCATTGAATTCATTTATCAAATTAGTAAGTTGCTTTTCCATACATAAAATGGTACCTTTCTTTCTCTCATGTTTAATATGGTACCTTTCTTTCTCTCATGTTTAATGTTACAAATTAGTATGCAAATGTTTAAGGCTATATTTTTAATTTTTCTAATTATGCATACAACAGAATTCATAGTTTTTTGCTGAAAAATATTTAAAATAAATTTCAATTAAAAAATACTTGCTTAATTATTTTTTAAATGTAATTTTAAGAATTACTAAAAATTCACAAAGATAATTGAGGAAACAAACTCATAATTTACTTTAAAAAATTTTATTTTCTATGGTTTTGCAATTAAGCAAAAAAAGAAGTTACACATATGTTGAAAGATAAGAGTGGCTCGTATAATTTATTTTTATATATTTATTACCTGTTCGCTTGTTAATTAATTAAATTGTAAAATTTTGATATTTCTTGTAATTGCATGAAAATTTTCTCAAATTTCATGAAGTTTTCTGATGAATGTTCATGTTTACATAATTTTAAACTAAACCATAGATTAAAAGCTTGTCTTTCTGCTATTAATTGTTACAAAACTTATTATTTCAGTTAATAAATTGTATTTATTTACTTATTCTCAGAAATCATGATTTAATTAATTACATTTTTTTTTTAGAAATGTATGAACATATAGTTATTCCTGGTCCAGATCTTGTGATATGTGATGAAGGTCATAGGATAAAAAATAGCCTTGCTAGTACATCTATGGCTTTAAAAAGCATTAAGACTAGGTAACTAGACAAAATATTCTATAGTTAGAATATTTTATACAACTTGATAGAAATGGTAATTACATTTAAATAGCTAAATCCAAAGCATGAACTCAGAAATAAATCAATGTAACCATTAAATAAAACCTATCATTTAATTTTCTTTTTAATATTTTCTTTGTTTAACAATTACATTACATTGTTAAAATATAGAAAGTGTATGCAATATTTGTTTGCAGACACATTTCACAATTGTTTATTATTTATTTAATAAGTTAGAATATAATTAGTAATATAATATATTTGCTTGATTTTTACTTAAAATTTGAATCCTTAAAACAATGATAGAATTTTAATATTTTAAAAATATGTGTATGTAGGATAATTATGCTTAAGTGTTATTTCTCCCAAATCATTGCCTTAATTTTAATTTAATGTTGTGAAATATGTGAAACATTCTTCTTTAATTAGTGAACCATAATATAGTGAGTTTTTGTGACATAATTGTATTTTCTTGATAAAAATATAAATAAACAGAAATTTGTGTGATCTTTTCAGTATTGATGATTTAATTTTTTATCTTTCTGAAAATCAAAATTAATGTAGGTTTCATGTATTTTGTATATTTTTAAGAATGCATTTGACAGTTTTTATTATTTTTGTACAGAAACAAAAATTAAAAGAAAGATGTTATCAACCTGTTTTTGTCTTCCAATCTTTTTGTAATTATTCTTAAAAAAATTCATTTTCAACTGTTAACTTAGATTGATATATTTAATAAAAACTGGTCGAGTTTTCTGCCATTGATAGGCAAGATCCGCAACAATACTGCCTGCTATATATTTATACTATATACTGAATCATTGAATACGATAATTTTCTCTTGTAAAACAGAAACAAAAAAAAAAAAAAAAAAACTGAATCTATGACATGACAGCCCAATGTGGGCCAAGACCTACAGTGCCCATATCTGTTTTCTTGATCTAGGGTTCTGTGTGCAAAACATGTTCCAATTAGGTGGTCAGCCTAATGCAGGTATTTACTAAAACTTTTTATGATCATTATCACAGTTTCACTACTACTATAAGATTTCCCTACATAAAATATATTATCAAAAAGTTTTTTCATGTGTGTAACTCTTATCAGGGAGAAAAAAAGGGATTAAATTTTGGAAAAAGTTTATAATAATAAAAAGCAAAATGGTGGCTTTTATTGTTTCGAAATTTTTTTAAAAATTTATGTTGAATAATCTTGTACTAATTTTTCATAAAAAAATTCATTTCCATTTATAAGAGCTCAATATTGTGTAATTGTTCAGTTATACCAGATCTTTGCTGATATTATTGATTTTAACAAATTATGCTATATTTTCTTAGACAGGCTTAATCTGATACAAATTATAAAATGATTTGGCTCTACATTTTAATTGTAATATAATTCCTTGATCGTCTTTTAAGGTTAGTTGCTACCCTGAGTTCTTATTCAGAGTCATGTGATGAAATGTCATTTGCATATTGTTTCTCATTTTATTTCTCATTAAAATGGCCCAAATTACCTTTAGTCATTTTAACGCCCAATAGATCTATTACCAATATACTAATTTACTGCAGTATGCTTTTATTACAACTAAGATATTCCTATTAAAACTTAATTATTTCTTTTATACTATATTACTTTGCATTTTGATTTACTTATAATTATACTTTAATATTAAATATATAAATTACTTTCTTGTAAAACTTATTCTTGGTTTTAAATATAAAATATGTTTATTTAAGAATAATTTAAATATTTAGGTTTTAAGTTAATCTTTTTTTTTTCCCTTATATGAAAAGTTAATAGTATTTCAACATTCTTATGACCAATCTATTAAAAAAATTATGCCTGCATTCATGTATATTTTGTAAGATATGAATAATTCTTACTATTTATCTTGCATTTTTTATTTTCAGACGAAGAGTTGTGTTAACTGGTTATCCACTGCAAAATAATTTATTGGAATATTGGTGCATGGTTGATTTTGTGCGTCCAAATTACCTTGGATCAAGAGCAGAATTTTGCAATATGTTTGAACGTCCAATTTCCAATGGTCAGTGTATTGACAGCACACCCCGAGATCGTCAGTTAATGAGATTCCGCTCACATGTATTGCATAGCTTGCTTGTTGGTTTTGTTCAAAGGTAAATACTTCTGATTTCAAACTGTAAAGAGTCATTCTATTAATTCTTATTCTTTTGTGTAAAGATAATTAATTGTATTTATAGTTTAGTTTTCCAAGATTGAAATTGTATGGTTTTGTCATACAATGTACAATTTTTGGATAAATAATGTCTTTTGGCCGAGTGGTAAAATTGTACACAATACCAAGTTAATTCTAAATTATTAAGCTTTCGCTGCAATTTCTTGAGCGTGATTGGTTAGCAATTATAAAATGTGTACTGAATACATATCTTATAATTGCTAACCAAGTTAAGTGAAGTTTTAAACCACGCTATTTTTGGCTGAATTTTGCATGAGTCTTTAAAGGCTTTTTGGTACCTCTACTTTAAAACAAAACCTTGGGAAATTGTTTTTGTGGTACACTTGTTTATAGAATTCATTTAACTCCTGGAAACTCCTTAAATTAGAAAAAAAATTTACAAGTCCTTAAAGCTACTAGAATTTTTTCACCTTGATGCTTTTTTTAAAAATAATATATATATATATATATATTCTTTTTTAAATTTTTAATAAAATTGTTCCAAAACCTAATTGAGTATTAGTTTTTATTGTTACCTATGGATGGCAACATGATCGGCATTATATTGTTATATTCTTAACTGTTGGCTGTTGTATTCTTAGCTGCTTTAGATCCACTTCAGTCATAATAATTTTATAATAATTTGGTTTAGTAACATTTAAATTTATTTGTGTGATGTGAAGTAAACACCAAACAAGGTCATCATGTTGTGCTATCAGTTAAACAAGTTTAATGGATTCTTTTTCTATTTGCTTCTGTTTTTTTATTTGCATAAAATTCACTGAATATTAATATTTAAATGTAAAATTTTTTAGTTAAAAATATGTATTCCATGTCTCCCTTGATAAAAATACATTATATTTCAGGGAACTGGGATAATGTCTTTTCAATGACCAATGGACTTTCGAAAAGACATACAAAGTTAGGCTTTTGTGTTGCTCAGAAAAAACACATAGCCATTGTCTGTTTTGCCTGAAAGACTTATATATTACAAATATGGTCTAATCAGTAATCAAATCCTATGTGAAAGGAAAAAAATATGTATATTAGATCAGTCATTATCTGCCAAAAATTTTTCACTACTGCTCTTCCTGTTAAAGAATGTGATCCAAAAGCATGTTCTGAAATTTTAGATTTATTTTTTGTACAAAAGAAATTTGTGAATATGGACATGAAATTGTATTGTTTTAAAAGAGATTAGATTGAAAGTAAACAGTAGAAATATTTAGAATTGCTTTTATTAAATAATAATTTGGAAAAAAGTCATCCTGGAAACTTTATCTAATAATTGTATTTGTTGTTAATGAATATATTTATATTTGAAAAGATTGTTCTACACATATTGTGAAATACTCAATAAATTAATAGATAGGAATTTATTGTAGATGTTTAAAAGCTTTAAAATTACCCACAATTTTATGCAATATATATTCTAGTAATATAAAATATTATTTAAATAAAAAATTTTCTGTTATAGCTGTAAATTCATTGAAGGTTTTTGAAGTAATCATGAAACTCTAACTTAAATTTTTTAAAAAAATATTGTATGTACATTATTAAATGCATATTTAGTTAAAAATAATTTGTAAAATAAAATTATTTAATGTGAATCTCCATACCTCCCGGAAATTTTTTATTTGACTACTCGAAAAGTCTTGGAATTTAATTCTTGAAAATCTGTACGAACCCTGTGTTCAACTGGGTATGATAATTTTTTTATAAATAAATAAATTTCTTTTCAAGCCTTGTACCCTTATTTCAAATTTATCATTTTTATTATAATTAAAAAATACAATTTCTTTTTCTTTCTTTTTTTTTTTTTTTTCTTGAAATGGAAATGAAATTTAATATACCTTGAAGATTATAAATTAAAATTGACTGAATATGTGGAATGCTTATGACCCATGTTTTTAATTATTCACAGTTTTATTTTTGACAGTACATATATGAGTTTGCTACAAATAATTTTCAATGAACTTTTCTCTCTATAGAAGAGGACATTCAGTTTTGAGAGCTGTACTTCCAAAAAAAGAAGAACATGTGCTTCTTATACGCATGACTCCTATCCAAAGACAACTATATAAATGTTTTGTCAAGGACCTTTTGTATGTTCAACAAGCCACAAATCCATTAAAATTGTTTGCTGTTTGTTGCAAAGTGAGTTTATTAAATTTTTATGTAGTTCTACTGTCAAAAGGTAAACATGCATTATTCATAATTTAAATTGTTTCAGATATGGAATCATCCTGATATTTTATACAAACTTCTTCAAGAGAAAAAAGCCCAGGAAGATATTGATTTAGATATTGATATTACTGTTTCTGCAACGTCTGGAGTTTCAGGAGCTACTTGTGGTAAAAAAAGAGGTAATATTTCTTAGAACTTGTGAATTTAACATAGCAATTATAATCTACCTATTTTATGCATTATGTTTAAAATTTTACTGAGTAGAAATATTTTGAACATGAATTTGTCAAATAAGATTTTATTAAATCATCAAATTGAAAATTAAAATAATATTGCTTTTGTATAGATATTTCTTCATTTTATCTAGAGAATCGAGGAAGTTGATATTATTTCTCACTCCTTAAATCTTTAAAACTTGTAATAAAAAAAAGTCCCTTTATAGCTAAAACAGGAATAAACCAATTGATACTATTTTCTCTTTAAAATTTGGTCACATTTAGTTAATAAAATAGGAATGAAGTTAAGTTGTCTTAATTAATTGTTTTATAACTGTTTGCTACATCTGAAATTAAATTCACAAGACTTTTTTTTTTTTTTAAACTGGCAGAGGAGGATTTTTAAATTTTCATTCATTATTAGGAGAATTATAAATTTCGGTATTAATAGTATAAAACAATGAAAACTTATTTGATCTCAATCAATCAACAATGGCACTACAACTCTGTGTGGGTCCTGGTCTTCTCAATGAGCTTATTCCATCTTGGCCTGTACTCAGCAGCACTTTTCCAATTAGATGTTTCAATAGTGTTAAGGTCCCTATCAAGACAATCAATCCATCTGATTTTGGGCCTACCTCTGGAACGCTTTTAGTAAAAGTTTACAAATCCTGGGCTTTGCTGATGATTTGGATTTAATTGCTAGAAATCCTGATACTCATAAAGAATCCTTTCTGGCATTGGTACGAGAGGCAAATAAAATGAATTTAATAGTCAATCAAAGCAAAACAAAATGTATGTCATGCATAAGGCAAAACCATCCTTGCTCTGTATTCACCATATGATCTTATGATTTTGAAGCTGTGAACAGTTTTACCTACCTTGGATCTGAAATAAATAACTTTGGTGATTTGGAACCCGAAATAAACAAAAGGGTAATTGCAGCAAATCGTGCATCTTATGGGTTAAAAAAATCTTACCTCCAAATATATCAAACATAGGACAAAAATTTTACTATATAAAACTATTATTAGACCCATTTTAACTTCTGCTTCAGAGACTTGGGCCATGACACAGAAACATAAATGCCGTTTGGCTATTTTTGAAAGGAAAATTTTGAGAAGCATCTATGGTGGAGTGGAGACAGATGGGGTATGGCGTAGAAGGTATAACCATGAATTATACAAAAGTTTTAAGGACATTGATGTTGTCAAATACATTAAAATACAAAGGATGAGATGGGCTGGCCATGTTATTCGTATGCCAACTGAACACACTTATGTGATCTAGTTTAAAATTAATTTCAACATAATGGAAATTTTTTAACAACTTATTGGAAATAAATTTTTATTTGTAAAAGTATTTCAATACCACAAAATTGCTTGATAACCTGTATATTTCTTCTGATTTCTGTTTATTTTTTTGATATTACATTTTTTATCTGCATTTGTAGGAAAAGAAAAATGTTTATAAAATGCAATACATGCATTCACATTTTTGCACTCAAGCATAATAAATATATATTTATGCCTAGTGTAAAGCATAAAAATGAGATATAATTGAATAATTTGCTATTATTAGCCTGTTTTAATTAGTATGTATATTCATAACTGATTTTTATGTTTGTCTGAATTCTTGCAAGTATAAATAAAAATCTAAATGAGTGCAGGTATAATATTGTGATACATCATGCCAAGCTTGTCTTAAAACTGCTTCAGTTATTTGTTGTAGCATGTGCTGTGTGTCTTTATGGTGTAGTGTTTTAATATCATTCCAAATATCAGTGTAAATCAAAAGATATATTTGGTAATATGATTGACATAGAATCTTACAAATTTAGGTGCTAATAAATAATTATAAAGATAAAATATCCCTTTCTTTTCCTGTATTGGAGGGCATTCATTGTGCTTTTAGTCAGTATCAGATCAATGCTGTTATCTTAACTTATTTCTATCTAAACTATGAAACTGCAGGTTGACATTTGTGATGTCCTAAAATTGCTACTGATAAGAATATTTCATAGTAACATTGATGTACATGTTGTAAGACAACTTCGTACATGTTGAATATCACTTTGTTGCAGTCAAAATTGAGATTCATCATTAACAGGATAAATGACGATTTGGGTCCCTATGATTGCCTCTGATCATTTCTTGTCTACCAAGTGTATGTATATCAAATGAGATAAATTGCTAACAAATGTCATCACACATGTGTACAAACATACAAAACTGTGACTAGTGATTTTTATAGTTTGACCTTTGATACTCACGTTTAGTTTATATTTGGACAAGTTTCAGCGTGCTTTGTTTGTTTTTTAATATATATATATACTGTGTTCAAAATGTTGAATTTTATACCTTCTAACTACGCTTTGTGGACAATATTAATTTTTTGTTACAAACTTAAGAAATATGCTTCCGAATCCCATCAAATACTTGTAGAAGCATAGTGTGGCAGTGCACTGAGCCGTGCGCAGTGCTACTGGTGATTTGAAAAGTTTCAAACTGGTGATTTTGATGTAAGAAATGAGGAGCGTGACAGACTAGAAAAAAATTTGGAGCTGTGAGCATTACTTGATAAAGGTGATGACCAAATGCAAGAACATCTTGCAGAACAATTGAATGTTGACCAGAGTACTGTTTCCTGTCATCTCAAAGCAATGGGCAAGATGATAAAAGCAGGTCGATAGGTACCTTACGAGTTAATGGACCATCAACAGGAAAACCGAAAAATCATGTGCGAAATATTGCTTGCCCGCTACAAACGTAAGTCAAATCTCTATGGTATTGAGACTGGCAATGAAACATAATTTATTGTGAAAATACCATGTGCAATCAATCATATGTTGACCCCAGACGTCTGTCCGAATCGCTTTGGCCGCAAGACAATGCTGTGTATTTTCTGTGACCAGGAAGGACCAATCTATTATAAGCTTCTCAAACCCAACAAAACCATTAATACTGATCACTGCAAGCAGCAATTACTTGATTTGAACAATGCTATACTCGAAAAACACAAGTAATATAAAAAACAGCAGCATAAAGTAATTTTCCTTGATGACAATGCTCCTAGTCATCGTGATAAACCAACCAAGGACATCGTTAAGGCACTCGACTGGGGGCCCTTAGTGCATGTAGCTTTTTCACCAGACTTGGCTCCTTCTAATTACCACTTCTCTTCATCATTAGGGCACGCATTGGCTGACCAGTACTTCACTTCTTACAAAAACATGAAATCTTGACTTGATGACTGACCGGCTGGCCTCAAAAGACTGATCATTTTTTGGTGTGGTATTCACAAATTGTCCGAAAGATGGGGAAAATGTGTAGCTAGCAATGGATATTATTTCAAATAAAGAAATACTAACAGTTTTCAGTAATTTATTGTGTCTTTTTTTAAAACAATTGTCTTATTACATTTGCATACACCTGGTATAAAATGCATTTATGGTGATATGTTGCCACAATTGCCATGACTTGTATGGTTTTTGAATGAATTGTAAGGAATAACAGCTGAGCTATTAAATTTTAGGGTGTGTAAGGATACTTTGTAATTATAAAGCTTCCTCTTTTGAGTTTTTTAGTAGGTTTAAGTTAATGGTCACCAAATGTATACTATATATATATATATATATAATGTTTTACATAAGAAACAAATGATTTACCTGCTACATTTTTTTAACAGAAAATTTTATAATGTTGATTTAAAATTTATTTCTTTAATTTTAAAATCCATTTTCATTTCATTTTTAATTTAATTTGATTCTAGCCATGATAAATTTTGAATAATCGACTTAAATTCCAAAAGAGTAATAAAGGATTATATCCTTTTTACCTTATCTGAGTATCTTAAATATTAAAAGTGTAGTCAGCTGCCATCCAAGATGTTAAAGTTTTTGAAGTTTCATTTTGTGAAAAATAATATTTAATATAAATTTTTAAATATTATTTTTCAGGTGTTTGTATTTGTTATAATATACTTTTGTTAATGTCCAATTCTAACATCTGTTTCTTACCTACGTAAAAAAGTTTCTGTAAATAGATATAATGCACTTTGGTATAAAAGATGAAAATATACTTTACAATTTCAAAATTTGGAATATTTGTAAGTATGTATTGTGTAACAACTTTAAAATGCAAATCATTATGTTATCATCATAAATATATTTTTTGACAATATACTGCAACTATAATTCATTTTATATTGTTGGTTTAATTATATTTAATGTAATCCTTACTTTTAATACTGTATCTTATTTAACAGCAGTTGAATTAATAGTGCTCTGAACTTATGTTTAACAGCTTATTGGTATAGTTACCTTCGTATATGCAGATATTTAACATTTGTAGTGATTCAGCAACTGTTTTAAACTAAGTCCCTGTCTTATCTCTCATGTACAAAAATTATTGTTGAGCAACAAACAAACCAAATCATTTGTCAGCACCTGTTATTTATGCTTATGTTTTCACAAGGGTAAATTTTCAATTTTTATGTAATTCTTTTTCTTGTGTGAACTTATGCCATACTCATTTTATAACTATTAAAATCTTATTGGCATTGTTAATACATTTCCTACCTTGCCTTCCAATATAGTTAGTCATTTGGACTATTTCCTGACACACTTTATAAATGCCAATCATTCATCTCTCAGCTTTATAAACTTCGGCTTATGAAGCCCTGGCATGACAGCCTAGCATTGTTGATTATGGAGAAACGATTGAGTAAAAGAATGTTATTCCATACAGTTTACGACTTATTAAGTGGCATGTGTATTTTAATAATAATTTAATCTCATTTTCTTAACTTGTATATCAAAACTGAAGTATATTTTTTACTTCTTTTGTGTGCATCTTTTTTTGACAGTGTGTTCACCTTTGGCAGCATTCCATCATTTATTCAGATGAAACAAAACCACCACAGTAGTTTGTTCTTATATGTATCACTTTTTTATTAGTTTGAAAGTTAATGAATGTCCATTATTATGTTTAAAACTTTGTAATAATTTAAGCAGAACCTTAAAAAATTATTTATCAAGATAAATATTTTTCATATTTATTTTCTAATGAAACAAAAAAATTTTTATTAAACGCTAATTTTATTTACATGACAAGATGTGTGGTCATTTAACATAGTACTAAATACAACATTCAGACTAATGACACATCCTGTAGGATTGTTCCTTTCTCTTCTACTTAGACCTGTATGTTCATCTTAGATAATAGCTTTCTATTCTGAAAGTATGATCTCTTTACAAGTGATGTGGTGTAAATAACATTTTAATTATGCATTAGCATTGTGCTGGCTTTTTTATTTACTCTGATTTTTTTCTTTAAAAATCTCATTTCTTGAATCTTCTAAAGTATTCATTCAATTCTGGGCTAGATCTGGAAAATATGCAAGTTCTTTAACCTGGCCTTAATCAATTCTTTCAATGCAAGTTATTCATATATTCAAGGAATATTGTTTTATTCACTATGATCTTTCTTTTAAATGTAACTTCTTTTCACATTCCACTACACTTCAAAGTAATGCTTGATTTTCAATTTTGGTAGATAATTCTTTTAATATCCAGAGATCTTTAGAATTTTGTTGCCTTTTGTTCAAATCCTTAGTTTTTCTATCAGAAGAGTTGTAGACTAAACCCAATACTTCACATTCTAAAATCAATACAATAAAAAATATTTTAAGTAGTCTGAGATGAAAAAAAAAATAAATATTCTATTATTTTATATATTGGGTGTGCATATGTAATTCCATTTTTATTGGTAGTGACTAAATTCTTAAAGCTGCATTTTAAATAATTTATTTTCGATATATTAACTTGTTAATTATTATTTCACATAATTATTTATGTGAGTCTGCATGCCATATCATTTACCCAACTTAATCAGTTTTTACCTTTAATTAAGTTTATAATAGAGTATCTGTAATTACAATGTCTTGTATTATTACGCAACAATTTTAGTATAATACATTTTTGTGTAAAATAGATAAATAAGCAGTTTAATGCAACTTGCTTAGTGAACCAATACTGTCTTTTAGAAAATTAGATAGGATTTTATATGTGTTTTTATTATGCATTGATATTGTCATTGTATTTTAGGTATGAATAAAGTGTATGTTTACTTTTAGCTCTCCATCAGTCCAAAGGCAAACAAATTCAAAGACCTTTGAAAGCTCTTCAAAGAAATTTAAAACCTCAACCAATGCTTACCTCTTCTACTGATATCAAATGTGAACCTGGGAATTGTGAACAGCAGTTGGGAAGTATACAACCTAAAGAAGACGTCAAATTTTCAACACATGATGTTTGTAAGAATGAATTTATTTCTTCGCAAGTTAATATGACTGCTTCTAAAGACTACTCCCAGCAAAATTTCCAAAACAAGTACTCTTCTAAAAACAGTGCAACTCAATTTTGTCAGAATTACCAAATGCCTACCAGCCAACAGTATAGTAATTCATCTCAATCTCAATATTTGACGCAAAACAGTAGCTCATTACTTTCAACACAAAATTCATCACAAACTGGATCTCTGCCATATTCTCAGTCCCCAGCTTTGCAGCACCAATATGGACAGTCTCAGGGAAATTCTTCATCTTTCTCTCAGACCAATTCTCAATTTACTGTTCCTTCAAATATTGAGCAAGAAACTTCAGGTACATCATCAGAATCTACTTTGCACACAAATTTTCAAGGGAAGCCTTTAACATCTCAGTCAGCAACAGCTACTTTTTCCCAAGAAAGTGATGTGCAAAAAGCCTATCAACAAAATCAATCGCAAGTACAGTTTGCAAAACAAAATAGTCAAGAAATTCAATTCCCATTATCTCCTCAATCTTCAAATCAGACGTGTACAGCCCAATCTTCTCAACCATTTTCCCAAACAGCTGCTTCCCAAGGTTTTAGTTCACAAACATCAAAACAATATTCTCAGCAGCAAACATATCCTTTAAAACAGTCACCATATCCTGAGCAACCATCTTCCTTGCACATACCTCAACAAAAGTCTACAAGTAAGACTATTTCACAATCTTATTCTCAACATACAAACCAATTGTCTCATGTTCCTGAGCAATCAAATACCAATTTTCCCTCACAGTCAACTTTTCAACAATCACCACCTCATTCACAATTTTCTCAAACTCAAACAGCTCTGCAGTATCCACAACAATCTTCTACATCTCCTTCCCAGCAATTTTCGCAACCTTTTTCCCAAACTTCTCAAACAGAACAGTTTTCTCAACCTACATCAGCAGCCCAACAATCTCCAACCCAAACAAAATTTTCCCAGTCTACTCCAAATCAGATTTATAACCAACCATTTTCACAACAAGCTTCTGAATATGCATCTTCACATTTGCAATATCAACAGCAAAGTATGCAATCCTTTTCCTCTCAACAAGCTGTTCCATCTTATAATCAGAATCATCAATCATTTAATGAGTCTACTCAGTCTTTCCAGGAACATTCGCCATTGCAGCCATTTTCACAGTCTAACTTTTCTCAATCTTATGGTCAAACAGGACAACAATATTCACAGCAGTTTTCTCAACAGCCCACTGGGTTACCAAGCTACTCACAGGCATCACAAACGTCGGGACAAACCTTTACTGTTACATCTCAGCAAAATTCCAGTCAATCAAATTATACTACTACTCAGCAATGTTCAGGACAGCAGGGATTTTTAGCTGCTTCACAAAACTCTGGACAACAAAATTTCTCTGTTTCATCGCAACAAAATAATGGACAAAATTTTTCAACTGCTGTTCAGCAAAGCATTGGCCAGCCAGGTTTTTCTTCATCATCATCCCAACAAAGTTCTGAAACACAAAATTATGGGGTTGTGGCTCAACAATTCTCACATCAGACATCTCAAGCTACAAAATCAGTTAGTAAACAAGAACAGAATTTCTCACAGCAAGCTTCAGTAAATAATTTACAGTTTTCACAAAGTGTTCAAAAGCAAACTTGCAAATCTCCTACTCATGGAGGAACACAACAGCAGAAATTTTCATCTCAAACATTTTCTTCCCAGCAATCTTCAGAATCTCAGTATTCATCTCAGGTTGGTTCTACTTTTTCCTCCCAAAATCCAAGTGATATACAATCTTTCTCTCAATTAAGTCCTCAACCTCCTCCACAGTTTACTCCACATCAATATGGGTCTTCAGGTACAACACAGTATAATCAACAAAACAAATCAGCCCCAGGATATCAACAAACTTCTCAACATTCTCATTCTGGTAATCAGTCTCAGCTGAATCAATCTCAACAATATGGTCAACAAGGAGTCCAAGCTTTGCCATATTCCCAAGCTAATACACAACAGTTTTCTTCACAATCTTTAAAGTCTCAACACTTTCATCAAACTACTCAGAATGATCTTTTTTCTTCCCTTTCTTCTTCACAATATTCACAAAATGTTCAACAGCCTTATTCTCAACAAGGCTCCCAAGCATCTCAATCTTGTCCTCAACAAGCTAATCAAAGCGTAACACAACCTAATCAACAACAGTCTTTCTCTCAGCAGACTTCTCAATTATCTCAGCAGTATACTTCCCAAACCCAACAACCACAACAGTTCTCTGTGCAACCTCCATCTCAGCAGTCTTCACAGTTTTCCCATCCTCCAGTTCAATCATCTCAACAACCTCAATCAACTTTGCCATACACACAACAGCATAACCAAAGCTCTCAACAATATAATCAGTCAAGTAATCAACCTTCTCAACAAAGTAACCAATCTTCACAACATTTTGGAAATTCTGCTCAACAGTTTTCTCAACAGGCATCTCAGTCTCCTCATGATTACAGTCAACAATCTATTCAGCCATCTCAATTAAGTCAACAGTCTTCTCATTCACAGCAATATTCACAATCTACTCAACAATACAACCAACTTAATGTTCAGTCCTCACAAGCTTTTAATCAACAAGCAAACCAGTCTCAACAGTTTCCACAACAATCAAATCAAACTCAAGTATACTCTCATCAGATGAGTTCTAATTCACAAACCTATAAACAACCAGCCCAAAGTACTCAACAATATAGTCAGCAATCACAACAGTATAATCAAACATCTGGTCAGTTATCACAATCATATTCACAGAAATCTTCACATCATGTTAGCCAGCAATATTCTCAATCTTCACTTCAGTATGGACAAAATTCTCAACAATCCTCTCATTCTTCTCAACAATACAGCCAACAACCTCCACCGTCACCTCAACAATTTACTCAGCAATCTGTTCAATCCCAGCAGTTTTCTCAGAATACTCCATCTTCTCAGCAGTTTGGACTACAACCTACTTCTCAGTTTGGACAACAACCTGTTGCCTCTTCTCAATTTGGACAACAATCTGCTACATCTCCTCAATATGGTCAACAACCTTCTTCCTCTTCTCAATTTGGACAGTCATCCACTTCTCAATTTGGGCAACAATCTGCTTCAACATCTCAATTTAGCCAACAGTCTCCTTCAGCATCTCAATTTAGCCAACAATCTGCTCCAGCTTCTCAGTTTGGCCAACAATCTGCTCCATCTTCTCAGTTTGGCCAACAATCTCCTTCAACTTCTCAATTTAACCAACAATCTCCTTCAACATCTCAATTTAACCAACAATCTTCTTCAACATCTCAATTTAGCCAACAATCTCCTTCAACATCTCAATTTAGCCAACAAGCTCCTTCGACTTCTCAATTTAGCCAACAAGCTCCTTCGACTTCTCAATTTAGCCAACAATCTCCTTCAACTTCTCAATTTAGCCAACAATCTCCTTCAACATCTCAATTTGGCCAACAATCTGCTCCAGCTTCTCAGTTTGGCCAACAATCTGCTCCATCTTCTCAGTTTGGCCAACAGTCCGCTTCTTCATCTCAATTTGGGCCATCATCTGCTTCTTCTTCACAGTTTGGACAACCAACTCCTTCATCTCAGTTTGGACAGCAACCTTCAGCTCAGTTTGGACAACAACCTACTCCTTCACCTCAGTTTGGACAACAACCTACTCCTTCACCTCAGTTTGGTCAGCAGCCTGCTCCTTCACCTCAATTTGGCCAGCAACCTGTGCCTTCTCCCCAGTTTGCTCTGCAACCTGCTCCTTCGCCTCAGTTCAATCAGCAACCTGCTCCTTCACCACAATTTGGTCAGCAACCAACAACTTCACCTCAGTTTGGACAGCAACCTGCTTCTTCTCCTCAATATGGTCAACAGCCCACTCCTTCGCCTCAGTTTGGACAGCAGCCAACTCATTCACCTCAGTTTGGACAGCAACCAGTTCCTTCTCCTCAATTTGCACAACAACATGCTTCTTCACCACAGTTCACTCAGCAACCTGCTCCTTCGCCTCAACAATTTGGACAGCAAGCATCTTCATCACCTCAGCAATTTGGTCAGCAGCAACCTACTCCATCCCCTCAACAATTTGGCCAGCAGCAGCCTGCTCCATCCCCTCAACAATTTGGCCAGCAGCAGCCTACTCCATCCCCTCAACAATTTGGTCAGTCAACAGCTCAATCACCTCAACAGTTTGGGCAGCAGCCAGCTGCTTCACCACAGCAATTCAGTCAACAACAATCTCCATCTACTCAGTTTAGTCAGCAGCCAGCTGCATCTCCTCAACAATTTTCTCAATCTACTCCTTCTCCCCAACAGTTCTCACAACAGCCTGGTAATCAACAATTTTCTCAGTCTTCTCAACAATTCACATCCCATAATGTTCAGCAGTCATCACAACCAACAAAACACTTTTCTCAACAATCTGCACAAAACCCAGCTTCAGGATCCTTTAATCCATTAACTACTCAACAATATAGTCAACAATCTGCTCATTCAGGGCAGTCATCCCAGTTTCAGTTGCAACAACAGTCCCAACCATTTTCTAATTCTTTTTCTCAAATGTCAAATCAAGCATCAGTAAAAGGAAATTTTCAACCAGAATATCAAAATCAAATGCAAGGAAATTATCCTTCTCAGTCAGGAATAGCAACTCAGTCAGTTAATCAACAGTCAAAGTCGCTACCTCGTGTAAATAAAACCAAGCAAAATCGACTAAAATCCTGTCAACCTTTGATGGCACAAACAGCTAACCAGCATTCTGTCAAGCAACCTCCTTCATTCTCAGTGCAAGCTTTTCAAAGTAACAGTCAGACATCTACATCAACTCAACTTCAACAAACTCAACAAAGTATCAAGCCATTACCAAACAGTGGCAATTCTTCATTTCAACCACTTGATAGTTCTATTGCCAATCAAGATAACTTTTCTCTTCAACATATTAAACAAGATTCACCTGGAGGATATTCTGCTAAATGTCCTAAAGCCGTTCTTCAGCAAGTAAAGCCACAATTGATGAATTCTGATTCCATGAACTTGCAACATCAACATTTACAAAGTAATACTCTAAGAACTGACTCACTTCAAGTAGAAACTGATACTCAAAATTCAGGAAATTCTGATGCTGCTTTAATGCCATATCGAGAAAGAATGGATTCTTCCATTAGTTATGAATGGGTAAGTTTATAAGTATACTACATAAACAGAAATGTTCATTTTTTCCACTTTATTTACTAAGACTTTAAAATTCCCACTAAACAGAAAAGTATTAATGTTTATTTTTTAAATAATTTATACTCCAACTTCATTGTCTTCATTTTTCATAATTTATTTCAATTTTCTTTTGTATTAAGAAATTAAATTTTCAGCATTTATTTAAAATGATAGGCTTCTATTTTATAACTGAAAATATAAATTTTTTTAAGTATAATCTTTTCAGTTTAATACTCTTTTTCTTACTCTCTTCTTTATTCCTACTCAGAAGTATTTTAACATGTCAATCAACCTGTATATTTGCTACCAACATAGTTTGAGCATTCTGAATTAGAAATTTCTTTCCTTCTATTATTCATTATTTTAAATATGTTTGTAGAATATTTTGTATTTTTGCATGTGTTCTCCAATACCTGTTGGGTATATTACTAAACTAAAAGAACATATGTGCATCATATTTGTTACAAATGGTTATTTGTCACAAAGCATTAGTTAGTTTTTGTATATTTTTTAAATTTATGATTTACATGATAATAGAAAAATAATTTACTTTTTATAATTGTTTCTAAATAATTTAAGCTTGAAGCGGTATATAAGATAACATTAAATATTAATTTTTATAAATTTGCTTTTAATTATAAATACTTTTAATAATCTTTTTCAGTTTTACTAACCCTCCTAAATTTGTAAATTTAATTTGCTAGTGCAGACAATATATGAATGTTAATATAAATGAATTGACTCACACACACACATACAGAAAAATTGCTTGAAAAAAATTTTAAAGTCTAAGCTTTTTATTTAAAATGTTAACCTATGTAATTTATACAAAACTTTACATGAATTAATTTATTGCCTTTAAGTATTTTTAAAGGAAACAAAAAAAGCATTGATCACAATATTCTATTTTGAATGCAATTACTTTAAGCGTCTCATTTAGTAATTATAGTTTAGTATATAAATATTTACCTTATATAAAAGTTAAAACTCCTTAAATTATTTATCTATTAAATAACAATTCATTCAGAGTTAGAAATCGATATTTCAATATTTGTTATGCTAAATGCAAGTTAAGAAATTATGAGCTTCTGTTTAAATTTTTATTCTAGATAAAGAAGTTAGAACAAAATTTTGAAATATCAAATAGAATCTGATAATATTTTTCTTAATACAATTTTTCCCAAGAAAGCAAAATTACTGATTAGTTGGTGACATTTCTGAAATTGTATCAATACTTCTCTACTTCATGCCACTTATTGTCCTTGGTGCATTAATATTCAAGCTTCTATATTCTTAAGTGTATTTCTGCATAAATTCCTTAGAATGTTCTTCATTGTGTAGTTTAATTTTAAAAATAAACTGCTTACAATTATGTTCAAAATAAAAAATATTAATTGTTACAAATGTTTATGTTGTGTTTGTACAGATGCTTTGAAAATTTGGAATACAAGATAAATTTTACTATTTAAAAATGCTAGAATTGAAACAAAAATTTATGAAATCAAGCTCTTGTTCATTAAATTTATTTCTGAGAAATAAGTTTCCAAATCATTTTGCTTCTGTTATTAATAGTATCATTAATCTTGTGAAATCTAACATTATAATGCACTCATATATGAGAATAATAAATTAGGCAAATGATAGAAAATGTTTTCAATTTCCAATTCTCCTTGCTTTCTTTTTATGAAATGAAGGAATTTTTTATGTTGTACTATTTTATAACATGCTTTAATTAAATATTTTAATATAGTTAATTCATGGTAAAAGTATATGATATTACTTATATGCTTCCGTGCTATGAATTAACTATTATTTCTATTAAATTTCATTTTAAATTTTGTATGTATTATTTCGTGTCCTAAACAACAAAACTAAACACCTTCAAACTTTGCACTGTATACATAAATAATAGTCACATAATACTAGTTTTTTTAAAACATAAGGAGGAAATTAAACTTAAATCCATAGATAACATAAATTTTTTTTATTTTAGTACATTTAAATTTTTTGTTATGATAGGTATTTAAATATTCTATTCACTAGACACTATCTCCCCATTTTAAATTTTTGCAATGCTTTACAAATTACAATTATTTTATTTCTTATAAATTTTTAATTGTTCCAGCCTTTGCTATTCAGCATCTGATAAATTTTATTCAAATTATTGAATTTGAATTCCTTTACATAATACACATCACTTGTACAAAAAGATAAAACATTACTTTCAAAAATTTTTGTTTTTATTCGCTTTTGCATATGTACAATTTTGTTGAACTTTTTTTCATTATTAGTTCTTAGGTTTTATTTTTACTAGGTATTCTATATCATTGTACAAATCTGTTTAATTTTTATATTTACGTTAATATTGTCCTAAAGTATGCTTTGTTCTGTTTTCTTCTATTCTATATAGGCTATTCCTATTATGAAAGATTATGTTTTGGGAGTGTTAGAAAATAGTCATAAAATGATGGTTCTTTTTGTTATCATTACTGAAACACTAAACATGGGGGATAAGTTGTTAGTCTTTAGCCAATCATTATCAACTTTAGATCTCTTGGAACATTTTTTAAGCAAAATTCAAGTACCACCTAAACAAGGTCAAGTAGAAGAAATTACTTCTGAAACTTGGTGTCGAAATAAGAATTATTTCCGTAAGTATATGCAAAATGTACATTACAAATTTATCTTTACATAACAGATAATTTTTAGTCATAGGTATCCTATTTTTAAAGGTAATGACAGCATGTTAATTTATTTTATAATACTTAAGACTTTCATTTAAAATTGCAAAGAATAGTAATATTAAATTTATCAATGTTTGCACCATATTTTTTGAGAATATCTTGATCCATATACCTGTGTAAATGAGCATTACTATGACTGCAGTCCAGTGAATTTAACTTTAGACAATTGCATTAATATGGATGTTGGAAATTAAAGTTACATATTTTTGAGGGAATAATAACTACCTATTTTAAGAAACTGATATAGTTTAATTTATCGAGTAGTTTTATTTCATACGTGCAGTCTGTTTAATTGAATAGAAAGTATTTTAAGAAAATGAATAGAACTAAAGATATATATTTGTAGTTGGTAAATGTAAAATTTTTAAAAGTAAACAATTGCTGAAGTTTTAAAGTAAATGATTAGGTGCATTAGAGAACCATTAGTAGAATAAAAATCTGGTGGTCAAATATAAAAGCTGCTAGTTGCTGACAGATGTTACACAATGGTCTCCAGATAGTGACAATTTTAGACATCAGGTATAATCATTAAGAATACTTATTGGACAAGTTAATTTGTTGCCACAACCTCAGAGGGTCACTCTAGCTTTAAGTGTATCACCATAGAAATATGACTGTTAATCAGCTGTCTCAAAAACAATTTTATGAATTATTTTTCTTCTATTTTATTTGGAAAAAAAATGAATAGACCAAAATATCTTCCAAAACTGTAAGTTCTTATAACAATTGATTAGCAATTAAGATTTACTTAACTTGCTTTTTAATTCCTTCAGATTTGTAAGTTGAACAACTTAATTAAATTACTGATATAATATGCTGTTTTCCAGCATTTTATAGATTAGTGAAATATTATCTATATTTTTTAATGTTTCTAACTTTGCAGTTTTATATAATCTTTTTATGAAACAATTCTCTCAGTAATTCAGCTTTATTAAATATGCTCTGCCCTTTTAGAATTTGAGATTCTTTTGTGAATATAGTTACATATAATAATACATTTTTTGGGAATAGTTATCTGTACGGTTTGGAAATATTTTTCATATCCCAAGTTTTAGATTAAATTCTTTTTTAAGTCTTAAAACATTGCTTTCTGTAATTGTTACTATTTTTTATATTACTTTCTTTCAACTTGGTTTTTGACATATTGGTTAATCTGTTAAATAAAATCTTTCAGAGTGTTAAGCATTATTAAAATGTCTACTTTTATACCTATATGTATAAATAATTATTTATATTAGCTAAATTTTAATAGAAAAATCTAGAAAATTTCAGAGATTAATTTAAATTTCATAGATGTTACTGTGAAATCAGTCACTGTCATGAGCATAAAATGATTGTCTTCTTATTCAGTGGTAATGTGACTACTTCAGTTCACTCTGATTTCTTTCAAGGAATCATGTCTCTGAAATTGGATAAAATTAAAGCAAAGAAAGAATATTTTTTGAACAATACTTTATATATATATATAAACAGGTATTTAAATAGTTAATGTTAACATGCTAAACTTACAGAAAACATGTTTGACATTAAGTCAGCATGTTTTAAGGACCTTAAAAAAGTGCATTTTTTATTCTCAAAAACAATGAAATAATGATATTCTAGGTTAAATATTATCTTATTATTTTACTATGCCTCTGAGAATAAAAATTCTACACATCACACAAAAATTTAGTTCTGCCTTTGTTGGACTTATTTTTTTAGGAGAATAATTAATTTATGATTTTACTGGAAAAGTTAATTCTAATGAAAATAAAGCTTATATTCTTTTATTTTCATTTACTTTTTTTTCATACTTAAATAATGTGTACTATAATGTTATTATTACTATCTGTACACAAAGTTATTTTCATAAATTTCTTTTGCATTTGTATATAGAATTGTAGATTTTCTTTGAGAATAAATTTGCTGTTTAAAAAGTGCCTTTAAATATCCTAATTATAAATTCATTAATTCTAAATGCATTTTGTTGTAGAATTGGTATTTTTGTTTGGCTGTAAAATGAATTAATGTGCAGTGTTTCAAGTTTCATTTTATTTCGAGAGTGAATCGAAAGTAATGTAAGCTATTGTGCCCTAAAAAATCAACTAAGAGTAAAAAGTATTCATCAAGGTAGATAATCATGAACAAATGTCATTTAACTACAATTGACATCAGAATCTATTTGGTTAAACCTGATATATTTGTTTTTTTATTATTACTCATTTGTATTATTCATTTAATAACAACGCTGTTTATCAAACAAATATTTGAAATAAAACAAAATTTTTATGAAAAAGAAAAATTAAAAATTTGCTTTAGTAATTTGCAAGATGATATGACAATGATATTAAATTTGAGCTATATTGTAATTTAAATATAAAAATTGCTATCATTTTTCTTCAAAACCTAGATTATTTTTATATTTTTTAAAATACATTTTTTTTAATTTTGCATTCTTTTTCAAACTTTTTCTTTCATTTATATTTTGCTATTGTCCTTGTTTATGTCTTGAAGACTTACAGGCTGTTGAACTTGGTCAAGCCTGTGATTAAATCATTAGGAATAAACAACAAAATTTTTTTATATTTCTCTTTTATAAATATCCTTTGATAAAAAATAGCATAAAAGTAATACACCATCAGCTTTTATTAATATATGTTACATATCAATTAATGAAGTTTGTTATGCATTTTTCTAATGTTATAGATGGGTAACTTAATGTTTGAAGAAATGCATATCTGTGAATGAAATCACAATCATTATAGTGTATTTTTAATTTAATTTTTTAATAGTTTTATATATAGCGAATATTTTGAGATTTACATTTCTAGATTCTATCTGCAAAATTACCACATCACTTTTAAGTGTGTTTCTTAATTTAAAAACTGCTGTTACAGCTTAGTGCTGCAATATGGAATAACATTAAAATAAACACCAGAAAATGTCTCTACTTTATCTTCTAATTTAATAAAATTGACTAGCAAAATTATTATTTTCTGTTACAATATAATGGTAAACTAATAATTTTATAATTAGCATTAGCAAATGAAAATAAAAAGTGTCATATCGATTTGGCCTTTTACTGATCTGCCTAAGTAGCTTCTCAAAAGTAGTAGCAAAGCTTTTTTGTGAACAGATTATAACTAACCATTTTAAGGCGTTATATTTTTAAAATTTTATTTAATAAATCAAATATATTGTAAGAAAAGCTGAGTAATATAACATCTGCTAAAAGCCATCTTCTTTAGTGTTTATTATTTTAAAAAATTAACATTTTTTAATTGAACATTTTCTAGGTTTTTCTTTGGTAATCTTAGATTTTCTAAGGACATTCATGGTTTCTGAAGCTAAAAATAATTTTTGTGTTCTAAAACGAAGGCTTAGAAAAATTGCAGATTCATTCATTTTCCTCACAAAATGCTTCAAATTTATAATAATTTTCATTCTGTTTTTTACTGTTAATTATTTTAGAAATAAGAATAAAAAATTGTCAACAAAGCACCAGTGTTTATAAAGATGTATAACATTAGATATTTCAATTATAAATTATCATGAAGCAATGGCTATTTCTGATCTTCCTAGCATTGAGTGTTATTTGTTGTACAAAATTTAAACAACTCTGGAATATTATTAATAGAAAGACAATAAAGGAATTGTGTTTGCTTTTCTTGGATTTAAACTGATTTTTTTTATATTTGTAAAAAAATTTACTTGATTTTAATATTTTGTATATTATTCTATCCTTAAGTTAGATAAGTGAAATATTAATATAATGATTCCATGGAATTGAACTGATTGGCGATGATCAGAAAAATGTGATATTTAAATTACATTGAATGATGGAATTATCTAATGTTATACATCAAATCTATAAATGAAATGAGATATCTGTAAATGAAACTTAAAAATAAATAATAATTATATCAAGAAAGCGAGTAAATTTAATTTCTGTTGGCAAATTTTGTTTGCATGAATTATTATGTGTTAGTCATGACATTGTGTTATTAGTCTTTATTATTTTTCAACTATAATTTTTTAAGCATTGGTTTAATTTTGTTTATTTTCCCAAAATCTAATAAATGTGAAATGTGTACTTAAAGTTTTTCTAAGGTTGATTTAATTTTATTAAAGAGTTATACTTTATTAATACAAATTACTTAATATTATATAGTTGCTTATTTTCTAACCATACATATTCCTCAAAATAACAAATTTTGTGGTGTTGTATTCTAAGTATTTGTATAAGTTCTTATGGTAAGAATAGAATTTCTTTGGTTAAATAATAAGCATTCAGTTTACAATAAAAATTTGACAAAATTATATCTTTTCCTTGAAATTAAATTTTTCTTTTCATATCTGTAATTATATTTTACAATAAAAATTTTGCATTAACTATTTTTTATAATGATTTATCTAGGTTTGGATGGAAGTACTTCTGCTCAGGAACGTGAAAAACTTATAAATGAATTTAATCGAAATGATAATGTTTCTTTGTTTCTGCTTTCAACTAGAGCTGGCTGCCTTGGCATTAATTTAGTTGGAGCAAATCGCATTGTAGTCATGGATGCTTCTTGGAATCCTTGTCATGATGCACAGGTATTAAAAGTTTATTATTTCATTTTAATTAATTATTCAGTAGTTTGGATGTTTGACATAAAATTTATATGGTAAAATATTTTTAATTGTCTATATTAAACATCCAAACACTTTAGTGTTACATTTTATGTTTAAGTGAAATAGTATGTGCCAGTTTAAAAAAATTTCATTTTTAATTTTTTTTTAACATTAATTTATTCAAATTTATTTTATCCTCATTCAGGCTGTATGCAGAATATATCGTTATGGTCAGAAGAAACAGTGTCATATTTACCGATTAGTTACTGATAATAGTTTAGAGAAAAGGATTTATGACAGACAAGTGAATAAACAAGGAATGTCAGGTAATATGAAATTTTGCTTTTGTGTAATTTATATAATACTAGATTATATTATTCACTTACTATATTAAAATTAACATATTTTTTGCAGTTTGACTGCTTCCACCCATTGAAATACACAAAAAATGATTTTAATAAAGAAATGGTTCCGAATTATTAATTATTTTGGTTGGTAAAGTTTAAATTGTAGCATATGAAATTGTAAATCCAGTCATTGACCCTTTCAAAAGAGAGAATGCTTATATATATGCACTTTTACATGAAATGATTAAAGTTTCCTAAATGGCACTTCATATCTATTATATTTTAACTGAATGCTGTCTTAGAATCTTAACCTTAGTTTCATCTCATGCTGCATTTTTTTATTATATACTCATTAGCTGAAGGGATAAAAAATTATAAGTAAAAAAACTCTACTTCCTTTCCACAACTGTTTTAAAGTTTCTGGAATTTTATAAATTTCTTTGGCAAAAATCTATTTATGTATTCTAGCCCATTATCAATATCTTGTAAAATAATTTATCTCTTCAACAATGTCTTAAGAAACAGCATTTGAAATGAATATTCCATTTCATTCAATAAATCTGTTTTATTTAGATAAGTTTTTATGTAAGATGTTCAATTTAAAGCTTAAATATGTGTAGATTTATCAATTATAAATGTTTTTATCAAAATAATTATTTCTCTCTGTCACTTTTTAATAAATTTATTCTTTTTACTTTAAAATTCAGTTCTAGGATATGTTGTGAGGTGACTTTTTTTACTAAATTTGACATTGTTAGTTGTAATTTATTAAAATATTGCAAATAAATACCTATTGCAATAATTTGACTTTATAACAATGTCAATAAAACATTTATAGCTACTTTTTACACTTTTCTTTTGCTTATGAATATTTATATCCATCAATTTCAAACTATCTGCTGATTAAATATTTTTATTAATAATTCTATAGACAGGGTAGTTGATGAATTAAATCCAGAAAGCAATTTTACTTGGAAGGATGTTACTACTCTCATTCAAGATGATGAAGATGATGGGCCTGTGCAGGAGTTGTCAAAATTTGCTGCCTCTTATTCTGACAAAGTTCTAAAATATTTAGTATCAGAAATGAGTCCAAGCTTAAGCAAAGTAATTTCCTCTCTACATAGTAATTTTATTTGTGCCAGAAATTCTGCATTAGTTCAATCATAACTAATCAATAAAATTTTTTAATTATCTTTATTTAGGAACCTTTTGAACATGAGTCTCTTTTATTGGATCGTAAAGATTTAAAGCTTACCAAGCAAGAGAAACGACTTGCCAAACAAAGTTATGAAATGGCAAAACGTGCTAGTATGATAAACATTCGAACAACTTACACTTACCTACCATCAGGAACAACTGGTGGTGGGCAATTTATCATTAATAATAAGTAAGTATTTTATAAATATGAACACATCTATTTATAAAAAGGTAAATAAAATATAATAGACTTGGTATAATTAATTGAAAATATAACTAAAAGTATAAAAATTAATGAAAAATAAATGAATTCTATATATTAAAGTTTATGCTTTCAAAAAATGCATAAAAGCAAAATTATAAATCATTAGTTGTTATGAAATATGTATTGGCTTTAATAAACTTTCTTGAAATTCCATAGTATTAACATTTTCTTAATTCGATCAATATTAAATATCTTATTGCATTATCATCATTGAATAAATAGAAAAATTATGTTCAATTTTGGAAATGATAATATGCAGTTGAATTAATACTGATATGCATTGAGCTAATGCATCATAATAAGATGAAAATATCTAGTTGACTCATTTCATATAAAATAGCTTTATAAGTGGACACTATATAAATTTAAAAATTTGTCTTTGGAATCTTAATCCTTAAGCATGTACTGCCTTAAGAACTTATTGAAATACCAATAACATTCAGAAATCTACTGGAAAGATTGTTTCAACTAGGTAACAAATTTTGAATTTGGGAAATAATATAAGATTCAGTTGCTAGAGTTTATTTTCATCAAAATTTTACTGTTTTCTTACTACTACTTACTTAGTCTACTGCAAACTTACTAAAAAGGAGATATGATCAATCATCCAGCTTGATAAAAGGCATTAAACATGTAAAAATAAGTGAATAGAATATGAGAAAGAAAACTAAGTTGGTATCTGCATTTCCAGCTTCATCAGGAGCTGGTAGGAGAGTCACAAAGGATTTTTCTTGAGAGCAATGAAGACAAATTTAAATGAGATGCATTATCATGAAATTTTCAGCATTTGTCTTCATCCTCTACAGAGAATCTATACTTTGTACCATTGTAGCCATTATCCCTTATGAAGCTTGCATTACATGTAATGATTTCCATATGCTTTGTTTTTTGTATTCTGTTTCACATATTTAAAAAAATGTATCCATATATTTTGATTTTAAATATGCTAAAAATTAAGCAAGTAGTCCAAACAATTAAACAGTGCAAAAATTTTTGTAAAATAAATATAGCAACTTGAAAATTGCTTACCTAAATAAATTTTTTAATTTAAAAAATATTTTTAATTCACAAATCAGACTTTGAGAACGTCACAAATGTTGGATTACTATGTGAAAATTTAAAGGGGGAATTGTGTGTGATCTTATCATTATTGCATTTCATAATAGAATTAAATAAAAATGTAATACTAATGAAAACTTTCTCTTTCTCTTCAAATGCTTAGGAGACAATGGAAAAGTATTTCTTGTGTGTAACAATTATTTATAAATAAACTCTGTTCGAATTCATTGTTCCCAGTGCTTCAGAAGTAATGAAAAAGAAATAAATATACAAATAAAAATTAAAAGGCATTAAAACTGAAATTTTGCAAAAGGAATAACATAGTTCATTGGTAAATGCATGTTACAATATAAAAAGTTTTAAAGAAAATTATTACCTCATCATAAAAGTTAAACGTGATTTTAAAGAAATTAAAGGAGGATTTAGTTTTTTTAGCGACAAAGCTGGTGTTTCAGAATTTAGGTGGGTCAATCTACTGCAAACTTACTAAAAAGGAGACATGATCAAGGAAAGATATAACGACACTTTAGAAAATAAAAGAATTTGCTCGTCATTCAATAGCAATAAAGTAATGTATGCATAAATAACATTCTTTATTACAATTCTCATTCACATTTAACTATTAATTCAAAATAATCAGAACATGTATAAACTTTAGACTTCTGTTAGAACTTTAAACAAATATGTCTATGTTTTATATTAAACATTAAAAATATTTAAACCTGTGACATGACAACCTATGTGGGCCTTGGCCTACTGTGGCCATAACTGTTTTCCTGATGGAGAGCTCTGGAATGTAAAGTATGTGTCCTAGTAATGTGGTTTGCCTTACTGGAAACCCCCAGTGTTAAGTTATTTTTATAATAGATTTTATTCCTTATTATAATATTAAAAATGCTAAGTAAACTTACATATATGTATATTTAATTTGTATATATTTGTGAAATAATATTTATATTTAATCTCTCTTGAATCAATAATAAGCAATTAAGAATTATTCCAGTCGTGAAATTTTTCTGGAATACAGTGTTCATCGCCTAGAGAGATAAAGTCATAAACATAATAACTTGAATTGAGACATGTGAATATGATGTCATAAAGCAATGCCACATTATTATTCAGCATGACAGCCCGAGGTGTGCCAAGGCTTTCCTCAGAACATTTCTCTATTGTGTTCTCCGGGAGGTAACAGTTCTCCAATTTGTCACTTTCAACAATTAAAAGTCTTCCTTTAACAAATCAGTCCATCTAAGTTTGAGCTGACCCCTAGATCTGTTTACACTGGGCCTGCAATTAAAAATTCTTGAAGTCAAAGACGGGTCCATTCAACAGATATGGCCCGCAAATCTCAAGTGACATATTTTAATATAATTGATGATGTCAACTTCCTTAAAAAGTCTGTAGGGCTTGAAATTGTATCTGTGCCTCCAAACTCCATTCTGATTTACAGCACTAAAAATCTTTCTTAGGACTTGTCATTCAAATATTACGATTTGATTTGACTGAGTCTTTGTTAGAGTCCATGTTTCGCATCCATACGTGAGAACAGGTCTTATAATGGTTTTATTTAGCGTTGAATTTTGTAATCGATTTAAGAAAGTTCCCTGTTCATATAAGCAGCGATTAGCAGTAAGAATTCTCTTTACTGCAATACCTATGTCATTATGAGAATCAACGTTTGAACTTAGATGTGTAAAATTGGGAAGTTCAAGTCTTAAGATTTTCAATTTAAAAGGTTTCAGGGGTCACCTATGATTTCGACACCGGTGTATACTTTGTTTTGTCTGCATTAATGTTAAGATGCATTTTTTCTTCAGATGTCTTGAGAAAGCTGAAAGCCTCTAATAGGGTGCTGTTTGTTCTTGCGATTATGACTAAATCATTGTTATAAACCAGAATTTATACAAATTTAGTAAAAATAGAGGCCCTTTTGTTAATGCCAGAGTCTTGAATGATCCACTAGAGACCCAAGTTAAACAGAAGGTATGCAAGGGCATCGCCCTGTCTCACTTCATCTTCAATTTCAAAGTAGTCTGCAAGACTACTCGACAGCTTTATGCAAGAGAGTGCAAGTCATATCGATTTGATAAGCTGCGCATATTTACTTGGTATACCCTAGCTCTTCAAGAGCTACAATTAAGGATTCACTATCAACACTGTCATGGGCTGATTTGAAATCAATATATAAACAATGAAGATCAATATTGAACTCTAGCTTTGTCCAATATTTGATGTAGATTAAAGATTTGTTCGGAGGTGGACTTACCCATTCTGAACCTGCACTGATTAGTTATTTTTATAATAGATTTTATTCCTTATATAATATTAAAAATGCTAAGTAAACTTGCATACATGTATATATTTATGAAATAATATTTATGGTTAATCTATCTTGAATCAATAATAAGCAATTATCCTGTGAGTAGTGAAATTTTTTTGAAATACAGTGGAATTGTCTAGAGAGATAAAGTCATAAACATAATAACTTGAATTATGACATGGGGATATGACATAATAAAACAATGTCACATTATTAGCTTGACTAAAATCCACATTTGAAGAATCCTTATATTTTGGCATTCAATTTGGTCTTGCACTTCTATCAGAACATCTCTCCAAAATTATCAAAAAAGGTTAAATACTAAGGATTAAAATTGATTTCACGATTAAATTATTTATATTGATTTAAAAAGTTAAATTAGGAGACTGTTGCTCAGCGTTTGAAGCAAAAGATTTTTAAAAATAAAGTAGATGAAAAGTGTTATAATATTTGTAAGTGAAATAAGTAATTAAAAAATTTAGCAAATGCAATCATTAAAATATATAAAGAAATAAATATTTATAAAAATGTTTAATTTTTTATAATCAAGGCACAACTAGATTTCCCAATTGGCATGAATGAAGAAACAAGAATAGTTAAGAAATGAATGAATAGTGAAAATATGTATATACATTAAGTATTCCTTAAAACTGAATCGTATGAAATTGTTTATGCTTAATAAAATGTTATACAAAACATATAATTTTTACAGCAGATAAGTTAATAATACCATAATAGTTTAATGAATCGCTAATGTTTTCTTGGAAAAGTTGTTTTATTCATTGTTTGAAATTTTGTGAATTATTAACAATTGTTATTTCTTTGCTTTTAATATATATTTATACTCTTATTTATAGGCAGTGTCAGTGGGTTGGTGGCACTACAATTCGTGTCTTACCAAATCAAGCTGCTAATGCTGGGGGAACTGTGCGCTCTGGTACTACTGCAACACCAATTACTGCTTCTCCTTCACTTATGAGTAGTTTATTTAAGCAAGGTGTAATGGTACAAAAACTTACAATGCCATCCAGTAAGTAAATTTAATTTTTGTATTTAATATTCAGATTCTAACATAATCCTGTGATATTGAATTGAATATCAAAAAACTCTCATCTATATATTTTAAAACAAATTAGCCAAGGAAATAAGTGAATTTTTTTCATTGAAGGTACAAATGTCATTTAAGCATTAATCAGTGACCATTGTATAGTTAAAGATCTTAAAACCTTCACACTGTCCTTAACTCTTGAATGTTATTTGAATAAATTCTTTGACTGAGTTACTGAACTAAAAAATTTTATTGTTATGAAAAGCTAAATTTGAAGCTTGCATTCTTTTTAATATTCTGAAAAATTATTCTTACAAACCCTTTTACTGAAGAAATATTTTATGAATTTTAAATAGAATCATTATCTACATTAAAGTGACTGATTACATAGAATATTCTTTTTTTGTCTATAAGAATTTTTCAGTTATTTCTGTATTTAAAGCAATTTTCACTTTACTTGAAATAGAAATAAAATATTATAATTGTTTAAGAGTGTGTCACTTAACTATAAATCATTAACAATAAAAATTTCATTTGTCTTTTTCAAAGATCAACATTATAAATTCCGAGATATCAAACTATAATCATTAAAATTTGATGGAATTTTCAAAAAATGTTTTACATAAATTTCATGAATTAAAAGCTTTGATATTAGTTGTAAAATTTGCAGAATTTACACTACTAGGAATAGTAAAATATATATTGGCAAATTTGTATATACAAAGATGTTTAGCAAATAGTACAGTTTATTGTTCCTTCAAACCAACTTGAACTTGTATAAACAAAAAAAAAGGATATTTATTAAAAATTTAAAATGTTAACCATTTTACCAAAATTTCATTAAAAATTACTTTAAATTATTAAGCATATAAGAAAATATTTAATAAATTTATAGATTTTACTTTGTTTTCTTCTTTTTATTTATTATTATTCCAAAAACTTCAAACTGATTTATTTACATAAAATACTAAGCATATGCAGTCACAAATATTTTAATACATCCACTTAATTGTTCCTTCAATATGAAGGCATTCGTGTAAGTTGTTAAAAAAAAATATGCCTAAAGAACCAAGACCCTTTATTTAATTTGGACAAGAATCAAATCTGATTTTTCAAATAAACTGAATTTAAAAGCAACTTTTGGCAAAAATGGAAAATTGAGTAAGTAGTTATGTAGAATTAGATATCAAATCTATTTATCACATTTGAATTATTCCTTCATTATATTCTGAATTAAATAATGAGTAGTTTGCATCGTGTTACAATTATAAATTAAAGATTCCATCAGGGGTCATACAACTCCTGAAAATCAAAAAAGTAATAATTTTAAAGGCCTTTGAAATTCCTGGAATTTTGACTTCCACTCTTTGAAAATTGTGAATTACTCCTGGAATTTTTACTTACCTTGATGCATTTATTTTTTGTTAGGAAATATTTGAACTTATTTTAGGGTTTCTGTTTCAATATTTTAAAATTTTCAATGTGATGTTGTCCAAAACTTAATTGACTAGTAGCTTTTATGTTACCACTTGATTGCAGCACGATTGGTATTAGATTGCATTCATAACTTGACCAAAATAAAGATCTAATTCAGCGATAATAATTTCAGGATAAAATAATTTAGTATTGGATAGGACCAAATATAGTATTTAGATTTATGTGGGTGAAGTTAAGTAATGTAATCACCAACAAGATCATGATGTTGTGCAATCAAACAGGCGATTTTAATTTATTAGTTTTTATTTGTTTCTGTTTTCTTTATATTGTTTAAGATTCACTGAATACTATTATTAACATATAAAAATTTTCAGTTAAAATATACTTTCCATATCTTTCTTGGTGTAAATTGCATATGATATCAGTCAGTCAGGATGATTTTTTTTTAACTTAATGAAGTAAAGACTGGAATAAATTAATTAATATGCCTGGGGAAAGTGACTTTTTAATGACCAGTGAACTGTAGAAAAGCCATATATATATTTCTTTTATATGTATATATATAAGGAATCAAGAAGTGTGAAATTCTATTGAATAATTAAAGAAATAGAAAAGCCTAGAATATGTATGTAAAATTATATAGTTCTTAAGAGTTATAAAATAAACAAAAGAAAATTTTAGAATTGCCCTTATTAGATAATAATTCGAAAAAATGATCCTGGAAGATTTATGTAATGATTGTATTTGTATTGAGAAAAGTTTTATATTTGAAAAGAGAGTGTCATATATATATATTGAAAAACTCAATAAATTAATAGGTTGGAATCTATTGAAGCTGTCTAAAAACTCTAAAATTACCCATTATTACCCATTACACAATGTAAAATCCAGTAATATGAAGAATATTCAGTATTTAAATAAAATAAAAATCCTGTTACAGCTGTAAATTCATTGAAGACTTTTGAAGTAATCATTAAATATAATTCTAACTTTAAATAAACTGTAAGATTAATAATATAAAAATTTAAATCTTCCTTGCTAATTTAAACTAACCATAAAGTGTTTTTTTTTTTGTCTCGTGTTTTCCATTTGCTTTTTCTTCTGTTATCTGTTCAATGTTGAACACATTGCTAGAAACACTATTGCTAAAGATATGAAATTTTGAAAAATTTTACAAATGAAAAAAATTGTAATTAAAAGTCACTTCTTTATTACTGGTAAAAATCATGAATGACTTTTTTTGTCATTGCCAACAACACTCAGACATTTGGTGATCCTCAGCTTGTTTGCTGCTACTCAAATGCAGTTTGTAGGCAGGCAGCAAATTAGTTGAGAAATCAGGTTCACGATGCCATCTCAGTATGATGTGACATATATGAAGCGTTATATGACATTGTGAATATTTTAAACCTATGAGAATTGTAATAAAGTGGTGATCTTAACTGGAACGAAAGAAACAACCACTTTACGGTTAATAATATATTCTTACTAAGTTTTGCAATTATTTATTTCTATTATTTACAAATATGATTCAAAAATAGTGCATATGCATATTTGGTTAAGAATAATTTTTTAAATAAATTCTATTTAGCATGAATGCCAATACCTTCTGGAAATTTTTGATTTGACGCCTGGAAAACTCCTGGAATTTGATTCTTAAGTGTCTGTATGAATCCTGTTCTGTATTTCACTCAATAACTATAAATACAGTGTGTAACTTTTAATTCTGTCAAAAACTTATGCACAGAAAAGAAAACATTCCGAAGTATCTTTAACATGACATGCAATATTTTTCCATGTGAGATGAGAGAATTTTTACCATCCAGATACTGAACTCAGCATCAAAATTAGAACTCCTGTTATTCTTAAATAACAGAATCATTTATTAGTGTTGTGTGATGTTGTGTGTATCCTCTAAGCTGTACTTACCAAACTACTAGCTGAATAGCTATTCTCTACCTTTCAATTCAGGTTTGTGCATTTGATTCCCACCTAAGATTTGACTGTTTTTAGTTTAGAATACACTTTATTTAGATAAGTCTGTTTAACCCTAAGGTGCAAAAATAATTGTTGGGCAATGAAAAAACCAATCTAGTTTTCTATACAAAATTTTTAAAAAAACTGACAACACATAGAATTAATTCCTTATTGTAGTAATTGTTTAGTATATTTAAACATTTTCTATTTAGAAATATTTTATGACTCCATATTGTCGATAAATTAACTAACTCATAATAAGGAATTTCTATATTTTGAAAGTGAAGTCTTATCTTCATCCTAATTTATTGTCTATCATATTTTTAATCTTTTTTTCTGTTTTGGAAGACAAATTAGCTTCTGAAATTGTTTCCTTAAACTGAATTACAATGAAAAAGAATAAACAGACAACCTTGATATGCAAAATGTTGAGTTAAATTTACTCATGGTATTAAAATATTATTTACTTAAAATGTGCCTTATATTTTAAGTTCGCAAGAGACCAGTATCATAATGTTTCCAGGCGAGTTTGCATTTGAGTAGTTAGTGCTCTTGCCTTTAGTTCAACTGTTCATGGATTCTAGTTCCACCTTGGGCATTATTGGTTGTGGTTTGGAATCCACTTTAAACTCTAGGTCCTTGTCTAATTAGTCCTCCTGTTCAAAATTTACTGTGCAGAGAGGTCAAACCAAACCTGATGCTTCCTTCCATTCATAATGCAACACTAAACCCAAATTCATTTGATAAATAAATAAGGATTTTACTAAATTAGAAATAAGATTTTAAGTAATATTTTATCTAAATCTTAAACCTTAGATGACTTATTTATGATAATTTTTATGACTACCATATATACAGTCCAGTCACATTAATGTAACCACTTGTTAAAAGCTGGTATATCAACCTTTCGCAGCATGGACTGTTGCGAGACTTACTGGAGAGAGTCAACTAGGTTCCTGAGGATATTCACTGGAATGTTGGGCCATACTGACACTCCAATGCAGTGGCCAGCTGTGCTAGATTATGCAGTTAAGATGCATGCCTCAAACAACCCGATCAAAATGGTCCCGCAAGTTCTTGATTGAGCTTAAGTCGGGTAAATTTGCTGGTTAACGGAGAACAGTAATCTCATTTCGGTGTTCTTTGAACCATACATTCACTTTGCTAGCTGTATGACACCTTACATCCTGCTGATAGATTTCATCATCCTGAGGAAAAACAATGCACATATAGGAATGGATATGGTCCGCAAAGACAAGTGTGTGGTCCATAGCCTTTCATATTAATCAATGAACCCAGAGAATGCCATTGAAACATTCCCCACACAATGCTCTCATCTCTAGCCTGGACAATTCAGCAATCTTTGGTGGGTGTTTCCTTTCAGATCTTTCACGCTGTATACGCCAACATCCAGCTTTCGATGGAGTGTAAAATGTTATTCATTGGAAACCTCTACCTGTTACCCCTCAGTAAATGTCCAGTTGTGGTATTCATGAACAAATTCCAGTCTTTTTGGCCATTAGCAGCAGTCAGCATAGGTGCATGAACAATCCCAATGAACATGATTTGAACAGACCCATTTTGCAATGTATACTTTTACCACAGCAGTTCACCAACAGTTCACAAATTTAGCTCTTTCAGAAATTCATCTGCCTTTGGCCTGAATGTCAGTGACCATCCCTTTTTGGACATCAGATTAATTGCTTTGATTTTTAATGATTGCAATATTTTCTGAAGATCTTACTCACCCTTTATTATACACTCAGCTGTATTATGCTGCCTTCTGTGATTGGTTATTATCTTCGACATCAAAAATATTAATGTGATCACCACATATTTCGACATCAAAAATATGTGGTGATCACATTAATGTCACAGGATTGTGTAATTCTATATTTCCCAATTCCCTTTTTCCCTTGATGAAAAATTTTTATTTTTTCTAATATGAGTGTTATGTTTTCTTCATGTATCTAAATACAATTATATACAAAAACTTTGTTTTGCTGCATCATATTTTTTAAACTGATCTTCAATGAAATCATATAAACTTTTTAAGGTTTCAGTAAAAGAATATTAGGTGACAACAGATAATTATTTCTTTTAGACGTTAGTATACCTGTGCTTACACCTGGTGCTCCACCTGTTGTTATACCTGCTGGTCAGGATGTGCTTGTTTTAAGAACACCAAAAGGTGTATATCTTCGTTTACCTGATGGACGCATCATTGCTGTGCAATTACCGCCAAGTTTGTTGGCCAAGACTCAGTTCCGCCCAAATGTTGTTACACATTTCAGACCAGCAACTCCAAAAGGTAACTTCTATGGTTTATTTAATAGCTTTCATATCTTTAATATTCCTATTTTAGACATCAAATAATATTCTGTAAATCCAAAGAATTTTAAACGATTTCCAAGAGATAATATATTTCATGAAAAAAATTTTTGGAGATTTGAAGAAACTTGTAAACTTCTAGATTTGTTTCTGAACATTGATTATGTTATAAAAATTATGTATATTGTTATCACAAAAAATTATCATTTATTCCTATAAATGTTGCATTTAATAAAATATCAAATATATGTTTAATTAATTTCAGTACTTTGAAGAATCAATGAAGAAATTGATTGAAAGTTAAAATCATCAACAAACTGTTGAAAAATTATTAGTATACTTTCAGAATCACTTTCTTAATTGATAGACTTAAATTAAAGTTACTAATATTCTTTGCAAAATTTCGGCGATGCTTTGTGTTAATTTTTTTATATTGTGTTTATTATATTCATATATGTTGCATTCATATTGCTCTTTTTCAGTTTACTTATAGCATGTTTCCCCCCTTTTTTTGTGAAGTTGATAAATCATATTTTCCACTGCTAGATTACCTAGAATTTTTGTCTTATTCTTTATATATTATTAAAGTTTCTTTAATTTAGTCAGCTATCATTTTACATACATTAAAAATATTTTTTGACATTTATCTTCATTTTATTTTCTAAGCAAATCTTTGATTTTTCTTACGCTCTTAAGGAAATTTTACTTTTTTACTGAAATTAGATAAACCTGTCTAAGCATAACCACTTACAATTAAACTTATTTAATGATTTATCTCTTTATTAGGAAAATACAAAGTTATGCCATAGTATAAGTATGCATAAGTGTTTTCTTATTTTATAATATGCTTTTTCTATTTAAATTTTTTGTTTTTAATCTGTTGAAATGCTATTCATGTACCCTTGACAATCCTTTTAATACAGTCTGATCCTAACTATTTGCATAAGTAAAATAGTTAGAAAAAGCGGTCATGGTTACAGATTTTGTTGACATTTTTTATCTTACCAATTCATGTTTATTATCCCAATAATGCCTTTTCTTGATCTGCAATTTTTACAGAATTGTATTAGAACTTATATAGAAAAATTGTGTATAGTTGTTTTGTTATTAAAGCTCACTGTCCTTATCACGGGTGCTTTCCATGTGTTGTAAATTTTGATGTAATTTTTTTAACCTGAAGACTTATTTGTAAGACAAATAGAAGTCTGAGATTTCCACACTAGCATCAATATTGCTTGAGATAAAAGTTTATATCTGCCTTGTTTATTATTACCCAACGCAGTATTCTCTCAACATAAAAAAAAGATATATAATGAGCTGGTGTAGTATTAAATCACCTGTGAAATCATCTTTTTGAATCTAATAATGATTTTATTAACACACTAATTGATTTTGCAACCTTCCAAAAATCGTGTAGGATTTAGAATGAAGGCATGTGAATTGATATTGTTATTTCATCACAGTAGGGTTTTGAATCATTAAGAATATGAAGGGAAGAATCATCTTAAGAACTAATTAAAAGACAATCTTTCTTATAATGTTTAGAGATATTATTAGCATAAACATAATATACAATAATATATATAATGTTTATGCCGATAATATCTACTTATTCATATTTTACTGCAAACTTAAATGACTAGGTTTATAGTTTTGTAGTAATATATATTGAAGAAGTTATTAAATGGTACTTAGCCTTAAATATATACTATATTCATCTTCTTTATGTGCAACAGAATCTATACACTACATAAAACAATGATTTCCCTAACCCAACATGTATATTGGCTTTTCATTTATTCATTTAAAAATTTTCATCTACAATTCATTTTTCTTGATTCTTCTTTCTGAAAGTAATTTCTTTTATTCAGCTTTTATTACCATTTTTAGATTCAAGTTTAACAATTTTTAAAGGTATAATGAGAAAGACGCAAAATATTTCTTCTAAAGCAGTTTATCTTTGAAATATTATCTCACTTTTTATTTCAAGATATCAAAATTCGTTTCAAAATAAATATGTAAAAAAGTGATTTATTTAATGGTGGATTTAGCAATTAATTGGAGTTTATTTTATAATAGATTTTTGCCTTCTCTTAATATTGTTATTTATAGGCAGATGATTAGGACATGCAGCAGTGAAAAATTAAGACGTCTTAATAGTGTTATGTAAAGTGCTGAGTTTTCTTATAAGTTATAGCATCCAGGATCCCATTATCTTGAGAACTCACTAAGTAATTGAGATACAAATTACTGTATAACTTACAATCAACCTAAATAAGAAAATAGTTTGGCATATATTTTAAGATAAGATTCATAAGACAATTTGCCTTACATTGAAAGTTAGAATGTTCTAAGAGATATTCCTAAAATTTACTAAAACATTTTCTTTAAAAATATTTCAAGGTGTAAACTTTAAACTGAATGGAATATTTTCTTTCACTTTTTTAACACACAGTATGGACTAAATTATGTGTATAATTTGCATAATGGTATGCTACCTGATATATGTAAATGTGTATAAAAGTATATGTTTTACAAATATGTTAAGTTATGATAAATTTTTTATTAATAGTTTTTTTTTCTTTCTAAAAAAACCCACTTTTATTTTTTTACTTTGATCTAATATGGTTGCCTTGGTCTGGCCTTTTTAAATCTAGGCAGAAGTTCTCTTCTGATGGCATAAAATTCAAATAGTTCTAAGTTATGAAAAATTACTTTGTATCAAAGTTTATATACATTATATTTTATATTTTAATTATATAACTTAGCATAAATAATATAACAGTGTCAATAAAAATTAATCATGATTAATTTTATGTGATGTTTAATATTCAATATAGGTGGAAATTCTTCACCAACTGTAATTAACACACCTAGGGGGCAAAGCATTGGAGTAAGTGCCTATGAATTTTAACATATTTTCTAATTTGATTATAAGGATATATATTTGTATCTATATATATGCTATATTTATTTTTAATAGAAATTTAAAATATTTTCATCTTTTAGATAATTAAACAAACTCTTCAATGTGGAGGAACTGTAAGATATTTAGGGCCTCGAAGTGCTGCTGGCAGTGCTCAGAATCCTTGCAGAGGATCAGCTCCAGAAGTCATTGATTTAAGTGATGATGATGAACCTTCAATTCGTAAAAATGCAATGACTTCAAATACTTCGACAAACTCATCTGAAAGTGATTCTGGTAGTATTGATCAGGAGAAAATTGATTTGCCTTCCATGTTACCTGGTAAACAAATTACTATTCGAAGGCTATCTCCTACTTTACAAAATAACTCGCTTCCAGCTCCTATTTCCAAAGATAAGTGTGAAATTCCTCAGGTACTTACAAAGAACAAACAAATCACAATATTACCCATAAATCCATCGACACAGCAAAATCGTCAAAAACTAGCACCTCAACTTGCTCAGCCTGTACGTGTTCAACAAATGTTACTTCAGCCTCAGCAAGGGAAGAAGAAAACATTCCACAAGACTGCATCAAAAATACAACTAACACCAATGATTCCTGGAAAAAATATGCGACCTCATATTACTATAACACAACCCACTTTAAATCCATCAGTACAATCCTCGAAAAATCGTCATTCAAGTTCTCATCTTCAACAGAAGACTTCAGAAATAGAAGAAAACCAGAATGAAGAAAGTTTGAATTCCTCCTCGAAGTCAAATTTAGATGCACCTAATTCATCTAATATTCAGGTATCTGAACGAAGTCTTGTACCACCTACGTCAACCTCAATTGATAATATTTCTCAAATTCTGCAAAATACAAAAAACGTTTCAATTTCTTTATCAGACCCTGCAAAATCAAATTCTAGTTCTGTACCCGAACAATTATCATCTCTTACAAATAAATTAAATCCTAATCTCCAGATTTCATCTATACCTCATTCAGAACATCATGAAATGCCAGATAAATTACCTCAAAAGTCTCAATATCATACAAATAATGCTACATCAAACCTCCAAACGTCTGCAGCACAGAATACTGTGCCACAAACATCACATTCTGACTCAAAATCACCCCAATTGTCCAGCAAAGTTGACGTTCCAGCACAACTTAATATATCACAGGCGATTTGCAACTCCAAAACTTCACAGCAAACAAATTTTACTGCTTTACAACCACCATCAATTTTACCACCAGTATCAACGCCACAGCATAACTCAGATCAGTCTTTTCATCATTCCCTTGTTCAGCAGACTAGTGGTCATCCAGTGAATCAAAAACAACATGTAGAACAATCTCTGCAATTTGCTTCTCAAGAACATTCTACCCCAAATCCTCGGCTGCCACAATATCCTTCACATTTTCAAATGTCTCCTCAAAATCAACAAACTGTTTCTCGTAAAAGAAAATCAGGTAATAAACAAGTATCTAAGAAAAATCAACAGCAGTTGGGGCTCATGGCACATAGTCATTCATTGCAGCCACAAACAGATAACTCTCAACAATTTCATCCTTCACAGTTGTCTGATCACCATTTGCCTGAAAATCATTTTCCTAATTTTTCCCATCATATCCCCAATTCAGACTTTCAAGCATTTTCCAATTTCTCTTCACGCAAACCACATATACAGCACCCTCAGCCATTACACCCTTTACAGCATAGTCAGGATCATACACTTCCCCCTCATTTGCAACATATATCTCATTTATATCCTGTTGCACCCCATCTTTCTGGGAGTCCATTGACAGATATGCAACCTCCAGCTCCTAGAGCATGGCCGGTTCCACAAACACCAGTGTCTTCATTTCATCTGTTTAGTCAGTCTTCCCCTTATTATACTTCTGATCAAGAGAGTAGTCACTTTCCATTTCAGTCATCTTTTCCTCTTCCCCCTTCTTCTATAGCATCTAACATTAATCAATCAGAATCTAATATTAGTTCTGGATCTGTAGGAGAAAAATCATCTTGAGTCAGTTCATATGTATAACATTTTCTTGCTGCTACAAGGAAGTAACAGAGCTTCATAGATATGCTGGGCATGTAACACCGAAAGTTCTTGCACTTCTGGTTTATGTGTTTGCGTGTGATATTACAATAGCATTATATACATCAACCAGAAGTTAGAGGAATTTTAATGACAGTATGAATGTTCCATTTGAAAATTTCCATCGTCTGTTAAAATAGGAAGTGATCTTTTACGGCTTTTATAAGAGAACATAAAATTGTAAACGGGTTGCCCACATTCATTTTCATTTGCTCCATGATCAGGAGATCTACTGTACAAAAGGGATTATGTGTTAACTGTATTTAATCACCTTTGATGCTGTGTGTGTCAACACATTTGTGAATATGTGTGCATAAACATATAATGTAGCATAGCAATCCCTGTCTGTCTCTTAATACTGTTGCTTGCCCTTGTTTTGCAACTAAAACAAATAAAAAAATCATTTTACATTCAGTGAAAACATGAACAGGAAACATATAAAATGTAAAAGTTACATTTTTCCAAAGCTGAATCATTGCAACAGTATTACTTTGTTATTTGTTGTTGACTCAATAGTCTCTAAATATAAATATTTATTCGGTGCAGTATCCATATTCATTTAATATCGCTCTTGTTTGTATTAATTCAGATTTTTCTAACATCTCACTGCTAATTATGTTATGGTAATCAGTGATTTAAAATATTACATTAATTTAAACTACTGGAACTCTCAGTGTCTCATCTAATTTATTGAAACATGTTGATTATGCTTACCATACTTGATATTAATAATTGTGCCAAGTTATTCGTGTGTAATACAAATATTAGTGCTTTTATTATATTTTTTGTAGATAATTCATGTTACTTTGGTTTAATGAAGTAATTTTTATTTATTTCTAAAACTCTTCAGATGAAACTTAATTGTAGTGATTTTTTTTATAATTTAACTGAGTAACATTGTTTCTATTGCAAAAGAATAAATATTATTTTTTTAAACTTATGAAAGGAGTTCAAGTTTTCAAGGAAACTTGCTTGCAAAATAAAGTTAAAATGATTGCCATGTAACATCCAGTTTATTAACAGTTCTTAAATGAGTTTCTATTCCATTATATTAATTTGCGATGTATTTTTAAATCTTTAATATTAGATTTCATATCAAAATGAATTCTTTTTTGTTGAGGAAACATGATAGTGTGAGCTATTGAAAAAAATGGTTTTAAATTTTGAATTAGTTCAAATATTTTTAATTTTGCAATTTAAGTTATTAATTAAAGGGTATGAGAATCTGTTAAGTGATAAGATTATGAAAAATTACTAATGGAACGTAATTTACTGAAACCAATTTATTACTAATTCCATTTTTTTTTAAAAGATATAGTTTCTGATAAGTATGAGGTTTCCAAATTATATATAAGATATATGTAAAACACACAATTTTGAAAAGCTTAATTCTTAGAAAAGTAGTTTCCATTTTTGTTAGGCATTTAACTGACATTAAATTAATTTCTTAAATTTATGGAATATATTCTTCATTTGAGAATCCATATGTATATAACAATTTTCTGAGAGTAATTTTAACTTTGCTTATTGATATGAAGGATAAGTCAACCTTAAATTTTATTATAAAATGCAGTGGTATTTAAAATTATGAATTATTTAAATATGCATGAACTAAATGTATGCAAACTGTACCCTCAATATTGCTTTTAATTTTTAAAATAATTTTTTACTGTTAGTTACTTATCAAAAGTATACGTTAAATACTAAGTTCTAAATACTATTCAAATATTACTGTGCATCTGTTTTCCTCCCCACTCATATTCACTTTTCTCTCTGTGGTAATAAATTATAAAAGGGAGAGATTTGATTACTGAAATTATACTATGAAACTTTCTATGAGTTACTGAATGAACCATAATTACATTGACAATATTTAAAGAAAATCCTAACTCGTATCAAAATTCTTTCTTTCCGTGTAATTTTTGAGTGATCAAAAAGTTATTATTTCATCCAATGTCTCATTTGTAAATGAGGAAATCATGTTACGTTTTTATTTGTTAATTGTAAACACTTGTTTCTAATTTAAATTTCATTTAACTTTTTTGATTAAAAAGTTATATTAACTCATTCTTTTACATTGTATCTGTATTTTGTGCATTATATATATTTTAAAATAAGTAGAAAACAACTATATATTCAATAGTTATCTCTCCTTTGTGAATTCCACAAATTAAATTTCATTGTATAATTATGTATAGAATCTATTCAAGCAATCACTTTACAACGATCTATTGTAGTTTAATTAATAGTAAAGCTTTTTATCACGCGTTTAAAATGATTTGTTACAAAAGTTGATACTTGTGATTTAATTCCAAAAATTAGTTTGTTTTTAAAATTCAAAATATTTTAGTATTATTTCTTTTTGAGTGTTTATTTGCAGAGTTAAAAAAAGTTTTTCTACTGTCATGAAATGTAAATGTTTGAAGAATTTTAAATTCTAGTCATATATTTTGTCTTTTCTGTTACTTAAATAACTGACATATTTGTTGCATAATCAACAAATATATCAGCTTTAATGCTTTCTGTCTCACTTTGTCTATTTGTCTAGCCCAGATATCTGGCATCTTTGTTTCTTATACTAAAATAAATTGTACTTACTTTCAGAAGTAACTGAAATGTGCAATTTTTAAGTAGTATAAAAAAGCCTTTCAGTTTTTTTTTTTTTTTTTTTTTTTTACCAAATATTTTTGTGTGAAAATTTGTGAGCTTCCACATATATATAATTTGTTTTACATATTTTATATGAAAAAGTGCTTTGAATACTATGCAGAATTAAAATATTTCATCCTTTCAATGCATTTCTCATACATTGTTCTGCAAAAATTGGTGATATAGATTTTTGTGTTGCTTATCTGACCAAATAATGTGAAAATGTTTGTAAATAGCTGGTTTTGTCCAAGTTCATAGAGATTGGCAAATAAACTGTGAATTTTTCGTGATGCTCCTAGTGCCAGTAAAATACTAGCAATATATAACTTTTAAGTGATGTCAACGATTGTATCAAATCTATGCAAAAACGTTCGCAGTTTATTTGTTTTATCAGTGTGAAATTTTGTCTGAGGGTATATTTTGTAAGGTAAATTGGATGAACACTATTTGTTTTATACCTTCCTGTGGTAAAAATAAAAAATTCCACACCAATAAAATTTTCTATGCAAAAATGATGAAATTTTCTGTCAGCAATATATTGGCTATTTGCCAAAATTCATTGTTTCAGTAAAAAAAGTTATTAAATAATGGCTATATAAATGTATATACACATATCTGTGTGTATATTTATATATTTGTATATGTATGTTCTGTATTTTTTGTGATGTCAGCTAGGAGTTAAATTATAGAAATTTATAATTCTTTTCTTTCCTGTTGTGGGTGTATTGATATAAAGTAAGAATAATAGTATAAATGAAAAATAATTTATTGTGAATTTGTCTGTTGAACAGTAACTAATTTTAATTGTGTGATTGTATTTTGTTTTGTAGATGGTTGATTTGTTTTGCACATTTCGGTGGAAAAAATTTAAAAAAAAAAAACTCACAAGTGTAATTTTCTATGTTAAAAAATGAAATTTATCAGAAAATAATGGCTATCAGCCAAACATCATTTCAATAAAACGTGATAAATAACATATATGCAATATATGTGTGCTGTTTGTTTTGTGATATTAAAAAGTAATAAAAAGGTGTAAAAATCTTCAACTCTAATTAAGTGAAGTACACCGTTTTAAAATAAGAATAAAAATTTGAAGAAAAAATAATTTACTGTGATTAGTTAATTAAAAAAAAATAATTTTGCATTTGTAGTTGTTTTTATCTGGTGATACTGGTGGAGAATAAATTGTTAGTCATTTCCGCTTATAAATAAAACACTTCCTCACCCACCAGCTTTATCTTTCTGTTAATCAAAAGTAGTTATTTCAGATTAAATTAATAAACTGAAATTTGTATAATTGTGCTGTTTTTAATTTAAAAAATGTATTAAATATTATTCATAAACAATTATAAAAGTAATAAAATTTATTTAGTAATAAATTAAAGCAAAAACAGATTTTTTTTCTTTCCTCCTTTTGTGTTTGAGCTATAAAATGACATTGCTCCTTTGTGGAGGAGAAAAAAATTTGATGAAGTATTTACATTAATAAAAGGATTCAGGAATCCCTGGCTCTGGAAATACTATATAATATACATTCTCCATTCGTACTTTTTCCCAGTGATATCTATTACTTAATAACATGTTATCTCCAGTTCTTTTCCAGCCTTTGCCGGTTCTTTTAAGGGTCCTAATGTAAAGTAATAATAATAAAGGTGTATATAAAAAAGTTACTGCTATCTGTAATTATAAGTCTGGTTTAAAAGATATCTTAAAAATATAAAATATGTAATTTTAGATTTCTATGACAGGCAGTCGTATCTAAATTCTTAAAATTTTAATTTATATAAAGTCTAATGCAAAATTTTTGTTTTTTATTACTGTTTTTAAATTACCCTTTATTATAAAAAGGCTCATTGTGTGAAGTTTTGCAAAGTAGTTTTATGTATAAAAAAAAAACATTGTTACTAATTGCAGCATTGATGTTGCTTGAAATTATTTCAGACGGTGTTAAATTTATTGTATTATTTTCATATATTCTTGTCATAGGAAAAATATGTATTGTATATAATTTTAAAATGTGTTTCTTGTCTGTGATTATTTTATTGCTTTTACAAATCTTTATTTTTTTTAAATATGGGTTAAAAGATATTTGCTTTGTATCAGATTTTATTTATAAAAATAGAGTGAAAAGAAAATTTATTTAATTTTTTAATTTTAAATAAGCTATCTATCTGTATTTTACCTCTTTCCCCTCCCTGAATGAATTTGCTTAATGATTTTTATTATATTACTATTTATTATAAAAAAAAAGATAACATAGTTTATGCAATAATTGGAAGTTATTTTCATAAAATAGTAATTTGTTGTAGTGCTAATGTGTCACATTCTTATAAATAATGAAGTAAATTAAGTAGAAATAGTTTTTCAACTTAGTAACTTGCATTTTTTTGTTTATTCTTTTATTTAAAAGTATATGTTATTAATAAGAATGAATTTGTTCTTGTAATATTCTCCCTTCATTAATCTAGTCAAAAAAGTACATTTTGAATAATTAAAGCAATACTATAACAAGCTACAATATTATTTAATAACAAATGTATTTCATTGTATTATAATCTTTTTTTCCATTTTTACTATTTTGTACTTTATAAGACAGTATTTAAATTACGATGAATTACTGAGAGCTTTGTTAAATTTTTTAAAATGTTGCATTTTTTCCCCTAGGCAAATGATTTAAAAGAATTTATAATTTTAATATCCATTTCATAAGTTAAATTTTTATATGATATTTAACTGGTTTTGGGAATGCCTCCTAAGCAACACATTTAAGTTTGTAGCTTAAATATGTGTGTCTTCTATTTTTTAAATGTTAAAAATGTAAAGTTAAATAAATCTCCTTGTAGCAATTTCTGTCTTGTAACAAAGGGCCTATTAGTTAGACTTAATTTAAGAATATTTCTTGTATTTTAATATCATTGTGTAAATAACATTAGGTTTCTTTCTCCAAAATTATTTATTTCACCTTTCCAAGCGTTTTGTAAATACTACTGTATACTCAGGTTGCTAAAGTATAAAACTGTTAAGCTTGAAAATTTTGTATTTTATGTATAGTGGTATCTGTGTAACAAAAATATAAAAAGTGCTTGATATTTTGGAGCTTTATATTCATTTGTATATTTTCGTTAACAAATTAATTTATCAAAGTTTTGCTGTGAAATTTATGAATTGCAATGTCGTGTTATTTGTTTAAATGTATTTTTTGTGCTTCGCAAAATTATTTATTTTTTCTTTTAAATTATTTTTATATCTGGGACCATTTTGTTCAACTGCGAGTCTTGGAGTGTAAATATTGTATTTATACTTTATGTTCATGCTAATTTTGTTTTATTCATGTAAATAAAATTGTCAACTTGTTGTCTAGAAAAAAAGAATTTTTTTAAATTGCATTTAGTTTACACAACAGTTAAACTTTGCGACAAAGAATTCTATTAAAAACAGATATTAATAAAACTTGTGTGTTATATCAGCAATTATAATAATAGACAACTATTTGCATGTTAATTCATTTTTAAGTGAATGTTTCGAAAACTTATTTTTGTGGAACATGCATAAATTGTTATGATTTTAAAATTCGCGTTTGGTTCATTATGTGAAGTTCTGTCAAGTTTTAATTGTTAGTGAGCACTTTATTGGCAATAAAGTTGTTTATTAAATTGAATTATAGTTTATATAATTGTAATCATCATTACACATTTGATTATACTAAAATTATTTATTACGAATATTTTTAGATCAAAGTATTTGTTTTATAATTCTTGTAATTCTTATTTAAAAATTTTTATCTTATTATTGAAAATATTAAAATGCATTTCAAACTTACTAAATTATTTCAAAAAATATTTTAGTAAAAAATCATAATTCTAAATTTATTAGTCTTTTTGAGAAATAAAAGAATTCACAATGAAAAGTGAACTCACACTAGAATAAACTAATAAGTTCAACTTATTAGAAATTGACTCATGTTGATATAGGACTGAAAATATTTTGCCAAATAAATGAAGTTTAAGAAAGTAATTAGAAATTAGTTGTGATGTATAATTTTAACATGAAAGTCAAAAAAGCAAATCTCGATTCACATCCTGAACAAGGGCCGTGGTAGCCTAGTGGGTAGGGCATTGGACTTCCGACTGGAAGGGTGGGGTTCGATTCCCAATGCCACGAAACACTCACCAAGTAAATGCGATGTAGGTGCTTGTTAAAATTGTGGAATCGAAAGTCCTTGGGTTGGTCGTTGAGTAGTTTACCATGGGTGTAGTGGTCTGAAGAAAATTTCCACCCTCTCTTGATCAGTGTCAGAATTGAGGGAGTGTATCCTCTAGTGGAGCCATCTATCGGAGGAGCCTAGAGCAAAGTCGTACTTTCACCTTCGTGATGCTCTGGTTAAACAAAAGACGCATCCTACTAACTTAAATTCTCATAGCGAACTTCTCTTTCCCATGTTTCATAAGTAACAACACATTCTGAACATACATGTCATCATGTGACATTTAATATTGTAAAAAAATAAATCCGTGAACTACTTAATATAGAAATTAATACATGTACCCCAACAAAACTAGATTTTCTGGAAAACTTATATAAGTACCTTTAAAAAAATCCGCGGAATGTGTTTTAACAGTAATAAACTCGCGTATCCATGTCAAATACGTCAACTCTAATACATTGATGACGGTAAAATTTCTTTTTCTTAAGAAAATCGCAGTTAGAATCATACGGAATCATTTAAACTACGAATTGTGATGGAGAGCTGTTGGTTGATTAAAAGCTGAATGGTGAGCGAGAAGGGTGCAGTACCTTTACTTTTCCCTATGTCCTTAAACGTAGCGCAATATTTGGCCAATCCTCGCCGTAATAAGAATTTATATGTTGGTTAAAACATTATTTCTACTGGAAGAAAAGTAGAATTAAAAAGAAAAAAAGTCAAAAAGATACGCGAAAATTTTAATCGTGCATTTATGGGGGAAAAAAACGCGGCTTTAAATCAAAAATTCATTTTTGGGTTCTGACTCAAATTGAGCGACTCTTGTCCTCGCAAAATGTAATATTTCAATATATTTTAAAACTTTATTCAACTAATACAAGCTTTCTTTATCATATTTTTTTCCTTCTCTCGTATTTATTTTAATAAACTTAATTGTAGCTTTTAAAGGTATGTTATAAATTATTTATCCCTTTTATAATTAAGTATTAATTTCCTATCGTAAAATTTTTTTTGCTTGTAAAATTGATGGGTTTTCTGTGATTAATATTTGTCTTGCTATAAATTGACTAATGCGACTCGTTGAAAGTAAGATACATTATTTCTTTTAAAGTGGTTATAATTTTGAATTATTGCCCATTTATTCATTAATAAAATATTGGATAATTGATTATCACATTATTTAGGTTCAGTTCAGCAATGTCAACAAGAATTGTGAGTTATATGATAAACACCAGCATTGTACTGTAAACTCTCGTTTCTGTTAACTCGTAGAGTAACAGTTCGTAATATTGTAAAACAAGGCATTAGAGTATTAACATATGAGTTGTTTTAACTAAATACTTTTTCTTTATAAATAAATGACTATTAAAAAGAATTATTTAGAATGAACTGTAAAAAACATGTAAAATAATATTCATACTTTAAAACAACACTTATTTTCAGTTCATATTCATTGTATTTCACAAAATTTATAAAGCTCAAACAGTGTTTGTCTTTAAATGTTTGAAGCCAACCGTCTGATGCTTTGAAATCTTTTAAGTTCAGCTTCTATTCCTCTCATTTTCATCATTGAAATATCCTTTTTTTTTTCTTTTTTTATAGCCAAGTAAGCAAAGTATTTTATAATTTAGTTTATTTTGTTTTTCTACTGTATTTTCGAATATGGAACACTTTCGCTAGTGCTGTTTCCTTTTCCAGAATTTTTCCCGACTTTCTAAAACAGTTAAGAGACTGTTCTTTTTTTGGAATTTCCTATTTTTTGGCAATGTTTATGTAATATTTTTTCGTCTACTAGATTTATCTTTTTTACTTCAACTGATGTACACGTTCGTTTCTTGAACTGCGACAAATTCTCAATGGAATCGGCTCGATAAAAAGAAATTTCATAAATTCAGTTGTTCAAGTGAAACGAAATGAACTGCAGAACAAGATAGCACAGATTTTCATTAGAGTTTTTTTTTTTTTTTTCTGTAGGGGAAGCGAATTTTTCCTCTTTGTCTTTAAGAAACACAGAAGTTCAATTCGTCCCCGTCAAATGTCTGATGTTCATACGTCTTTGATTGTTGTTCTGACAATGTCTGGAATTCTTGCAAATGTCCGCAATATCGTGTCAAATATAAATTCGTTGTTCAAGATGAATCACAAGTTCTCAGGCGCTATATAAAAAGGAATCAAATAAAAAATTAAATAAATATTAGTTCACAAAAAAAAAAATTACGGAAAGCAAAATTACTTGTTAGAAATAAAAGTTCGAAAAAAAAGGTTTTTCAAAATTTTAGATTATAAATAGGAGTTGAATTTATCTTTGTTTCTATGGTGTCAGGGTAAGGAGATAGCCTCTAGTTCATAAAAACATGAATGTTCGTAAAAATGATCGTTTTCTGTACTTGGTTGTGCCAAATTTGTGTAAGTTATGCAGTGATCATAAAACTTGATGAGAAAAAGTTTCTGTATTGAATATTACCATTATATATATGTATGTATAAAATTAGTAAGTACTTCTGAAACACGTACGGTTCTGAAAAAAAAACGTCCATTAAAAATTCTTCAATAGAAAAGCAAAATGACTTTTTATAATCTGACTAAGAGGATTTTTTAATCTAAGGTCTCTTTCACACTAGATGATTTTAATCGTACGATAAAAGTCGTTTAATGTGAAAGAGGCCCAACGCTTTTCAAATAAATAGAATCTTAACTTGAAAGACAAAAACTAATGCTCCTATGAATATAGCATGACAATTATCTTTACTTAAGCTAATCTTTAAGTTTAAAAAATTTCAAATTTTATAAAGTTTTCAGAAATTTGAAGTTTCATCGATTTTCATATTTAATGATTTCTACTTTTATGCATCACGATTTTCGAGATACATATATTTCACTTAGTGTTTCTTTTAGAAAAAGTTCATGCTGTGCAAATATAAATTTGCTGCAATTTATATAAAAAATTTATACAAAACATCAGGATGATAATTTTTACAAAAAGGTGGAAATTTTATAAGCTGAAATTTCTCGTTCTAACGTAATATCTAAGTAAATATTTGCAAAATTATAAATATTTAATAAAAATAATCTAGCTATTTACGTAAAAAATAAAACGCACTTCTTTAATTTTCATATTTTAATGAATGAATACAAATACAATCATAAATAAAACACAGCACGAATAAATTATAATTATGTTTAACAATAACATAAGACTCCTTAAGAAACTCAAAGGAGATGTCTCGGAGACATCAAGACAACAGGGAGTTCTTTAATAAAGTGCATTCACCAAGCACGTAAAATAAATTTTGACTCTACAGTCAATGGGAATTTTGAGCAAATTTGTTCTAGTCATGGGATCTCCATACTATGGACCGAGAACCACTCATTAATCCTGCGTATGCGACACCGAGTAACTTATTGTTGCTATAATGAGTTGGATGCAAAAACACAGAATGATAATAACTTGGTTTTATTTATTTTCTAAGTTTAATGACAAGCATAATACGCAGAAAATTTAAATTCAGCACATAAAAACTAACAAATAATTGAAATGAACCTTATAAACTAGTGAACATTCCGTGGTTAACCTAGGTAGTTATGTTGGATAAAGGGTATCCCGTATGTGCCCATATGAATTTCATATCGGGGATATACAAGTATTCGTGGTTGCTCCGCCAAACGCCGCATTCCATCAGGGCTACAGGGCTAGGGAAAATATAAGGGCTGGGCTCATCGCTTTGAGGTGTCGCATGCCGCCTCGTCACCCGAAATGGGAAGAGCGTGACGTCACTGGTCATCGACTGGCTGGCATTCTCTATGCTAGCTTGTGCCTGATCGCAGCTTTCTCATTCATTTTGGCTTGTTTTAATGTTAATGTTTTCATTTTAAGTTAGAGTATTTTTAAAGAGGAAAAAATGACATCGTGTGCTAGTGCTACGTGTTGAAATACGTATCAAAATACAAAAAGAAAACACATAATATTTCATTGATTTCCAAAAGAAAATCAAATGCTTTCGAAGGAATAGGGTCCAAAGATGTCAAAGAAGTGACAAAATCAACATCAAGAATGGTAGAGTGTGCAGTGAGCATTTTGATTTGAATGAACATATGGATTACATGCAAAATTGACTACTTGGTTTGATAGAGAGAAAAATATTAAAACCGACAGCTCTGCCTAATCTTAAATTACCGACTTTAAAACTAATGCGAAATATTTCAAGAGAACAGATTCAAACGAAAAGAAGATTAGTAGAAGCTATTGAAAGAATTGAGTGTCGGAGTCCACATAAATTATGGGATACAAAAAAAATGTGATGGTGACATTAAATGCCTTAAATGCAATGAATATTTAAAAAATATAGAAGAATTGAAAAAAAGAATATTATGCGGAGAAAATACAGTGAAATTCCTTAAAAATGAACAAAAAAGAAATCAAACTTCAACACCAAGAATAATTAAACAAGATTTAAATCAAATAAAAAAAATTGCTTTTAAATGAAATACAAAAATTAAAAATGAAAATAAATTACTTCAAATGGAGAACGTTAAACTTAGGAAGATGAGGATAAATAATTTATTCCCTTATAAGCGTGAAGGTGAAGAAAATAAATTAAGAACTAAATGGTCATATAACACTATTTCAAAATGTATTTTAATTAGGCCATTATCTTCAAAATCATACGATTTTTGGCGAAATAAAATGGGATTAAATATGCCAAGTGCAAGTACTTTGAAAAGATGGTGTTCCATGTTTAGTTGCATGCCTGGAATTCTTAAAGATGTAATGTTATTGATGAAAAAAAATTGCGAAACTTTGAGCGATGTGGAAAAGATATGTTCTTTGATCTTTGACGAAATGCACATAGATTCGAAATTGTGTTACGACTCTTCATTGAATGAAATATTAGGCCCATTTTGTAAAGTTCAAGTTATTTTATTGAGAGGATTAATTTTCCCGAGAAAACAGCCAATATTTTTTTTTATTTCAACTGTAAAATGAATAAAAAAAACTTTTATTTACTGTAATAGAAGAAGTTGAATTCATTGGCGTTCAAGTTCGAGCAATAATTTCGGATCTTGGCAGGTGTCATACCATATGGAAAGAGCTCGAAATAACTATTGACAAATCGTGTTTTCTTCAAAAGATTCAAGGAAGATATGGGTTTTCGCTGATATGCTTCATTATATCAAGTTATTGAGGAACCCTTTTTAGATAGTGTTTTAGTTTTGAGTGAAGGTACAATATTAAATTCAAGAATATTATTTCAGATTTTGAATAAAGATGTCTGGGAAATAAAAATTTGCCATAAACTGAAGCCCCAATTTCTAACTGTTAAAGGAAATGAAAGACAAAAGGTTACACCCTCAAAGACTTTATTTTCAGAAAATACTGCTAAAGCTATAATACATTTCACTGGAAATACTGCATTTTTTGCATTAATCGATAATTTATTTGAAATTATGAACAGTTCCGTACCTCCCAGTAACGAGCCTTTAATTAAAAGCTGCTTTTGGAGTGCAAAAATAACTTTGATACTCAAGAAGAAAATAAACGCAATCAAGGCGGATGTTTTCAATTTACGTATATTTGGAAAAAAATTGATTTTGCCTTTTCAGAAAGGTGTTATTATTTCAATTCATTCTCCTTATGGATTATTATATGAAGACTTAAAATCTATAAATGTATCTTATATTTTAACAAGTAGACTTACTCAAGATGAGCTCGAAAGCCTCTTTAGCAAAATTAGAGGTCTCTGGAGATTCAATGACCATCATTCTCCTTCTGAAGTAATTATTCGCTTAAAAAATATTGCTCGCAAATAAATTACCTAATTTGTCACCGACAGTAAACTCTTTAGAAAGTGGACCAGACGTTTATTTAACAAGTGAAATGTTAGACTCTACATTTAATGTAAAAGAACGTCAAGAAATTATCAATTCTTTTGATTCTCAAGATGAGGAATTAAATCGTGAATTCTCTTAATTAATCCCTTACCTTTATCTTGGGAAAATGAACTTGCCTCTTCCAATCCAAATTGTGATATATCTCCATTTGAAAAAAAAGCTATGGCTTATGTGGCAGGCTATATTGTTTATAAACTTAAAGATAATTCACTTGGAACTATATCAAGAAATTTAGTCGATATGCCCAATCATTCCGAGTGGATTAATTTAATTTCTGCTGGGGGACTTACAGTTCCAACAAAAGCATGGATTGAAACTATAAAACAAATAATGTTTCGCAAATTTCATGCCGACACATTTTTTTAAAGGGAAAAATGTCATAGCAACATTAATAAATGGAACAGAGTCTTCTTTTTCTACTGTAAATCGAAATACAATTAAACATTTTTGTTGCTTGAGAACATTTATACGAATTAGGTATTTAAATAGAAATGCAGATATAGTATCTCATAATAAAGCTCAACAAAAAACAAGAAATGGGTCAATAGTAAAAAAATCAAGATAAACTGAAACTAATAGGTAAACATATTTTTATATTGGTTATACAATTTTAAATTTCAATATTAATAATAATTTTTTTGTGTTTATTAAATAATAATTTCAAATTCACTAAATATTTGAGAGGCATTTGTAATTTTTTCATTCTGACTAAAAACAAAATGAACTTAAAAATAAAAAATAAGTATTTTGCTTAGAAACTCCCGGCAACTTATTCCTCTTCGATGCCTGACTACGTCATCAACGGCTACTTCCGGTGTCAGTTTTGGGGAGCATTTGAGCCCCAGCCCTTCTCTTTTCCTAGCCCTGGCATTCCATCGCCTTCAAAGCCAAATCTCAACACTTACTGTCACAGCATGATGACTCAACTAACGGGAAAAGCCGTCATTTGTGTTAAGTGATGATGAGTTGTAGCCGGAGCTATATTTAAGTCTGAAGAATATATGATTGGATGTAACATAAGTGGATTTTACTAAGCTGCGTTTTTCTTCTTTTTCTGATATTTTTCGTTCTTAGATTTTTTCTGAGATAATTTTTTGATCGATTTTCTTGTATCAGAAATGCATCTATGAATTATCAATTTGTCGTTTGGGACTTCATAGACTTCATCATAATTGTCCCTCACAAACAATGTATAATAATTATTATTATTAATTGAGTTTATCAATGAAATGAAATATGAAACAATTCAATAATTTTTGCGCAACAGATCTTTAATATTAATTTTTAATTGGAATTAGATTAAGTACTTAATAATATTTCATAAATGCACAAATTGATTTCAATAATTTTAGATGCACAAGTTATAAGTTTTATGCTCAAGAAAATTTCAAAATGAATGTACACTATTGGCCATTAAAATTGCTACACCAGGAAGATATGCAGATAACAAAATGATATTTATTGGACAAATATATTATACTAGAAATAACAAGTGATTAAATTTTCAAAAAATTTGGCTGGATATATATATATATATATATATATATATATATATATATATATATATATATATATATATATATATATATATATAGATCCTGAGAAATCAGTACCCAGAACAACCACCTCTGGCAGTAATAACAACAGTTATACGCCTGGGCATTGAGTCAAACAGAGATTGGATTACATGTACAGGTACAGATGCCCATGCAGCTTCAAAACGATGCCACAGTTCATGAACCGTAGTGACTGGCGTTTGGTGACGAGCCAGTCGCTCGGCAAGCATTGACCAGACATTTTCTATTGGTGAAAGATCTAGAGAACGTGCTGGCCAGGACAACAGCCGAATATGTTCCGTATCAAGGAAGGTCCGTACAATACCGGGAACATGCGGTCGGGCATTATCCTGCTGAAACGTAGGGTTTCGCAGGGCTCGAATAAAGGGTAGAGCCATGGGTCGTAACACACCAGAAATGTAACGTGCACTGTTCAGAGCACCATCAATGCGAACAAGAGGTGACCGAGACGTGTATCCAATGGCACCCCATACCATCACGCTAGGTGATGGGCCAGTATAACGATGACGAATGCACGCTGCCAGTGTCCGTTCACCACGATGCCGCCAAACACGGATGCGACTATCATGATGCTGTACACAGAACCTGGATTCATCTGAAAAGATGACGTCTCGCCATTCGTGCGCCCAGATTCGTCGTTGATTATACCATTGAAGGCGCTCTTGTCTATGACGCAGCGTCAAGGGAAGCCGCAGCCATGGTCTCCGAGCTGAGAGTCCATGCTGCTGCAAACGTCGTCGAACTGTTCGTGCAGACACATGTTGTCTTCCAAACAACACCCGTTTCTTGACACACGGCTCGTGACGTGGTTGCACGAACCATTACGGCCATGCGGATAATATGCCTGTCTTCTCGGCTGCTAGTGATAGGTGACCGTTGAGATCCCGCATGGCGTTACGTAATACCGTCTTGAACCCATGGATTCCATATTCTGCTAACAGTCATTGGATCTCGACCGACGCGAGCAGCAATACTGCGATAAGATAAACTGCAATCACGGTACGCTACAATTCTACCTTTATCAAAGTCAGAAAGATGCTGGTACGCATTTCTCCTTCTTACACGAGGCATCACAACAACTTTTCACCAGGCAACAACGTTCAAATGCAATTTGTGTATGAGGAACCGGCTGAACAATTTCCTCATTTAAACACAATGTAGGTGTCGCTACTGGCGCCTGCTTTGTCTGAATGCGCTGAAAAGCTAATCATTTGCATATGACAGCACCTTCTTCCTTTCCTATAAATTTCACGTCTGTAGAATGTCGCCTTCTTGGTGTAGCAATTTTAATGGCCAGTAGTGTATATTAATGACTGTTAAGACTAATAAAATATTATAATACTGTAATTCTATGATATTCTCAAAAAACAAGAAAAATGTAATTTAGTATGTGGAAAAAGATAGTTATTTTGATGATGGTAAACATTTTAACTCTTAGAAACAAATAAAGAGAAAGCTTATTGAAACATTATTTCAAAATAAAATTAAACTATTTTGATATAAATCTGAATGAAATCATCTATATAATAAATGAAATAAAATAACCTCTTTTTTTAAGTGTAATTGAATATTACTTTTAGTTTTTACATTACTTATCCTTTTTGTTTTCAATACTAAATTCAGTTAAATATGCTACCATTGTAAAAAAATTGTAATTTTGGAAAAAACACGCAAATATATGTCACTTGTAGAATAATTCTTTTTTTACAAGACAAACTTTATACTACTTTCACCTCACAAAAATACTAATTTTTATTTTCTTTTTTATTAATTTATTGAGTTTATCAGAGAAATATTTTCAATAAACTTATACAATAGATCTTATTTAATGTTAATTGGAATCAGTTTCAGTATTAAATGATATTTCATAAAAGTTCCATTCAAGAGTATCACTACAGAATATTTGCTGCTGAATAAGATAGGTTTAAATATTTGTTGCTTCATTCACATTAAATTATGATGTACATGAATATTTATGACAATATAAAGATAAATTAGTATTAAGATTTTTCCCAGTCTGCTTGTGGTTGCTAAGAAATCGATGATAATTATTAAGATAACTGATAAATAATGATTTCTTTCTCCACACTATACATTTTTAATATTTGTTATGCTAATATTATTGTCTTATTACATAATAAAAAAAGATTGGAAAATTAATTATTTGAATTCTATAAACCCATTGAAATATAAAAGTGTTTCACCGATATTAATAAACGTTCATTTACAAATATAAAATTCAAAAATTGTTTTTCTTAGTGAAATTATAAGCATATCACAATAAATACATAGACACATACCTATCATATTTTACATAAGAGTGCCTATGATGTCAAGAGCTTAAATAAATTCTCTGTTGTTGGTTCAACTCATTTTTATAAAATGTGATTTTATTAATGCAGGTGGTAGCAATAGTTATGATATTTCAATATTAATATTTACTGGACCTTTTAAAGAAAAAGTTTAGTATAATATGACAAATAAAATAATAACTTGACCCTTCTATAAATAAAATTATTTCACCAAGAGTCATCATATGTATTTAAAAGCAGTGAAAAGAGAAATCAGATTATTTAAATTGAAAGTTTGAATGGTAGTTTAAGTGCTTACTGATGATTTTTCATATTTTTTCTGCGATTAATTTAAAAATTATTTTTGCTATATTATGTCTAATAATGATATAAATTACATGAATAAAAATGAATATATTTATATTTTATTACTTTTATCAGAAAGTATGCAGCAAATTACATAATTGTTTTTCACTGTAATTTAGATATGTATCCTCCTAATTATCAAAACTGAATGTATGTAATAAGGGAATAAATTTTTTTTTAAATTAAATTTGTGAACACAATATATTTATTGTGAATATTTGTATGTTGAAGTTACTAACCACAGATTTTTTGCAAGGGCATAAATTTTTTCCACATTTCTCATGACTCAAACTCCGAACACTTCAAATGTAATAAATTATCTCTTGTTAATTCAATAAAACATTATTTTGTTACATTTGCAGAGCTTATAGTTTAATCTCTAAGTTTTTTACTCAATTCACATATAAAACTCGACATATATGTATATATTTACTTAACTGATTTTTGATTATTTCATTTTATATAGTTTGCTAAGCAAATTTGTAAGATTATATAAGTAGTCACAAATATGAAAATGGGTGAAACAACTAAAAATCAATTTATAAAAAAAATTATTATCATTAATGAATGGTGTTTGTTGTCAGCTCTTATTACTGAAATCCATACAACTTGTAGATTTACTTTTATGCATAAAAAGAATTTATTTTTACAAGAGATTTCCTAACATTTTCTTGAAAAATTTTAAGTACAAAGACCACAGGAAGTTTAACACTGCTTTTCACACATCTGTTTATAATTTAAAATCGATCAACAAACTAAGGGGGGATCACACACTTCCATAAACCGGAATAACTCCTGTTAGTAAAGTAAGCAATTATATAATGACCTATCCAAACACAGATGTTGTTTCTGTTTTCCCAGTTCATGGGAATTTATTTTACTTGAAGGACATTTATTTTGGCACTCCCCCACAATAAATATTAAAGTAATATAAACTCATTATGAGATTATAATGCAAATAATAAAAGCACTTTCTTTAAAATAATTCAAGCTGTCGGTAATTTTGAAGGTTTAGGTTATGTTTTTAAATTTGAAGCAATGAAAATCGGAAAAATAAATTTAGAACTCTAAAATTGAATTTGGAAATGTTACAGAAAAATAATCAGACTTGTGTAAAATAATTTATAATTAATTAAGAAAGGAGTATTCATTTTATACATTAATAAAATTATTTTCAAAAACATAAATTTTTTAGCAGTGAATGATGTTAATATATATTATATATAGAGATAAGTAAAATTACTTATAAATAACAGTGAATTATGATGTATTAATTATGCATACATTTTATTTGCCATTAATGAAGAAATTGATCATACTTGCTTCTTCAATGTCGATCACTTCAATTTTTCCTAACTCTACACTTAATAATGTTAAGTCACTTAAGCGATCTTGCCTTATAGTTGATCGTAAATGTCAGAATTAATTTTAATTTACTGAATGAACATTCGCAACTAACAATTGACATTGAAATAGTAAAGATTTTTTGTTTTCTCATAATTTTAAAAACGTTTTCAAAATACTAGATTATGCACACGTTAAAAGCTTCAATGGAGTTTAAAATTTAATTTCTTTGAAACATTGAATTATCTACTCATACACTTTTTATAATAAAATCACAAATATTCTCAGACAAAGTGTGTAAATTTGTTTATTTTTTTATTTTTCCCTAACTGATACATTCAGTATTTAAATTTTATTGACTCAAATTCTCACTGGGAATTTGATTTTAAATTGTTGGTCCTTATCTAATTAGACCTCGTGTACAAAAAAAGACCATTTAATGGCAAAAAAACTAAGCCAGAAATACAAATATTTATATTAGAAAAGAAATTTTAACATTTATAGCTCATGATTGTACTTTGAGGAGTTTTCTCAATCGCTTACTTTACCAATGAAGAATTTCTACTTATATTTTTAATGTTTAATAGGATATTCTAACGATTTAGAAATATTTTTTTTTCTTCATAAGAGCTTATTTTTATTATGAATTATTTTCATATTGTTTTACGCAATGGTATATTTTCTTTATTATTCAATAATTTTTACATTCAAAGATTTTTTAATTTGTTATAGTGGAGAATAATAATTATACCCGATTTCGTTATATTCCTCTAGAATGGTTTCCATCAAATTAAAACAGGTTTTTGTTATAAATTGTGATAATTAAAAATAGGTGTTAAATAAGTAAATGTAAATAAGTGATAGACAGAAAATTATAAATTTAATAATTTTTTTTGTTCCAAAAGTCAAAATTTTTAACTAACTTGATCGTTTTTAACAAAACAATGTGTCTTGGGCGACACGAGACGTTGAAATTGGTAAAAACATTAATAAATCAATTATCTGAACTCGCATGTTTAAATTTTATTTAAATATGCTGCGGATAATAATTTACTAGCTTTAAAGTATGGAACACAATGATTAATATATGAAATTACTGGTTAAAATTTTAAAGAAACATCATTAAAAAATTTAACTTTTATTTTATTTTAGTTTTGTTTCAAATTTCTAATAGTTTTGTCAATATATAATTATTTTCTTCAACTTATATGATTTTTTATTTAGAGGTTTTAAGTTTTTTCAGTGAAAACACATATTTTATCAATATATATATATATATGATATACAATATTGTTAGTGTTAAATGTTAAAATTTTCTCAACAGATTTTAGCAAAATTTGAGATTAATTATAGTAAATGTTTTTACTACACCTTATAGACCAACTATACGTTATAGAAAAGCGTTTTTATTAACTAAACACAAAAATATATCTAATTTTTAAAAATAATTAAAAAAAAATATCATGGTAAAAATTATAAAACTTACATGTTTAATAAAAATATTTAATTTCTTTCATAGAAAGAAAAAATTACGTTTTGTGCATCAAAATTAAATTTTTTTATCTTCAACAATCCTCTAAAAAATCAAAATTTATGAGAATTAAACTAACGCTATCTGGAAATAAGTAATGATATATTAACGATGTAAACTGTAAAAAGAAAATGGAAACTAAATATATGTATTTTCCTCGAATTTGATGGTAACTACCGTATTTACGTGAATCTAATGCGCATCGTTTTTGGCCAAATGTAGTATTCAAAATTGGGGTGCGCATTAGATTCGAGTGCAAAGTCAGCAGTTCGCCGATGACGTCAACCAAATTTAAATCGTAACAATGGATTACGGTATTTCTTGACTACATTTATCGTTGACACATTATTGCATAAAGTACACAAACTGCAGAGTTCGTAGTCACGAAATGGAGGGAAAACAGAGAAGAATGTCATATGCGTTACTTTCAAACGTAAAGTAATTCGTTATGCTGAAAAAAATGGCAACAGAAAGACAGGGAGAAAGTTCAACGTAGCTGAGAGCAATGTTCGCTTGTGGCGGCAACGGAAATTGGCCCTGTTCGCAACTAAAGCTAGTAGGAGGAAATTCACTGGCCCTTGCAAAGGAAGACATCCTAAAATTGAAGAAAAAGTTTTGGAATTTGTACATGAAAGAAGGAAGAACGGACAACCTGTGACTAGTGATACCATAAGAAATAAAGCAAAAGAGGAGGCTGGTGTTCTTGGAATACCGAAACAAGAGTTTAAAGCTAACCGTGGATGGGTAGATCGGTTTATAAAGCGGAAGGGCTTATCTCTAAGACGCCGTACAACAACATGCCAAAAGCTTTCAGCATGATTTTTGAAGGAAAACTACTAACATTTCAGCGGTATGTCATCACACTTCAGAAGGAAAAGGATTTTTCAATGGGGCAATTTGGCAACGCTGACGAGACGCCAATTTGGTTTGATATGCCTCATAACTACACCATTATGGAGAAGGGGAACTTCGGAATGTGAAAAGCAACGCGTAATAGTGATGCTGACAATAACAGCAGATGGGTGCAAACTTACCCCTTTCTTAATCTTCAAACGGAAAACATGCCCTAAAATCCCCAAGAATGAAAAGCTGTTCCCAGATGATGTCCTGGTTCGAAACCAAGAGAAGGGGTGGATGACGGAATCATTAATGCTTGATTGGCTTCGAAATGTATGGGAACGCCGTCCCGGTGGGCTCTCCAATCCATCGTCAATGCTTCGTCTGGACGCATTTCGTGGTCATCCCACCAACGACGTAAAAAAGATGCAGAGCCTAGGCAGTGATCTTGTTATCATTCCTGGAGGGATGACGTCTGTGTTACAACCCCTGGACGTTAGTATAAATAAATCTTTTAAAATGTACGTTCAGGTGGAGTACGAAAAATGGTTTTGTGAGCCAAACTGTGAATTGACCCTGACTCGAAAAATTAAGCATGCTGCACCGCACATTGTTGCACACTGGATTTCTGCTGCCTGCCATCGAAACACCACTGATCGTGAAATCTTTCAAGAAATGCTGCATTTCAAATTCATTGAATGGCAGTGAAGATGACGTGCTCTGGAACGGCGAGGATGATGATGAGGAAAGAAGAAATGAATCTGCTTCTGAAGAAGAGAGCTGCAAGGATTCTAGTGATAAAAAAATTAGTGAGTAAAGACGCTTACTATTAATCACTGATTGTAGAAACTGTTAGCTATTTAGAAATGTTACGATTTATTTCATGTTTATATTTTACGATAGATACCGTATATACGTTAGTGGTAATTAACAATGATTGTTTCACATAACAATGACCTACTAATAGGTTAATTCTGTGTTCTGCTACTTTATGTATAAATCCATAGTTATATAAAATATTGTATCTAAATTTAAATAAAATTATCATACCATTAATAGATAGTTTATATACTAATCCATTGTTGTATAAAATAAGATTCAATAAATACCTCATACCATTGATGCACATTACATTCGCCGACAAACAGTTTTTTTATTTTTTAAAGTTTTAAAATGGGGATGAGCATTAGATTCGCATTAATACGGTACTTTTCGATTTCCTCAGATGTATCACATTTCGATTCCAGGAAAACACTTCTTTTCTTTTAATTTTTAGAACTTTCCCTTTTCTTTCGTTGGAGGTCATTGGTCGTAATCGATGATTTCAGATAGCGCTAGGTTAATTAGACATATTTTTCAATAGGAATTTTCTCACGAATATAACATTAGACTAAGTGACTTAAATAAAATTTAAGATTTCAACGAATCAAACAAAAAAAAAAGTCGTAAAGTTTTTATTTTGAGATGATGTACAATTTCAGAGAAGTCGTAGATTCCTTAAAACTCAATAGCAAATGTTTCTGTTATGGTTCTTGATACTAAACGTGAATCTATGATTTCTCTGATACTATAAACTCATTTAAATGATTTTTAGGAAATATAATTGACATAAAAATTGATATTTTTAAGAATTTAATTTGTATTCAAATTTTCTTTTCCTCATCGTTGTCGGGCTTCATTGCTTAGAAAGAAGGGATTTAAGTATATAATTAATTTAATCATCAGGTGAAAAAAAAAATCTGTTGTAGAAAGCATTTGAGTTTTTATGCAATATTAATTTTTCTATTAAAATGAAATTTCTCTCCCGAAGTTTTGACTTACTATCATCCAGATTTAGATTTGATGATGCCCTAACTAATGAAACAATATATTTAAATAACCATTTGTACTTTATCCATTTTTTAGGATGTTACTAAACATATCTTATACGGTTGTTTAGGAAGCTAATAATCTAGGTGTTTCTTAAAAGGGTAAATCTTGAGGTATAGTTTATTTATCTGATAAAATTAGGGATACTATAATTCCATTCTCATATTTTTATGTAGTCTAATCGAAATTGCAGTGAGTAAAATTAGACATAAGCTCACATATTCATTTACTTTATTCGAAACGAAAATTTTCTGACTTTATATGCGTTTCTTATTGATTATTAACGATGCAAATTTTAAGGACACCTAACGAAATTTTTTCGTTTGTAATTTAATTTTATTCTGTGAAGCGTTCATTAATGATAGTTCAATGGTATGAAATTTCCTTTTTTGGGAAATTTCATCCTGTTGTTGTTGTCAAAATACAATTGAAAGTTAATATTTTTTATTTAAAAACGAAAATATAAAATATTAATAAAATATTGCTTATGAATAAATAAAAGGATCTAATCTCTTATAAAAGAATCAATGGCATGTTAAATAATTTTTCAGAAAATTAAAATACCTAAAAATTTTTCATTTTGACTTTTTAAATAGTAAATAATCACATCCAGAGAGAAGTACTAATGATACATTTATTAGATTCGAAGCAAAATTAATTAGATATTATATTTTTTATTTTGAATAGAAAAGATTTATTTGATTAATCAATATTATAATTTTTTATAGGCATGTAACTTACATTAGACTACATGTAAAAAAAAAAAAAAAAAAAAAAAAAAAATTAGGACTCGCGTGAAAAGAACAGTGAATATTGCTGGATATCTCATGAGAAAGCCATATGTCAGCTTACTTTTTGGGAACCTCCCTGGATTATTGATCCATAAATCAGGATATATATCAACACAAAAATAATTTGCTAAATAACTTTAAATTAAAATACAAGACATTTCAAATGTATAAAGATGTTTAAATCTATAACCGCAAAGCGTAAAAAAATAAACTTTCTTTTCATCAACTTTCCTCTTTTTTTCATAATCATTTACATATTTTTAGTACAGTTTTTTATTATTTTCGGAGGTATTTTGTAAATTATTTATATGGATAAATTTCCTAAATGAATAATTTTTAAATTCCAATAAAAGGTTTTGGAATTAAGGGAAACATATAATTTTACCACATAAATTGCAATAAACTAGTTTTAACTGTAGAAAATGTTTTTTATTAGCTAAGGAAGATAACTTTTGATAAACAATATAAAAAATAGTATGACAGATAATATTTTAACTAAAGATGCTTAGTTTTACATGAAGAAAAAGAAATTTGGCCAGTACATTTCGAGGATAATATTTTTAAGGAAATAAACAAATAATGCTCTCTTGTTTTTTATTTATTTTTTTATTATAGGTATAAAATTTTAATTATAGGTAAAAGAGTATATCGCATTTGCAGTTTTTCTGATGTAAAGAAGCATTACTTCTTTATCAGAAAAACTCCAAACGAGATATACTCTTTAACTTATAATTAAAATTTGGAAAAGGAATTACAATTTATGAATAAATATCGAAATTTATTTAGGATATTGGAATTCATTTAACTGTATAAATATTAAAATTCTGTTCTAGGAAAATTAATGAAAATTACAACAGTAATGGATCTTGAAAAATTGATTTTTACGATAAATAATCTATTAGAATAATTTTTAAAGTGACACATAAATAAAGAAAAAAAAAAAAGGAATATTATTGAGATAAATATATATGTGTGTGAACTTTTGAATTACAGAATATTTTTCAAACCATCATATGGTTAATTAAGATGCTTAGTCCTGAAATTCATTATTATAATATACAATGAAAATCAGCTATAATTTCAGGAAAAACAGCACGCATATTAAATTAAAAACGATATATCTATCGAAAGAAAAAAATAGTATTAATGTATTCAGTATTTGTAATTAAGGTTTGGATTATATTTTATGTAGTTATTAGAAATAATTGAAAATTGTTTTTTCGGTTAACAGCTGAAGGTAAATAAATTAAGCATTTATAACACGCAGCTTTTTAATAATTTACAACACCGAGAATTTTTTTCTAAATGTATAGATCTTAAAAATATCTTTTTTTTTTTTTTTTTTTTTAACAGAAAAATTTAAAGTAAGGCAAAAGTATTGTTTATTCAAAAGTAATAGTTTTAAAATTTTCAGATTTAAGAGAAAATTACAGTCAATCTTATAATACTTTCTAAAAATATAAAGACCATAAAAAATAATTAAATTATTAACTATGGCTATCAGATATGATTAAATTAATTTAAAATAACAACTTTTTTTTCAGACTAAGGACATCAACAATTACCAAATATTGGATAAAATTTGAACTTCAAAATCTGCCTTACTCCTGGAAAAAAGGTATGCGTAAGAAATACAAAGTTAAAAACCAAGATACATGAATCTACTTTTTTCTAGCATGAGTATTGATAGTATTATTACCATTTTTGTAATAGATGGTGTAATAAAGTTAAAAAATTGTGTTTATTTCTAATAAAAAAATGGCCACTATCAAAACATAAATAAAATAAAAAATTACATGCCTTGGATAAATACAAATCTGTAAACATTTATTCCAATTTTAAGTTTTATTTTATTAAATTGTTAATTCCACACTTTGTAAGGGTTTGAAATAAAGTACAGAATTTAAATGTTTTTTATCTACTGAATTTTTTTAAATTATTGAAATATATGAAACTACAAATAAAAAGCAAATCAAATTGAGAGATAAAATAACGAATAAATTATTAACATGATTTTAGATAAGGTAAATTAACGGAAGATAAGATTAGAGATTTTTCTTTTAGAAGTAGTTAGATAAATTATCTATTTTATTTTAGAATTCATTGCGTACAAATTTTATGCAATTTAAAAGAAAAATAAATTTTAGAACTATTTTGTCATAAATAATTTATTAATCAAAAATATTTAATCATTTTTTATTAAAGAGAAAAAAGTGAAAATATTTATCACTTATTATAGTAAGCGATTTTAAATATTATTGCATGAATTTGCTTTTGTACTCAAAACATATTTGCTTGGTTTTCCACATTTGCTTACATTATTACACCCACCCTACTAATTAACGTCATTGGAAACACCCCTTTTCAGACAATTACTTTAGGTTTTTATTAAGCCAGGGGTGAACTTGGAAGATTTCGCAGAAAAACTGACTCTGGCAAAACTTCGGCGAACAAACGACGTCAAATTATTTCCCTTTTTCTTTTGTTTCTTCTTTTTTTCTGCCTTCCAAATAATGTTTGCGATTAACTTTTATCAATACTTTTATGTTGAAGATTAATTCCTGAATATTCTTTGCAAAGCTCATTAAATTAATTTTTTAATATTATATATTACCCTTTTTAAAATACTTATTAATGATGATTAAATATAGAAAATTTATTTTAAATAAAGAAAATAATAAAAAACTTTATTTTCTTTATTTCAAATAAATTTTATTATTAAAATAATAAAATTTATTTTAAATAAAAAAATAAAGAATTATTTTATAAAAATTAACATTTTTGAAAATTTATTAATTTTAGGAAATTATACAGATTTGATTACACAGATTGAAGATATCTGTGGGATTCAAAAGATAGAACTTATTTTGACAAATATAAAAAATGTTGTATTCTAGGAAATAAGTCATATGTTTTACAAAACATTTGAAAAATCTGCGATTGGTTATAATTTGTATTAATACTAAAACATGGATATTTTCATGAGAAGGAAATAAAAATTTTAATTCATAATCTTATTTTTCTATACTTAAATATATCTTTAAATTAATTTAGATAAAATACACAGAAGAACACATATTGTGCATTTATTTATACTGTATTTAATATTATTATAAAAAAGTAGTTTTACTTGCAGAATTAATTTAGATTTTTAAAAATTCAGGAATATTATTATATTTTTTGTTTTTCATAAAATAATTTACTTGAAAAATATTTTAATATTATTTGAGTAGTGTTGATAATTTGCTTACCATTTATTTAAATACTTACAGTTATTTTTATTTAAAGATTTATAGTTATTATAAAAAGTTTATCTCTCATACAAATATTTATTTAAAAAATGTAATTACATTATATCCAAAACAATGATGTAAATCAATGACTTTGATCAAATGATTATGAGATAAACACTAGTTTTGTTAAATAATGACAATTTTCAATATTTTTTAAAAAATAATCAGAATACAAAAAAAAAAAATGTCAAGAAGTAACACATTTTGAGTTTCAATATAAATAAATTAATATAAATATCAGATGTCTTGATAAATAAACAGCCAGAATTTCACAAAACTGATATTGCCTATATATCAAAATGTTTGTAAATAATTTAATATTATGCAAAAGTTTCATTAGTTCAATTGAACACTGACGTCACGTAGTCACATAACATGCGTCATTATTTCTTCTCCGTGAATTCATGTAGAAATCTACGAGCACATTTTGCTCCGGAGATTCGGAGTTTTTCTCGAATAATTTTCGCCGAGCCTGAAGCTGCGGCAAAGGTGCCGATAATCGCTAGCGATATGTCGTACGCGATGATCTGACGTAATGATGTCATTTATGTTGCAGCTACGTCAGAAAATGGGTGGAAAGCGCGATGATTTTAGTTTTCAAGGTGATTTGAAATATCTAACAAAGTTCCACGCAACAGCTTTAATTGAAGTCTTAGGCCATACCTCGTGCTTGAAAATTTGAAATGGAAATGAATTACAAATTTTCGATTGAAGAGGAGGAATTCCTTATAAATCTTTACAGAGGTAATTTAAATTTTTTAAAAACAGGATTATTTTTAATTTAAATTTTTTATGCTCTTTAGTTGTTCACTAATTTTATTGAATCTATATAGACAACAGATGCCTTTGGGTTTCCAAAGACTATTCTTACTTCGATAAATTTATAAGATGCCAAATAATTAAAGATATTTGCTTCATGTTTTCTGAGACGTATCTAAAGTTTGTTACAGGTAATATAAAGTTTATATTGAGTAATAAATAAAACATATAATTTAAAAAAATAAATATTTGCTTTACATACATATTACTGTTACATTGAAGTTATTAACAATTTAATTGTTTAATTGCAAATATTTCATATTATGAATAGTTGAAACATTATGTATTTTATTTATTATCAATATATTAAGTTCTATTAATTAAAGAAAATTTAAATTCTTGTTTATATTGTTAATGGATGTGATTTAATTATTTAAATAGTATAGTTTTTAAATAAAAACAATATTGTCTGACAAGCATTAATAAATTAAATTATATCTTAAATATATTTATAAGAATAAGATGTTTTTATCCATAATAATATATAGAATACTAAAAATAAAGTAAATTTACATTCTTTTTACTGTTAACACAACTTGAACATATATGTGCAGTTCAAACTGATATTTTCACAGAAACAATTCCTGAATAAATAGTAGAATGCTGTGTGCTATGTATATTTATTAGACTCAAGATTCCTTTTGTAGTATCTATTTTAATATTTGAAATTATAATGGTTTCATTTCTGGTGTCAAAAAACTATTAAGCAAAACTTGAACATTTCAGTTTTTCCTCATTATTTTCTGCAGTTCATCTCTCATGAAATATCATAAGATAAATTTCAGTTAATATTATTATTCCTCTTATACACAAATTTAGTTAAATGTGTGTACATATATGAATACAGAAAAGTGCTTTATTTCTCAATATTTTGATAATATGAAAAATGTTCATATGATGGTAATATCTAATAATTTAAGGTTTATGAAGGTTAACTAAGGTTTAAGAAATAGGTAATTTTCCATCTTTTATAATGGTTTTGATATCTAACTTGACACATTATGAAAAAACTTTAGAATCTGAAAAAAAATTTTAATTTAAGAATTAATTCGATTAACAGAATAAACTGAAATATAAAATATATGATATGTTTAATGTTTAGCATTGAATGTTTATAATTGAATGAAAAGTTAAATTTGCTACTTTTGTCAGATGTTCAAAACTGCTTAACATCATAATTAAAGAGTATAATTATTTTTGGTACATGACTATATTTCCTTATAGTATCTTCACATACTGCAATGACTAATCATAGGGAAATATAGTTCATATTTTACTTCGATAAAGGAATGTGAGAGTTACCTAAACACAAATATAAAATATTTTTCCTAGTCTACAGAATTATATTTCAAAATTCTTTGTCATGAGTTTTTTATATTTTCTAAAATTATTCATGTGCAAATTCCTACTAAGTCCAAGTTTATATAAACTTTGTCATAATGAGATTTGATAAACTGTAAGTATATTTTCCAAAAAAGTATTTTCTAAATAGAATTTTTTCAAATATTATAATTTTATAGTTTGATTAAAACAGATAATATAATAGTAAAAATAGATTTTTTATTTTGTTTCAAGCAGTTCAGACCGAAATATGGATTTCTTGTATACACGCCATTCAAACTAAACCTGGAAAATATAAGCATTATAAAAGGTATACATACAAACAGTAGACTTCTATTGATAAACTTATTTCTAATATATTTTTCAGATCATATGAGTAAAAAAACATGGAGAAATTTAAGAACCACATTTATACTGGAAAATAAAAAATGTACAAAGAAATCCTTCGGATCTGGAATTGAAATAATATACAATCTAAATGGGTACATTACTCATCCTTGTTATTTTTAAAAGACAATGAGCCAAATGAGAGTATATTCTCCTTAAATGAAGAAATAAGAATATTTTCTTTTTATAGTTTCCCACTTTATAAAAAATAATTTTCTTTCAAATATTTATGAATAAAGTGCTCATGATTCAACAGCCAGCTTAAGGAATTTCACATTATATATGTGATGTGGACTGAATACTGATTTTAAACAGATAAGAATTAAATTATTTTGAATAAAAGAATTTTACTTTAAAAAATAATTTTAGCAATTTCAGAATTCAATATTATCTCCTTAAGGCAAAATTTGAAGCACAAAAATTACTTTTTAAGAAATATTTCAAAATATGAAATATGCGCAAAAGACAGAAAAGTGGCAGCCATGCTCTTAAATTGTTAAAACCTAGTTCATTTGCATAGCTTGTCATTTACTTCAACTATATATTAGTACTTCGAAATTTATCTCTCACAATATTGAATTCCCACCCCTCAGATGGATAATAGTCTTCATCAGGAAGAAGAGTTTTTTCTTAAGACAAACAATGTCGTAGGAAAAAAAAAAAAAAGCCTTAGGAAGAAAAAGGATGAGTGCTTGCTGGCCTTAAGAACTGCGAATAATGTTTTACAGAATTGTTTGACTGATAATAAATCAGATAACATAGACCAATTCCTAGTACATGCAAGAGATTCAATTAGGAAGTTACCTAATTGAAATAAACAAAAGTGTATCTTACGAATTCAGCATATTATTTATGAAGAAACCATGAATTATGAAAGTAGTAAATAAAATGTTTTTATAACAAATGTTTAGCCTTTATACATACAAAACTAAATTATTCTACTTTGTTCATAAGGTAAAAAATTGAGGTTATTAATCAATACTTAAACAGAGAAGAGAAATAATTTTATAGCATGAAACACTGACTTAAAAAACTATAACAAATAATATAATTTAACTTATTTGAGATCTGTATACTGCCATTTAATTCTTCCAGCTTCAGTTAAAAAATGTTTTAATTTCTCTCAAAGCTCTTTGGCATAGAATAGTTCTTTCTACTCAGACTAGTTAAGTTAACAATACCTTAATCAGATCTAGAAGTAGCAAGAAATTATAGGTTAATATAAGAATTATATTTTTTCAACAAATTATAAATGTCAAAAAATTCATTTATAGGCTAAGAAGAACACTGAAAATCAAGAGCCTAACTTAAACTCTTGAACTAAAATAAAAAAGAAATAAAAAAAGATTCCTAGTCTTCCATGTTTTTTCAAAATATCATCTTGCAACAGAAACTCAATGGAAGTAACGCAATCTTCATCCCTGCTTATCAAGTTACTAAAATACATAAAAAAATATCATTTGTATTTTGAGAAACAGTGTGATTGTTTCATGAACTTGCCGTTTAAAGGATCATTCAGTAATTCCAACATATCTTCTTTTTTACGACAGATTTATTATACATTAGCAAAACATAACATTAATTATTGACACAAACATAAATTTAGATGGTTCATTTTACATTATTCGAAATACACGTATTTTCCATAGCCTGGAAGCGGTACCTCCGCTACCACTCATCTTTTTACACACCCATATCGTTCCTCTCGCTCCGATACACTATGCCTCTTGAATCACTTACAACCGCACTTAAAGAAATCGAAAGTTCTCGCCTGTAAGTGTTTGATCTTCACAAACAGATTTAAAAATTCTCATCCATACTTTCATGAAGTTAATTAATTTTACAATAATATTTGTACCCATGACTTTAAGTAAACTAAATTAGCAACAAAAGAAAAAAATAGAAGTGTTTATACAATTAAAATGTGTAATTATTAAATAATAAAAATTACTTCATTGTAAAAGTAACTGTTGTGCTGTACAGCCGCTACGTATTTATTACACTGTTAGAAATTTTTATTTCTGACATTTATTTTAATTCAAATGTAAATCACATTTACCAATCCCAATGAATATCCTCCAGCCTTAATTCTTGAATCAAATTTTTTAATACATTTTTCCTTCCAGTCTTTTAATCCATTGTTCATCTGGATATCTTGTACGTCTTTTTTTCTGGTGATTTTTTGGATAGTAATATGCAAATAATTTATTACCTATTTCTGTACAGAGAAATTCAAGTATTTGTAAGCAATGAAAAATAATCTAAGCAAAATTTGGGAGTTGATCGGAAATGGAACTAGAATATAAGCAAATTCTCATTGGTTTAAAATATCTATGACGTCAGATAACACGTTTTATCTGCGTCACAGTCACATCTAAGACTTCTATATAAAGGAGCTGACGCATGGACTTCCCAACCTGTCGCAAACACTATGGTTGCCATAAAACTTCATACGACGCAACATCCTTACATACGTTAGTTTACATTCGATACGTTTGTTTTCCTTGCTTGATACATTTCTAAAGTAACATTTTCTTCCATAATAAATTTTAAAAAGGATTGTAATGTGCAAAAACTATTCTTAATAATTTTTTAAGAATTTAATTAAATTGTGTTTTACTAATACAAAAAATCACAACATCAGAAATAAAAAAAAACTCTTTTTGTACATTGTAAACAATTTATTGTCGTAAGTATATTAGTTTAATATTACTGACAAGCAATAATATATACTTACAGTATGTAAACCTATGTTATAACTTACATAAATAATATATACCTTCATATATTATAAAAAAGGACAGTAGAGAGAAACAATTTTTTATTAAATTATATTATTCTATAAGTAATATATAACAACAGTTTTCACATACATGATAACTCTATCAAAAATTAAGATAATAATATTTCTTATATATTGTAAACATATATTATTACCAATTAGTAAGTAATATATACTTACAATTTATAATTTGAGAGTAATACATACTTAATAAATAATATAATCTAAAATAAATTTTAAACTTCTGCATTTTAGGGCCGTAACGATGAAAATAGCTATATAAAAATATTTTTATATTATTTTTCAGTTTGTAAAGAATTAATAAAATTATGGATAACTTTCTTAATAATGTTTGTTACTAAAAGTAGTTTTCTCCTGTTATAATTTTAAAAAGAGATAATAATGTACAGAAACTAATAATTTTTTAAGAATTGAATAAAATTGTGTTATAGAAATACAAAAAGAAAACATTTTTTTTGTACAGTGTAATTAATTTATTACAAAAGTATAATATTTCTGACAAGCAATAATACGTACTTACAATATTTAAATCTATGTTAAAAGTAACATATAGTGTTATAAGAAAAGAAAAGGAGAGAAACTATTTTCTATAAAATTATGTTATACTGTAAGTAATATATAACAAGTTTTCATATAAATAATATCGAACAAAAATTAAAAAAAAACTTTTTTACATTTTATAACTAACTGGTAAGTAACATTCACAATTTCACAATATGTGTAATTTGAGAGTAATACATACTTATATATATATATATATATATATATATATATATTTTATGCATATTTATACTGCATTTTAATGAGCCTTTTATTTCATTTTATTTTTATTAAATGTGTTTGGTGGTGGAAAAATACAAAATTTAAAAACATAATGAAATTAGTGTACAAACTCTGTAATTCAGTTATAAATAAGGGGCATTACTTTTTATATTTAAATAATTCTTAATAATTTATTTTTAATGAATACAATAAATTTTTAAAATAAGTTAAGAAAAATAATTTTCAATGAAAAGAAAGCAATTTAAAATTAATGAAAAATTAAGAATAATTTTTAAATTAATGTTTAAGAACATAACTTTTTTTCTCTTTCTATGCATGAATTTATAACGAGAGAAACATGAACATCAGCATTTATTTTGACACTTTTGAAAAATTAATCTTGATATTTCTAATGTCTTCTTATATTTCTATCTTTCCGGAATACATAAAATGGCGCTCGGAACCACCACTCAGCTGTCGGAATGCCTATTTGATAAGGCTTTATAATGTCACTCTTTCTCCACTGTTTCGCCGGTTTCCGGCGAATTCGCTCCCCTTTGCTACCGTCTTGACGTCAAATATAAATAAAAATTTCAATAGGAATCTGGCATCAAACCTTGCCATTGATGATAGACTGCTCAAATTAAAATTTGCAGAAGAAATATTTATAGTTTGTAGGGGGATTATTGATAAAAAGGCGTAAGTTTAAATTCGATTCCTTTCTCTGAAAAATGACACATGTGTTCGGAAGACTATTTTATGCCCGTCGTAAAGATTGATGATTTATTATAAGTCTCTATCTTTCAATTTTTTAATATTGCTGGCAATGTGACACAATCTGTTTATAACTTTAAAAATTTAAAAGCATTAAAGCTGTGTTTCATTCATTTTCTGAGGATGATAATCTAATAACAGCATTTATTAATGCAGAGGTTGATTATTAAAATTTCCATGTAGTAAATAATATTGAACTGTTTTTTTTTTTTTTTTTTATAAATAACAAAACTAAACTTCGTTACTGACTAGTTTCTTTTTTTGACAGATGCCACTGACGAATTTGTACTTGAACTTTTTGTAATTCAAATTTCTAGTGGCGAATTTGTTCATCTCTTAAATGTTTGATACTGTGTAAATAAAGTTAAATTGTAAGCAATAATATATATAAGTTGTTTTATGTATTTTATATTCAGTTATATTTACTGGCGTAGATATGATTGTAAATGTTCTATAAATATATCTTTTTGCCTTAAGGATTTGCATTTCATAGATGAGAAAAATGTCAATCAATTTAATATGAAATATATTGTTTGATAGTGTATTTTAAAGGTAACTGCTGTTGAAATTATATTTAAGCATGTGTATGTGTAGGAAATCAAGTGCAATAATGTATTCAAGCATAGTTTTATATTTAATTTTGATTATTAATTACATTTATTGGTACATCTGGTGGTTTAAGTTTTATTTTAGGATGTAGTGTGTGACTTATTTGGCTAGGGGTTCATTCTTGTTATCGAAAAGTATTGAATTCAAATCCTGGCTCAACCAAAGATCTGTTGTGTGCATGACAGTTAGGTCATATGAATGACCTCATGTGAAATGAATGATATTTCAGGCCAAGTCTAGGGGTTTTCTGCTGGGTCCTTCTTCTAAATTATGAAGTCCCATTCACTTTCTGTGTCCATGAAGACATACTTATAGGGTTCTCCACTAGACAAAGTGTCATTACTTCCACCACTTGTAGGACTGAAATGGTGGAAAAAAGATTCTAGCACTTGGGCATTATATTTTAATTTGATTTTATTTACATGTCATGATTAAATAAGATTTTCTTGTGCACATTTCATCAATTTATTTACATATTGAAATCTGCGTAGTTTTCTGAGTTTTTAAAAGAAGCAAAGAATAAGACTATTCTAGCATTTGTTGAAGACTATTGAGCATTATATTATTAGCATTAAGATATTTTACCGAAGAAGTATTACAAATTTTAAAAATTATTTATTGTTATGAATAAACATTTGATACCCAAATTTGTCTGAATATTTTTATATTTTAAGCAGATTTTTTTTGTAAAGTCATACATATCTTCAAAAAAGGTATAAATAAAATTATGATTTAAAAATTAAATATGTTGTATAAATTATCAGAGAGCAGTGTTGTATCTTATGTTCTTCACAATATTTTGTTTGAGCATTCCATATAATTTCTGGGTGTAAATCACACACGAAGAAGTTTTCTCTGTAAAAAAAAAAGTTTTTTTAGCATCTTAAAAAAAAAAGTTTCTGGTATTCCTAGTGAAACAGGGAGAAAAAATGGTTTAAGGCAATATACCTTATAATATACATTCCACATATTGCAGTTCTTGGTTTTAATGCTGAAGTAAAGCCACAATTTCAGATTATCCTAATGTCTGATCAAAGAATTTAATTTGAGTTAGCAATTTTTGAAGTAATTGAAACTTTTTATTTAAAAAATATTTAATATGGTTTATCCAAAATGGTGTTATTGAGCACTTTGTGTTATATTCTAAAGGCTGCCATTATGTGCCATGGATTTTTTTTTATTGTGAAAATATGAAGTTACCATGTAACTTTGAAAAAGTTACTGCAGAGCTTCAATTCAAATTTATAAAAACTTTAAAAATAAAATTTAAAGTTAAAACCTGTTTGATTTATAGCACATTCAAAATAAAAATCAATAATTTGAATAGATTTAAATGGTTACTTGTATGTTATTTTGGGAGCTAGCAGCATTCATTATAACTTTAATCCACTATCTCAATGAACATACAAACTTAAAAACATGTTAATAATCTTGTCTGTTTAAACAAAACATACGTAATTTTCACCATCAGAATACATACATAGCCACTCAGATGAGTCCTGGATTATAGCTTAAGGTTAAGGGGTTTATAATACTCTTTTGCCCAACATATAACTCCTCTTAATTTTGAACCACAGTCGGGTGACAAGGTCATACATGAGCTGGCACCCTCTTTACATGACACTTCTCATAGAGACCCCAATGCTTCTGATAGTTGAAAAAGTTATGTAGCTTAGCTATATCACCACTGATTCTTTTAGAGTAAAAACCTTCATTGTTGCCTTGTATAGTCCTTTCCCTTGACTACATGTTCCATGGAGAACACAAACATTGCAAATTTTCAAAACATTCTGTTGTCATTTATTCTGAATAAGTATTCAGTTGTGTATGATAAATGACCAAAATGTTTTTGATATATTGACTTTTAAACTCTCCCTCTTGAGAATACAAATGTCTTTAATCTTCCAGGAGTTTTTTATTTTCACTAAAAAGCTGCCAAATCGATTTAAAGGAATAATGTTTACTTGGTAGTATATCCAAATTTTAGTTTAATAGTGTATCTGGCAACATAGGTTTATTTTTTTTTTAAATCCCAATTTTAATTTGTTCCACAAAATTTTTAATTTAGAGAGATAAGAAGCCATATTATTATTATTTTCGGTCCATCTGAAATGAAAAAACTAAAATATGTAACTGGTTTTTGGATGATGCTTTGAACTGCTTATGTAACTCTGTTCATACTTTACTAGCTAAATCATCTAATGACCTTTTAAAGAGTTTCTTCTGTTATAGAATTTGTTAAATCTGTCGTGGCACTTGCTTTTTCAAAATTCTCTACATCTTCATTATATTTTCTACTTCTGTAGCTGAAGCTGCTATAGAAAATATCTGGTTTCACTAAAATTCCTTTGACAACCTCTAATGCTCCAAAGATGGTGTTTAAAAGTAAAATTTATTCTATATTTCTAAATCAGCCAATCAGTTCCTCCTGTTGATGGCTTTATTTGATAATTTGTCAAATCTATCCTTCTACTTTCTGTATAAGAAATGAGTGAGTTAGCCTAAACATATGTGCAGTGAATTTTAAACGGCAAGCCTCATGATGTTTCAAATTCAATTTAATTTGTAGTTCAATACTCCACCTATGTCAATAATCAGTTAATCTACTAGTTAACTCAGAAATTATACACTAGGAAGATTATATAGCTGCTGAAAATAAAATTTATTTATAAACAAAATCATTCATTGCCATATTAAAAGACAATCAAAGAACAAAAACATAAAAACAACTGGCATTATAAGAATTATTTTCTTTCAATATAAAACTTAAAATATTTCAACATTTTAGACCATTCTTTTGATAAGAGCATATCAGTTAGTCATGGCTGAGAAAGGATTTTAAATCCAAACCTATTCTATCTACTCATCAATCAACATTTTATCATCCAGATTCAACTTGCAATCTAATCATCATTTATATCTTCATATACTAAATTCAAATACTCCAAAAGTATTAAAAAAAGTTTAAATTTGATCAGTGCCTTTTCCCATATGTACTGTACTTACTGTTTGATGTTTTTTTTTAGTTATCTTTCAAGTTTTTTATCGTTTGGTGCCTCATTCAACAAGGAAGTGATAGGCTGCCTTTGATCCTGACTTCATTCAAATTTATGTTTAGCAGGTAGCAGAGGAGTCAGTGCTCTTGCCTTTGGTTCAACAGTTTGTGGTTGGAATCCTACTTTGGTTTTGGATGTCTATTGTGTTTCGGAATTTACTTTACGCTGTAGATCCTGATATTATTGGCTATGTGCAAAAAATGACCATTAAGTGACAGACAAACCAAATTTCTCATATTTATTCTAATAATGAATCAAACTTATTCCATATATTTAAACTATATATTTTGATGAAAACAATTTGTAAAATATTTGGTTAATTATTTAAACTAGAGATAAAAAAGTGACCATATAATTATTACTCAGTAATAAGTAATAGGTTCAACAGTTTAAATGATAAAAACCTGATAGAAATTTATTTTTATCATGTTTCATATAAAAATTCAGTGATCAATAATTAGGAAAAAAGGGTCTTTTTTTATTCAAAATGCTTGTGATTATTATTTCCATCATGATTTGAAGTTTCTGTTCACGGTATCATTCATCAACTCAAGATTAAGCAGTGTGATATTTGTTCAGTATCTCATCTTTTGTATCTGAGAAGTATAAATATTTCTCAGTGATAATAACATTAATGTAATCCATTCAAAGGGGTGGTGGTAGAATATTGATTTTAAGAGTCCCATTTAATCAGGAAAGTAAAGATTTTTCCATTTAATAAAGAGTTGTTTTACTGATATTAAGATAACATGGAATTTCTGTTGGGCAGTTTATTCCTCTATTCCTATTTGTATAAACATGTGAATCAAATCATCTGCTTGAAAAATCAATTTTAAAATAATTTCTATTGCTATGCATGGTTGACAAATATACATTGTTTTCATTTGTTTTTTTTTTTTTACAAATATACATTGAAAACTTTAATAGTGACATCTGATTAAAATCTAGCTATATTTTAATACTGTTAAGAATAGCCAAAAGAGAGTTTATTACTAATCTACTGAGCAAGCTAACTTAGTTGGTTTATAATATTGACATTTTATATTTTATGCAGTTATGAAATTTTATCCATGTATTTAGATTTAAACTAATTTTCAGTTTTAGCATTGAACACAGAATTTAAATTTCAATTATTGTGTTAATGGAACATTTTTTCATTTTTGTACTACTAGAGGGTTGCGTATAGTAATGCTAAAAGAAAATGGTAATAAAATCATACATATTCTCATTTAATTATTTGCATTAATAACATTTTTAAAAGTAATTTATATTTAATTAATTAAAGACTTAAACTTCCTATGCAGTGGTACATGCAAGGCTCAACAACTTGTTAACAACACTTAATAAAATAAGTAATATTTTTTAAAACAATATGTGTTTAAGTAATTTGTAGAAAATGTATTTCCAGAAACATTACTTAATATACATCTCATTTAAAAATTAAAATAATCTACTTGATAGAACATCTATTCTTGATGTGAACCTACACATACAAAAGTTTTTAAAGGTCTAACAAAAGCATTTCATAACTGCAGAATCATGAATGTTTAATGAATATAAAAGAAACACTCATTATATATATATATATATATATATATATATATATATATATATATATATATATATATATATATATATATATATATATATATATATATATATATATAAGCTTACTTACATTAAACAAATAAATACAAAGAAATCTAATTTATTTGAAGTTTCCAATTTGATGAAAAGGAAAACTTAAAATATTATGTCAGTTTATAAATTTTAGTCAACATTTTTTTTAAAAATAATTTTTAATTGAATACTGTCATTAGCTAACTATATCCCATAAGATCTAATGATTGTAAATACAGCTTCTAAAACTTCAGTTAGATTTTGTACAAATTTATTCTGTAATAAACTGAATTGGTTTATTATGCAATAAATGGTAGGAATTGTTCTATATAAAACAGAAAATTCAAAAGGAAAACCTGTTATCAAGAACATTCTATATAATGGAAAAAAATAGATTATGGGATTTAGGATTCTCTTTTAGTTTACACTTGGGTGTGTGTAGAATAAGCCCTTGTTTGAGAATAATGATGGCAGATTAATAATCACTTAAACTTGAATTTGTATATAGTTTATATTTCTTTAATATATTAGCAGTTTTTGAGGTTCAGTATAAATACCAAGCTCTTAATATATATTCTAGAAATGTTTTTCTGTGATACATTTTGTCATCTTTGTTGAACCCTCAATGTCTAAGTTCTGTAAAAACTTCAGTGTTAACTAGTTTGGAAAGATTAAAGTTGGAAACATAATCATGTTATAGCAGAGTTAGTAGAAAAATCAGTTGGAATATCCTGTTTAATAGCAATTTTATGAAGTAAATTGGAATGGTATTCGAGTATTTAGAAGGCAATTCTTGTTTGAGTGTTTGGTAAGGATAATGTATGAGCTTTTTTATTATTACTCATCATAATTTCCTCACATGTTTTGTTGTATTAAAATGTTGAGTCCCAGTGACTTAGCTTCATGCTGCTTTGTATTAGATCAAAGTGGATTATTGCTTGTCATAGCAGTGACTAGGAGAGTAAGAAAATTCTCTGTCATCTGTCCTGCTAGAGCTCCATAGGTTGAGGCTGTGTCCATGTTAATCTATGATGTTTAAAGTTCTGCTAGTACTGTGTATGGAGAAGGATGCCAGCTCAGGTGTTGACCTTGTCCTCTGGCTATGATTCAAAATTACAAGGCACTTAATAATATTTGAGTTTCTCCAAATTCATTAATCTTAGATACAGTCTGGGACTTGCCTGTATGACTAAGTATGTTAAGATGTGAATAGTATTCATGGCTACTTTAATTCAGAAGCAATATTTTTTATTATCTAAAATTTGTGACACATAATGATTAAAAAGCCTTATTTAAACTTATGAATAGAAGAGAGAATGAATTGTTGATAATTATTACATTGGTTTATTTTATAGGGGAAAAAAAAGAGAAAAAAACAAAACTCATGTTAGGAACAAATTTTGACATTGAAAGGCAAAAGATAACTATAAATCAGTGAAGATAATATCAGTTGTACTTGGTAAAACTGTTTAAAAGGTGCAAATAGATCAAACTAATATTCTCTCTTATTTCAGACATTATTTTTTTAAATTAAAAGTCAGTTTGGATATATTATAACTTAATTGTAATTTAATGAGTAAAAGAAAGGAAGATAAGATACACTAGATATTTCTCTCTATATAATCTGCAGGAGCGTATTATCTGTAAGACATTTTTCCTTAGTAAAAAGAAGAAAAAAAAAGTCACATAATCTGGCATTTTTTTTCAGTGAATAGTTGAAAATATACACTACTAATAATGTGGATATCATGTAAAATAAAAAAGTACACAGTGAAATTGTACAAAAAACATTTATTATGAAAAAGATTTATTTGAATTCATCTCTTAGCAAAGTGTGATAAACTGAGATGAGAGAAAGTACAAGATGGTTCAAGAGCAATTTCAAGAAGTTTGTAAAACTTGTTGATTTTTAATATTAATAACTTTTAAAATAAGGTTAGATAAATTTTTTAAAATAGAATTTGTTTCATTGATAATTAAATGAAAGAAATGACTTTTGAATAATTGCACTTTGGATAATTTTTCTTTTTTTGTACTGTGCATGCTTTGTTTTTATCATACTACTTTAATGCATTTGTTACTATTTTTCTTTATTTGCCCTCCTATAGCTTTTAGTTTAAAATCTGATATGTAACTTAAAAATTTTTGCTTCCACATGATGATATACAGCTTTGAATATTTTCAGAACAAAGTAACTCAGATCAAGACAAAATCCAAAATGATAGCATCTGTTTTTGTAACTATCTTATCTGTACAATGAATTAAATTCATCCTTCAATGCAGTTGAACAAAGCTGGTTATAGATGAAATAAATTAGTAGAGTTGTGGTGCCATCCATTATTTATTTTATGAAACATAAGCAGAATTTTTTAAAACTTTATTGTAAGCTTTTTTGATGGCAAACATATTTCTTATATCAGATAATCCGTGGTGACTTCCGAGCTGGCAGGTAGATGGTTAGCGCTCTTGCCTTCAGTTCAACAGTTCGTGAGTTCGAATCTCTCCTTGACATGGATATTTGTAGTGGTTTGGATTGGACTCTAAACGGTAGGTCCCGGCCTAATTACCCTCGTGTGCAAAAAATGTCAGCTGAGAGACAAACAAACCAAACCAAACTGTGGTTACTTATAACATATGCAACAAAATTCAAAACTGTTTTAACACATAATTTACGGATTATATATGAGAAAACAGTAATTTTAAAATGAATCCTTTTGCATTTCGACAAATATCTACCAATATAACAATTATACTGGATGTTGCAAAGATATATTTGACATTTCTTATGGAGTAATTAATGTTAATTGAATTAATTCATATTTAAATATTGAAACTTTGTTTTTAAGCATATTATCAGTTACTTTCTTTAAGATATTAGATAACACATTATGGGCTGTTTATTTCCATTATAATTTTTCAGTTTGTGAGTGTTATGTTGACAATAGCACTGATCTAATAAGTTTTTACAATTGTCTAAAAATAGTATTTTCTTGCTAATTTATACTCATTTGTTTAACAAAAACTAAATAAAAAAGTTAAAGCAAAAAAAAAAAAAAAACCTTATTTATTATTTAACTACAATGGCTCTGAATAAACTATCATATAGGAGCGTTAGTGAAGTTTTAACTGCGTCATTCTTCACAAATACATATGTACACTTCAGTTCTAATGGATCCAGAAAGTAGATCATTGCTAAGAGCAATTGTAGTTGATGGTTGGTGCATGAGGTCACAATTGCTATAGGGTTGCTGGATTGTCTTTGATCTGCATTATCTTCAAGAAATTTGCTGGTAGCCATAGTGTACCGTACAAATATCTCTGCAGGTTCCTCTCTGGTCTACTATGATAGCTATATGAAGAGCATGTAACACATTTGGTAACAATATTCCAAAACATGCAATCCAATGATGAATCAAGGCTTTTGCAGTTGTTTTAACTGTGGTGTTAGGCACATGAGTGGCTTCTGGCCAATGTGAACAATATTCAATAAAATTCGGTAAATATAGTTGTCGGATGGTGCTAAAAATCTGACAATATTGAAGTGAGCTTTTTCAAATTTTTTGAAGTTAGAAAGAATTATTAAAGCAAACTTTTTGCTGAGTTACTTCAGATATCTGACAGTCAACACAGGTTTTAGTTCACTCTGTAAATCTGTTTAGAAGTGACTGATATCAGCTTCAATTCACTAATGTGCTTATCATGTAGGTTTTGCAACTTCTCGTTATTTTGTTGAGTTCTGGTAATAAATTTCAGGCCAATTAAGTGACTTGATTTTGTTGACATGGCCTAATGCATCAGCATAAATATTATTCTTTCCACATATCTGTTGTTTATCTGTATAGAATTTGGTAATTAGTGAGACGGAATCAGTGTTTTCTGAGAAGATGAATTAGTGGAAGGCATTCAGTAAAAATTTTATGAGTTCATTTTTCCAAGTTGTATCAATGTAGTCATCTTTATATAGATATTTGTATTCTATGTATTTCTTCATGTAGTTATATGTCATATTTTTTATTGTTTCAGCTGCTTTTGTATGAGTCAGAAAATTGAGAAGCCGACATTATCAGGTCAAAGAATAAAGACCCGTAAAAGAGGTGAATATTCATTTAATGCTGATGAATTTCAATCATCGATGATATTAGTACTATTTATTGAATTGAATGATTAAACATAAATATTAGGCTAAGGAAAAAAATGGACTGTTGTGGTAACTTTATGATTTACAGTTTGAAAATCAAAATGAAATGATTTTCATACTTTGTTGTTTGCTTTTAATATTTGGAATAATTTACTTTAAAAAAAATGTTAACATCTTTGCAGTAAAAGCCAGTACGTTTCATATATTTTAAATAATGAAAACAATTTTGTATTATTTTTATTTTTTAAAACAATGTAAAATTGATTTGATATACTTAATTGATTTGTTAACCATTATTAGGTATTTATATCTAGTTTAATAATTTTATTTCTAAAACAAAAAGTAGATTGTTAGATTTTTAATCTTGTATCTATTATTTTCCATTTGTTTTAATTCTGTTTGCATTTTAACTGCTCAAACTTATAGACTTTGTGACTCAGCTGTTTTTTATTTGTACAAAAAATATGTTAAATAAATTTTAAAAATGCACATAATAAATTTGATATTTTTATTTTTTAGAGAGAGTTTTAATACTTTAATATGAGCTTGCAGCCAAATGGTTATCACCCTTGCCTTAGATTCAACAATTTGTTGGTTCAATCCCACCTTTGGTCTGGATATTTGTAGTAATTTGGAATACACTTAAAACCATAGGTTTTGGTCTAATCAGCCCTTGTATCAATAAAGTGGCTGTTGAAGCAAAAAATTTTAACATTTCAAATAAAAAGTATTTGTATATGCTGCTTTATGTCAAAATCTTAGATTAAAATGCTTCTTAAAGGTTTGTAATACAAATAGAAATTTTTTCTGAAAAATTTATGCTGATTTTAATGCAATTTTTTCTCTTTTGGCTGAAAAAAGTCTTTAACCGAGACTGAAACAGAAAAGAAAATTTCTTGAAAAGATGAGCAACAAAAGAAATAATTGCCATCAACTGAACTATTTGCAATTGTTTAGTATTTACATAACAAAATAAAATAAATTTAAGAAAATATTAACATTAAGGTATTTCAATGAACTTATTAATACATGTTCTTAATGTAAGTAGCATAATATAGGTTAATACTACTTATGTGTATAAAATAATTTTAGATAGTCTGCCATATTACCCGTCATTAATTTGTATTAATAAGTTCATGTTATGTAAAATTTTAAATTTTTACTTCTAAAAATATATTTTAAGGTTTTAAAAACGTATATTAGTACTGCAAATCATAATTCTATTATAAAAATATGTTTTTACTCTTTTATTGTATCTTGAATGGCATAAAATGTTGGCTAATTTCTTGAAGCTTTGATAAATTCAATGAGTTCCATTTTTTTCCTCAGACCATTTTAGTTTTTTATTTTAATATTTTTTTTAGATGAAAAAGAGAAGTACGATCCAACTGGTTTCAGAGATTCTATCATTCAAGGACTTAATGAGAGTGGATCTGACCTAGAGCTAGTTTTTAAATTTCTTGATTCTGCTGGATCTAAATTAGACTATCGACGATACGGAGAAACTTTATTTGATATTCTTCTAGCTGGTGGAATATTAGGTTTGTTATTAATATTTTTACTTTGAATTTAATTGTTGGTTTTATTGCTTTATAACCTTTGATGATATTAATTATTTCTATAAAATTTAATGATTTTTCTGCCCTATTCTTTAAATTATTAAATTATAAAACACAATATTATAGTTATATTTTTAAGGCTCTTGTCTTTCGGTTTTATAAATTCATATTTATTTTTGTCAAACTATTTATTGATCATATTTTAGCTCCTGGTGGTACTATTGCACTTGATGTAGATCCCCTTAAGACTAGCAGAACTGATGTTTGCATTTTCAATGCTGATGATAATTTGGATATTTTAAAAAATTATGCACAGGTATTTGAAACTTTAATTTTATACCTTAATTTTTAATGTAAATAGAATTATAATAATAAATGGCTTAAATATATTGAGAAAAACTGATTTTGTGTGTGTGTTTAGGTTATTACAAAATTGATAAGACGTTATAAGTACTTGGAAAAAACTTTGGAAGATGAGTTCAAAAAGGTAAAGTTTCATTTATTACAGTAATTTAATAATTTTAATAAGTAAGAATAGTTAATTTAAACACTTTTATCAGTTGCTTCAAAATTAAATTTTTGAATCAAAGTTCAAATTACATTATTAGAGCATTTTCATATTGCTCTTTCCCTATAATTATTGTGTTTGTATTAAAAAGAAAATAGTTAAAAGCAGAAAAATTTATAAACTTTTCTTTGGAAAGTTTATAAATTCTTAAAAGAATGTTCTATTAATAATAAAATTTTAGTATTGAATGTATAATAAGGTTATAATATTAAAGATTTTACCAAAAGAATTATGAATGATGCATCTTATTAATTAACTGATATTCAGTGTGGACAGATAACGGTAATCCTGCAACAATATCAGAGCAGTATCTTTCCTCATCTTGTCACATCATTTTTTAGGTTACCTCAACATCTGCCCTGAGCTTGCAGCTGAATAGCTCTAGCTTTCATTTAAACAGTTAATGGATTTGACTTTGACTTCAGGTGTGGTTGTTTGTTATGTTTTGGAATTCATTTTAAATTGTGAGTCCTGGTAAATGATATTTTTGTTAAAAACGTGACTTACCCACCAACCTGTTATTGCCTGTAAATTGAATATTGATATCACTTGTATATTTTTATTTAAATTCATTGCAGAAAGACAAAGAAGAAATAATTTTGAGTTTAATTTTTATAAACTCTTTAAATAACAAAAAATATGCATTAAATATATTATTTTTAATAAACACTAGGTGAACAATAAGCATATTATTATAGTTAATAGAATTTGGCTTGATTTACACATAGATTATTTTGCTTTGAAGCAAATTTACCAATAAGATCTTAATTTAACCTACATTATTTATAACATTTAAAAATACATCAATTTGAATGGCAAAACAAATTCAATTTATATTAATTCATAATTAATCACATAAAAGAGTAAATCTTTTTAGAGTGAAAAATGAATATTCTGCAGAAAAATTTTGTAGCAGTTGTGTACAAATGTATTATAAATGCAGTTTCTGCAAAGGAAGCAAGTTATCTTTACATATAACTTAATAAACTTATCAAGTCATATGTAATGATAACTTGATAAGATTATCTTTACATATATAAATCTTATCAACTTTAGCGTGTTAAAATTTAAAATATTTTAGAAGTCTTACGAATTAAATATTTTATTGAATAAAAAAAGTTTTATTTAAAAAAATTTTTTTTTGAAAGCAATTTGCTCTTATTAAAATAGTCATAAATTATGATTACTGCTGATGGTAATCGTAAAAAATCATTAAAAATTTCCAATGTTTTCATTATTATATTATAAGTTACTTTTTTTTATGTAGCTCCAATTTTAACTGAATTTCACCTTTGCATCTTCCTCAAATTTATGTATTCCATAAAAGACATGTTCCTTGCTGTCTGTGCGATCTGGCAGTTTCCCCCTCAATGCTGTTTATATGAATTATATTATTAGACTATTTTTATGTTTTTGTATGTACTATTTTTTGAATTCATGCGTAATATAGTTTTAAGATTTGTTATTGAAAAGTAACAACTTTTTTTTTAAGGATTTTCTTCATTTTGAGATCTGTTAAAAGTATCAGGCTTTTTATTAATAATATATTTCCTTTCATTAGTTAATAACATTTCAACTCTAAACAGTTACTTTAATATTCTGTAGCTTTTACTCCTTGTTAACTTTTTCCTGTAAAGATTATTTCAGAGTGTTCTTAAATAATGATAGTTTTTTCATTTTCATTATTTGTTTTCCATTTTTCAGTTTTGTATTTTTGTAAGCAATGACATTTTTCATTTGCTCAATCAGTTAATAACTTAATTTAGCATTGTATAAACTCCATATCTGAATAGCATGGTAAAAACTATATTATAGCTGCTGTAAAGGATTTTAATATCCATATAACTTGAATTGCCTCCAAGATAATTTTTTATAAATAATAGGCCGTATCACATGTTGCTAGTGAGAAAACCTGGAACACATTCCAAGCACATATCCTGATAGATGTTCATGCAGAAATGCAACATCCATCTCCCATTCAACAAAGACTGGAATGAAAAATTAGACGTAATAGTCTGAAAAATGTTGTCCTTCTACTGGGCTACAGTGAGCCCATCTTTGTATTATTTTCAATATTTTTTAGTTTTGTTGCAAGAAAATTTGTGATATTGTTTTCTGTGAACATATAAGTGTAATATTTACTGATTTTTCACATTGAAAATAAGCTACTTATAGCTGGAAGTCATATTTTAAGGTATACTACTTATTTTTTAAATTTTAATTCAGTTATTCCTTATCCAGCTTGAAGAATGGCTATTGTTTGGAAATTTTTAAATCGTAGATCTAATGCAATGCTGAATTTCATCAAAGCTTTATCCCTTTTCTTTTCATAATAGAATTTGATCTATTTATAAATATTTTGAGATCATTTGAGTTGATCCAGATAAAAATTCTGGAAAATTATTAAATAATCTTGAATATCCTTTTAAGTTAATCTAATGATTAATTGTCTGCAGTCAATAATTGCAAATGATTGGAAACTGAAAATGTTGTTTTGCCCCAACATACAGTGCAAATTTAGGTAAAAAAGTTTAAAATTGAATGAAATAAAATTGAAAAAAAAAAAAAACTTATTTATATGTCAGAAATTATTTTATTTACTAACAAAGAATCTCAATTTTACAAACTAATAGCTATCGGTTTTGTAGATACAATGATAATTTATCTCCTGTTAAGAACTGAAATTTTGAAAAATTCTCTTTCCAAACTTATGGAATTGCCTCTTTTATTTGTGTGATCATTATATTTTTTTATGATTCTGTATCCTAGATTGATTTTTTATTGGACAATTATAAATTCTTCCAATTATGGATTACTAACTGCATTGTAGATATTGAAAACACTGATTTCTTGAAGCAATTCATGTGGAATTTCTCATGCATTGACTACCATTTTACAGCTCATGAATCAGGGTATAATCAGCAACTTCAAAAGCAAATAATGTAAAGTAATTTTGCAAGAAGCGATTATGGCTTGGAATTGTCATATGAAATAGGCATTCTAAGTCCAAAGTTCTTGTGAATTGTTATTTTGACATGCAGGCCTTATTAAATAAAACACCATAAATGCAGATAGCTAATAACATTTACTTGACAGTTTTGTAATAAATAAATCAATATATATGTATGTATATATTAAGGTTTATTGTTTATTTTCCTATTTTTTCTTACTTTTCATTTTAAGAACTATTTTACCTGTCCCCATGAGTTTGTAAAAATGAGTGTCTACTATATATACTCAACTCACAAGACTCGTCAACTGCTATTGATAAAGTCAAAACCAATTTGAGATCTACAATATGCTGAGTGGTTATATTCAAACACATTTATTTGTTCGTTTTTTTTTTTGATTGCTCTATCTGCTTTGTTCTTAAAATCCTGAAATCTATTCTTTGGATGCATTTATAAAACAGTTTTTTTTATATATTCGCCGTCTTTGTACGGTTTCTCTCTCTTAGCAATCTCTTTTCTAAAAACAAAACTTGCCATATTAATATGGCTGGAAGATTGCATCCAGTTGTTAAACACAGAAGTTGACGACTCTTGACTCTTCTGAAGATCTTCGAATGCTTTCTTCCTTACATCATTGGTAGCATATTTAGTGCTAAATGACACATGCTTTCATGTAAAGTGTCTCTCTAAATTTGACTTCTTGTTGTGCGCAAATTTCTCCTAACAAATAAGACATGTCGGAAGTCCATTAAATTTTTGAATAAATGCAAATTTCTCAGTCCACTTAACTTTAAATTTGCGGTTTTCATCTTCCATTTTTTTTTGGCTGTTTTTTGGTAGCCATGCTAATTGGGGTGCCTATAAAACTATTTCAAATCTATTTTTTCTAAAGCCACCAGTACAATATTATTATCATTATTAAACTAATAAAAATAAAAATTAAAAAAAATATTTTTAAAAAATATAATTTTATTAATATATGTAACTACACTAAAAAGAAAAAAAATTTCCATCATCAGAATAACAAAACGTTTAATATGACCAAAAATAGAAGAAAATTTCCAACATATGGACAAATATAAGTTATCAAAAAATTGATTTCAAATTTTGTACCGTAACCACAAACATATAGCAAGTGTAGTAAAATTGTATAAAAATAGCTGTAAGATATGCGACTACATTGAAAAATATAACAACTTTTTAATAATACAGGACAACGGCAGACACGTAAGATAAGGCATTGATTTTAGAAGTAAAAATTCAGTCTGTTTGATGTGTGGAATTTGCAATAGTACCTATGTATAAAATATATCAGTTTGAATTAACATCTCAAACAAGTACATAGTGATTTCAATGGCAATAATCTTGTTGGATCACTCTTGCAATGGTATTTATCAGTAATATAAATCATTAGTTGTTGAATATTCCTTGTATAGAAAAGAAGTGACTAAATGGAAATCTTGGTAAATACTTGTGTGTTTTTATTTTGTTTGCCTACAAGAAAATATTCCTGTTATGATAAAGAAGAAATAATTAAAAATTTTCTTTTAATTTTAGCCCAAAATGTTGGTAGTATAAATGTTAAAAGTATAGTTAATAAATAGCTTTGTCTAGGAATACTGTCATGTGCTGAGCTGGCAGCCGAATGGTTAGTGCTGTTGCCTTCAGTTCAACAGTTTGTGGGTTCAAATCCCACCTTGGACATGGATGTTTGTAGTGGTTCTGAATCCACTTTAAACAGTAAGTCCAGGTCTAATCAGCCTTCGTGTGCAAAAAATGACCATTGAGCGACAAATAAACCAAACCGAAACTGTCATGCATCATACAGATGACATGGATCACAATGTTTGTACCTAAATTTTCTTTGGAATACAATATTGTAAATATTTTTCTTTAGCTTTGGATGAAAGTTGTGACATCACTGACAATTCTTGATTAAGCATATTAATACCTTACACAAACAATATTATTGATATTTTAGAAGAATCTGATTTGTGCCAATTAGTTTTTATTACAGGAGAAGATATTTTCAAAGAATGTAAAACTGATTGAAGTTGATAAAGTAGAATGGTCAAAATTAAATAGTTTTTGCACAGGTGAAATTCCTTGCATGGTTGGCAGGATAAAAGGTTTCACTGATCATTGATTGGCAATTATTTTAGAGGATTTTTTTTAAGTATTATGGTATTATTTGTCAAGAAGTTCCTTGCACCAAGGGAGTCTAGAATTATCTGCAAAGAAGCTATATGTTCTTCATTGTTGATATTGTGCTCCTTATTAATGATATATGAGCCTAAGTGCTGTATAGAGGTAAATTTTATGAGCTTTTTCCTGAAGAAGTAGAAAAGTATAAGAAGTTACTCATTTATAATACTGTGTGCCGTTTTTTTAAGAAAGTACATTTGTTAAATTTTGAAATTTGAAAAAGTGATATTCAAAATATCTGGAAAAATGTTGAATTAGCTAATAAATGTGTTGCTGTAGAATGAAAATTGCCTGAGATTTAGCTCTCCTTATCAATATTTTGGGAGACTAAATTTTTTAAGTTTAAGATTTTACAGAGAAAAATATGTTGAGAATGGTCATATATCATTTCTGAACTAGCATTTGCTTCTTTTTATTTTGGTTTTTGGTAGAAAAGATTAAAATTCTTATTAATGCAGAAATTAACTACAAAACTACAAAAGATGTGTTACAAATATATAAACATTGTATTTGTCATAGAATATCTCAGATTATTTGAAAATAATCAAAAAGTGCATGATTTAGGCATGTTCTATGTTAAAAGCAGCATTTCTAATAATTTGGTGACTCGGTGACATGTTGCAAGATTGTTGGTGACTTGGCAAGAAACATATTTCAGGAAAAATCCATCACCAAATCTCTAGGACCAATATTAAGCAAGATAGTCTAGAACCCTTCAGAAATTTGCTAAAATTCGTAGATTTTACACCATGTCTGGGATAAATATCGCTGCCCGTTACAGAAAAGTGTAAGTCAGTATTGAATACTAGTTAGTAAAGACAAACAGTCTTACATACAAGTTTAGTGCAAAGAATCTGTTGTCTGTTTGAGGTATTAGAGACTTTTGTGATTGTTTGTGATTGTGCTTTCTGTTTTATTAGCTGTATTGGAGCTGCGTAACTTATTTCTTCTTCTAGAATTTGTTGAATTTAGTTGAATTTGTTATATGAATAAAAATCTTGTGGTCTTTAAAAGATTTTTTTATCTAGTCCCAAGGAACACAAATCACAATATGTGGTACAATATCTATCTTACAAGATTATTTCTATGCTAGATGTGCTAGATTTGATGATCTTCAAATTGTGAACAATCTGAAGACAAAATCGAAATTGTTGACTTACAGTACCATACTATTCTTAAAAGCAAATGAGGAATTTATGTCAATTGCAAGTGTGATGATTACTAACTATATTAAGTAAGGGAAATATGTGCCAAAAAGCAATTTTGAAATCTATGTAATTTGGCTGCCATGTATTATTGTAGATTTGGATCAACAAATGTTTTCTATCATAAAGATGTCTTATTATTAACAAGGTTGCTCTTAAACACTAAATTAACTTCAGGAACTAATCTTTATATGACTTATTAAAAAAAATCAAAATTCAAAAGACATTAATTATGACTATTTGATAATTATTTAGAATTAAATTTTTCAACTTGTCTATATATTTTTTATACATAGCCTAACTGACTGAACCCTTAAAAATATTCTTTAATAATAAAATCTTTTTTCTTCTGTTTCATTTAAAAAATTATTTTTTAATGTCCAATATTACACAAAAAGCTTGTTATTTATGTAAAATTTCTTTAACATTTTCCTATTTCTTTTTACTTTGTCAGAAAAATGAGAGGTACCATAGATAATTTCTTTAAGATAGTAACTCTTTTCAAAATGATGCCCGCACTATACTTTCAGCAAGCTCCTATTTATTTGCTTTTAAAATATATCAATATTTCTACACACCTTGCAAGTTAGTTCTGTATTTCTAATATATGATACACTGAACAAAGAATGAAGTAATTTTTTTTAAAAATTAGTTCAAAGAAAAAAATATTTCCTTTTTAAGTTTTGTTATTTTAATTCTAAAATGTTTTTGTATATCAAAGAATTAAAAGTTTTTCATGCTTCTTTCATTCTTTGACATATCATAAATAATTACAAATTTTAAGAAATAGTCATGATTTTCCTTTTGTGTTAAATTAGGTTCAATGATTATTTAGTTTGAAAATATTTTCTGTATTTTAATAAAGCAATTGAGTTTCATACATCAATAAGATTCTATATTAAAACAGTGAATTATAATATTACTATTCACCATATTATTTACATTCACTAAAATTTAATTATATTCAGTGTATTAGTAATAAATTATTATAAGAATATCTAAATGTTCTCAGTTGATGTTGAATTCATTAATGTATAACTTTTTCTCAAATTTAAATTAATTTCTTTATGAAAAGTAAATTATGAGATACTTCAATTATGCTATAAAATTATTGGTTTGGCTTTTTAATAATTTGTTTATAATATTTTAAATTAAATTTTTTGCCTATGAAATAATTTGATCATAATGCACTTGTAAGTAAAAATCTAGTTATAAACTATAAGGTTATAACTATTTTTAAAATTAATTTCAGGTGTTGGTATTTTTAAAGGGGTTTACTCCTGCTCAGCGTTCAAAATTAGGTAAAGTTACTGCTATACTTCTTGCTGGAGGTCAAATACCCCCTACTGTTTTATCTAAAGTTTTACAAGACCATCTTGTGAAGGATGGTAAGTTGCTGTATATGGTAACCGTGATGTTGATTGTTATACTATTCTGTTTTAATTATGTTTTTTACTTTACAGGTATTGCCTTGGAATTTATCATGGAAGTCTGCAAGACATGGCTTCGTGAGAAAGATAGCACTACTGTGTGGGTTGCCCTTAGAAAGGCCGGATTAGATTCACGTTTAATGGTTGGTGTTGTTATTTTATTATTTGCATTATTTTAAGCTTTTAATTTCTATGCTAACAAAATATTTTTTATTTAAGGAATTCTTTCCTGTGAGCAAAAGGAGTGTTGAAAATCTAAACAGTACTTTTAAGGCTAATGGATTAAATCAACTTTTGGAATTCTTGGTAGAAATATTTCAAAGAAATTTTATTTTAATTTTTATTAATGAATATTTTGAGACATTAAAAGAAAAATGTGTTTGGTTTGATTGTTTAGATATTTAATGGATTTATAAATTAAGTTTATGCCAATTATGACTAAAATATCTCAAAAACTGCTTTTGAAACTAATTTTTATCTGTGATAAACAGAACTTATTTCTGTGAAGGTAAGTGAGAAATTTTTATATAGTTATATAAAGTATCAATAAATTTTTAAATATTGTGAAGTGCTTATATTATTTGGAAATGTTAAAAATTCTTCCACATGAATAAGTTGCTAATTGGATTTGTCATATTAATAAGATATTTCTAGGTGATATAATTATGTATAGAGTTCCTCAGATATAAGTGACTAGCTTAAATAACTTGATTTAAGAAGAGAAGATTATTGATTTGTGTTTTATGCCTAGTTTTGTATTCATCAAAGATAATGAAGTAGAGCTGATAAGTATTTTATTTAAGAAGCAAATTTTTTTTATTTTATATAAAATATCATAATATGATAATATTATGACATTTGATATCTATTTATGGTATAAATTCTCGTTATGTGATAACTAACTTTAAGGTAGAAAATTATAGTACTCAAATAAGAAAGTCAACTGAGTTCTGTTCCATAGGTATTCATTCATAGATTTTTTATTCCAAGTGCAACCAAATGGTTAGCGCTCTTGCCTTCGGTTCAACAAATCGTGGGTTCGAATCTCACCTTGGGAATGGATGTTTGTAGTGGTTCGGAATCTACTTTAAACCTTAGGTCCCGGTCTAATTAACCCTCGTGTGCAATAAATGACCATTCAGCGACAAACAAACCAAACTATTGATTTTTTATACAGTCTGATTTAACATATATTTTTGTAAAAAAAATGTCAAGAAAGGTTAAATTTTATTATGGAAATATATTCGTTTACTCTTACTGTTGAATACAAATTAATGAATTTGATATTTACTAGAGTTTGAATTTGATGGGTACTTTATATGAATTTGATTTATGCTTTACAGTACTTGGGTTATAAATTATCACTGGCATATATTACTGGTGGAACTAGTAAGATTTGTTGTAGTTAAAATTGTATAATGTATACAATATTATGAGAGTTGTATATACCAGTGTTTCTCAACTAAATTTACTCCAAAAACTGGTAAAATATTTCGATATGTTCTCGCGAACCAGTACGTTTAATAATTCGACGCACTGCCAGAACTTTTTTACATAAATAAATTATGAAGACAAAAATAGTTTTTAAAGCATTTTAGTTGTTATAATTTACATTCAACTTACTTAAAATATTGCATTGAGAATAAAACTATCAAAACGAAAATAAAATCCATAGATCTGGCAACATGCAGAGCAACTAAATACGATGCTTTTAAAACTAATTTAACAACCGAGAAACAATTTTTAAAAACATTCTTTTGAATTTTCTCCAAACTTTTTCTCTGGAAAGATTCTAAGGGTTTGCTTTTCAATTGTACATGTTTCATTTGTAAATGTAGTGAAAGCTTGGAAGGTTTTATGATTTCGTTGATACGATCACCTCTACAAACAACACATTCCGGATTTAGACAATTTTCTTCTGAGTGTGGCCAGAGGACAAAACACTATTTCAAATTATCTGTGAGTTAGTGCCTTAGAAAGCTTTTTCTTTTTTCGACAGATTGTGTACTGTTACTTTCGAAGGGGTGGACAGCGTACTTGGTTTTGGAGAATCCTTTCTTTGGACAAAATTTAGTAATGTACCTGTTGCTTCCTCCTTTTTCTCATCATGGTTATTGATTTTTAATCTACCTAAAATTAAAGAAATAGTAATTATAACACAGTATTAAATTCCGAAGTTATTAATTTATGCTGGTAAATATTTGATAAATCATTTTCATTTACTACATTGATAAATAGTTTTCAGTTGTCCAAGTGTGTAGACAATTGTAAGCAAGATAAAAATTGAAACCTAACCTAAGACGCCTTAAACACAGTGATAGATATTTAGCATTCAAGTAATCATGAATACTCAAACCAGACAGGCACACTAACTGGTGTACTAAGTGTATATCACAGCAATTTATGAAAAGAAATTGGGTACATAGTTGCCTGTTTATTATATTTTTCATCATCAATCATATTATTTTCTAAACTAGTAAAAACTATTATTATTGTAATGTAGTTGCTGTTTTAATATTGGCTGTCAGCTGATGACACTTAGGATTTTGGACAGATAGCTGGATATTTGGTGGGCTGGAAATATTTCTTACGGACCGGTGCTACTCTGCAAGAAATAGACTTGGTATTTTTTGAAATTGAGAAACACTGGTATATGTACTATATATTACTACATATTTAATTTTCATATGTACTTTTTCTGTACATTTAGTATATAAAAAGAACAAATACATATGATATTAGTTATGTATTTGTTTTCTATATTTACTAAATGTATTTTTTTGTGCCTTTTTGATGTATAGTTAGACAATTTTATGACAGGCAAAATAAAAATATATGCTATTTTAAAGGAATGTACTGCATCACTTGTTTCATATATTTGAAAATATGATGTAAGAAAATATGTATTCGATAAAGAATGTGATTTGGATCAAATTGCTGAAATTTTAAGTAGATTTAATAATTAAATGCTGTGAAATATTTATGATATTCTGTGAATAATTTGTTTGTAGCATTTTTTAGCTTTCCTTTTAAACAAAAAAAAATAATATATAAGCATTCTGGTGAATAAAATTATTTTTGATTACTAAATTTAAGGAAAGTTTTTTAAAAAAAATTTATCACAAATTTTATTATTTTGTTATATTAAGAAAAATATATAATTTCTATTAATAATCTATATTAAAATAAAATTTCATACAAATTAAGAAATATTTTAATTTATTATTTGCAGTTTCATTATTGAGTTTCAATTACTTGTTTGTTAAATATTTGAAGAAAATATGCTGATGATTTTCATATTAAAAGTAATTTCCAATTTCAATGACAATTAACACTAACTGATGCATTATCTTCAAATTAAAGTTTATCATTTCACTTTTTCAAAAATCACTTTGCAAAACATGAACGATCTCTTCCTGTATATTGCATTGTTGCAATATAGAATAACTTTATGTGTTAAATTTTTATTGGTTGTTTATAAAACAAATTAGTATAATGAAGTAGCTTATAATAAGGGGTTTCTTTTTGTCAACAGTACTGGTAATTCTCTTAAAGAGAAATTAAGCATTTAATTCTCTATTTAACATAATTTCTTTTTTTCTTAATAAAGATGCTTTTTCTCAAGCTTATAATAATATTTTGTCACAAATGAGATTTTTTATAAATTTTTTAGAAGTATAATTTTTTTTGTTTAATTGCATTTATTGATGCTATATATCTTTTAATCATTTCACTTTTTTGCATATGAGTCTTTAATTAAACATGAATTATTATATAAGCTACTTTATTATAGAGTCCATAAAATTTTGCCATTTTTTCTATTTAGATTTCTAAATTACCTATAGTTTGTATGATTCCTGACTTTCCATTTTTCATTCTGAAAATGAAGCCATAAAATTGATGCTTTTGAATGTAAAGAAATTATCTCTTAACATCTTATTAATGGTAAAAAATTTTGGGAATTTTCTAATTAGATGGCTAGCTGTGTTTTATAATTTTTAACAGTTGGCCATTAATATATCTATTTACAAGATTAATTTTTTCTTTATGAAATGAATATATAAATGATGTAGAATTGCTTGAAAACACTAATTTATTGGAGTTAAATATCTTCACAGTTTTACTAAAAGTATTGTTTACATTTAAATAATTTTGTAGCAGTTTTTATAAAAAAGATAAAATTAATGTGGTAGTTTTCTGTGGCAATTTCAATTGAGTGTTAATTTATAGCACTTGTTTTTCTCATTACTATGGATTTCTCTCTCTATTTCATTGCTCTTAATTTTATTTTATGTACATTATATCATTCTGTTCCTGTGAATTTTGTACATTATTAGTAATATTCATATTTTTACATAAAATATTAACAATTACGTTGAACTTTCACTTTGGTTTCACTTTTATCTTTAACACACAAGTTTTTATAGCATGCTCTTTATGTGTTAAACTTGCTTGCATTACTTCATAAATATAAGCAAAAGAGGAAAGTTTTGTTTAAAAAAGTAAAATGTAATTAATCCTATATTCATGAAATATTTATTAAATTTGATATTTATTAATAAAATTTAAATATTTTTTGTAATATCTGTCCATAAATTTTAGAAAGCTCAAGAAAACCAAAGTGTTAAAAAAGAGCTTCAACTTCATGTTGGCTTATTATTGAAAGATGGTGCTCAAGTAAAAGAGGTATAAATGTCTTTTCACTTATTAATAAAATGCATAGTTTATACTTTAATTAGTAAGTGTGCAAAGCCAAGAAATTAAGTGCATCTTTTTATAAAAATGTATTTGTAATCATAAGCTAACAAATCTTGCATGTTAAAATCTTATTTTCATTAAAGATTTTTTTTTATTCAATAGACTATTATTTTAGTATTCATTAGTTAAAAGTAATTGATTTAAGCTTCTTCAGAGTTTTTTATTTTCAGATTATTCCTGTTGTTAAAGAACAAATGAAAAAGTACTCAATACCTGAACATGAAATAGCTGTTTTGGTATGTAAATAAATGAATAAATAAATAAATAAAATTAAATTAAAATATACATTTATGTGTAATCTATGTATTATGATAAAATGTTGCTTTTACATTGTTAGAAAAGCAAAAAGTGAGATAAAGTGTAAGAATTCCTACCATTTTTCTGAAATAAATGTTCATAATATCAAATGCTTCTAGTTTGGGTTATATTGCTATTTAAATTATTATATTTGAAATTGAATCACTAGATTAAGGTTCTTTAAATTCCAACATTTCTAAATACAGGATTTGTTGAAAAATATGGTAAATTAGAAGGGTTTTCTGTAGTTTAAAGTCAGGACTGCCACAATTTAGATAATCTTTCTTATTGTATTTATACTGAGTAGAAAAAGGAAAGGTGGTATGTCTGTCATAAGCCTGATTACAAGTGGCTCTTAAATCAAATTTCATTAAAATCAAACTAAATTAAAATTAATTTAGTTAAATGAATTATGCAAACATTAAACTGTTTTATGAAATATGCATTAATACACATTGAACACATGAAATATACATTGTATACATTAAACTATTTTATGAAAATTATATCCTGTATTTTATAGATTTGTATCACGAATTAAATGTGTGTATTAATGTTTTTCTTTTAATTTTTAACTTATATATTTTTTAATTTCTTCTATTTTCATATTTTGTACATGAAAATATTGTTATTTTCAGAATTGTTATGATGGCAGGAGAGTCAACTTGTTGAGAAACATACATTATGTACAAATTGCAAAATGATGAAAATTAGCTTGCAAAATAAATTCAATAATATATATAATTTTGGAATATGATTGATTTTTTATTTTAAACTTGTACTATTGGTGCTTAACTTTTAATTCTTAAAATGCGTGTACAATCTGTTGCTAAAATATCAATGATTGTGCAAAATAATTGGGAGCTTTGGAAAATAGTGTTATTTCAGATGTAATCATTATCTTTGATTCTGAAGAAAGAATCAAAAGTAAAATTGCTGGTAGTTACAATATTTTTCTCACTATATATGTAAAGTTTGTTTATTCTGTATTCAAACTTATGTTTGATAATTTTTTTTAGCTCTGGACTTCTTTAATGGTGATGATGGAATGGAATAAAAAAGAAGAATTAGTTCCAGAGCAAGCAGTAAAACATTTGCGCCAATATACTTCTCTGTTATCTGCTTTCACTCGAAATGCAAAGTCTGAGCTTGCTCTTCTAATTAAAATGCAAGAATATTGTTATGATAACATGAATTTTATGAAAGTATTTGAGAAGATAGTTGTTCTCTTTTACAAAAGTAATTTCAGAATTTTTTTATGAAGAGTATTTTTATGTTTTATAAAAAAATGTACTTTATAAAGTTTAAAGAATATATATCTATATCTATATCTATCTATCTATATATATATATATATATATATATATATACTGTTAAAATTTTCTCATTTATAAAACATCAAGCAATTTTTAATGTAAAAAATTTAAGTATGAGAAGTATTGTGCATTTTAAAATAGTGATGATAATGACTTTATGGAATGGAATAATGGAAAGTCTCATTATTTTTACTTAATATTTTAGGCATTCTTTTTTCGTAAATTTTTTTACGTATAAAAATTGAAAATTTGAAAACTAAGTTTTTATTTTCACACAAAATTCATGAATTTTATATTTTTACAGTCTAATTTATCATAAGCAAATAAAAATTAAAAAAATTTTAGTTTGTCTTCTTATTAATGAATAAAAACTAGATTATAGAATTTCTTTACATTGCATGGTTATTTTATTCTTGTTAGCTTATTGAATTGCTCATGAAAATTGCTTGTCAGCTCATTTATTGAGATAATTCATAATTGTTACTAATTTCTTATTTTATGTATATCTTTATCAAACGGCTTTGCATTAAATACAAATATTCATTTATTTGCATGAAATTTTCAAATTTTGTAATATATTTATTAAATAGATTCAATTTTCGTTTATTTTTTATTATACATTTTTTATTACTAATGGTAATATATGTATATTATATGTGCAATCTACTAATAAGTTTTTATTTGGATACCCTTGAAGTTCTATTATACATTGCATTAGCTGCAGCTCAACATGATGGGGGAAATAACTTTGCAGTCATTTGCTTGCCTTATGAAATAGCACATAGTGTAAAATTGTTGAAAGTCAAGAAAGTAATGATTTTCACTTATCATAAAAATGGTCTATCTCATGATTGTTTCATCAAAAAGAAATATCTGAAATCAATAGTGGTCTTCATGTTTTGCAATTAAAAGTTATGCGGTGGAATGTTTCCTGATCTGCTGAACCTACGAAATTTGAGGTTCAGTACTATATGGTTCTGTTCAAAGCTATTTTAGAACAACCACATCCTGCTGAGGACTTATATATGTGAGATTTTTAAAAATAATTTTCTGGAAGTTTTATGTGAACCAATATTTTCCAAAAAAAAAAAAATCTATCTGCTTTGTTATTATGTTTCTAGTGAAATTCACAATTCGTTGATCATTGTATCTAACAAATAGGGTCTTATAATATGGTTCAAAACCTCAATAATGGATCATAGAACAATAGGAATAAGTTTCGTTTTCTACCATTCAAATGATGAGTTGTATGTTTGACATTTGCTTAGAGAATGGTGTATTTCCTTGTATTGCCATGGTCCATCATGTGATATTTGAATGTATATATGTATATAGAGATATACAAATGTGTATATGTGTCTGTATACATACATGTATGCAAATCTTTATGTAGCCTGACTATGAAATATTTCTCTTTTACCAATTAAGGAACATTTCAGTTTTTTCAGTGTAAAAATACGATACAGTATCCTATAAAATGCAGCAATTTAGTATTGCATTATATTTTTAGCACTAGATGAAATCTGGTTTAAAAGTTCCCTATCATGTCTTTGTAATTGAATATTATTCAAGCTTATTTATATTTATTAATCAAGGAGTTTCTTACTTGTATATTGATTACAATAGTTTTCTTATTGCGATTTGGTTTTTGTATTTGTCCTTATTCTAATTAGTGATTGTATCATAATATTAGCATTTTGTATCATGATAGGGTAACTTAATAAATCACTTTTATTTAAATTATCAAAAGTAATTTAAAAAACATGTAGGTAATATTTTAAAAAATTCATTATTATTAAATACTCAGAATTATTATTTTAGAATTCGAAAAGATCTTTGTTACATTGGGTCTGCAATTGATATTTTCCAAAAATGTCCATTTAATTAGTTTTTCATATTTAGATAAATAAAATAAGATTAAACAAACATTATTGCCAAAAAATTTTTAACACTTGGTTTGATGCAAAGGAAGTGTAAGATGAACTCTGATATATCACTTCATGAAACCTGTACGAATTTACTGTTCTTGCAATCTTTCATATATAAATCTTAGCATGTTATGCTAAAACAACCCTTTTCCAGTTTCTAAGATTTCTTTGACAGCATTAGTTTTAATTGATTTTGTTTGTATTTTGAAATCATCACAGTGTGACTTATAGAATAGCTTTTACATTGTATAGTATGTAGATTGTTTTGAGTATTAAAATGTATATATTTTAGTGCATCATTGCTTGTCCTTTGTTTGATTGACAACTAAGTGTGAATATTTATTACTGATAGATTTTACAATTTCTTTTGGTTTATCAACATGTTTAAAGTACATAACCTATATTTTTCTTATTACTTATTTTCTTATTTTTATTATTACTAGGACTTATACCTTTCATGTCGTAAAAAATATAAATTAGTTTTGTAGTTTTGTTTTCGTCACAATTTAAAAAGGGAAGAGCCAGGGATGTGCACTTCACACATTTTATTGTATTATTAAAAAAAATAAATAAATAAAAAATAAAAAAATAAATTGGAACATGTCTCAGGCACACAAAAAAGTTAATGTGTGATTTACAGGAACAAAGCATTGTGAGAAAGGCAGTGTCAAAATTGGTTTACCAAATTTCATTCTAGTGATTTTTCTTTAAAAATGCTTAACAGTTTGGTAGAAATCGGTAAAACTTACATCAAAACAAGCTATTATTGAGTCAGATTGTCACAGTACAACATGGGAAATTGCAGAAAAGCTCAGTGTATCACATATGCTTTGAAAAGCTTAGCTATATCAAGAAACTTGATTTATGTATCCTTTTACTTCTTAAGGTAAATTCTTTTAGCATAATGCATTAGTACTTGCGATTCACATCTGAAGCACAACAAAACTGATCAATTTCTGAAAAGACAATACTGGTGACAAAAATTGGATAGTTTATAAAAACATTAATTTGATGAGATTATGGATGATTCAAGATGAATTATCCCAGAAGACATTATAAGCAGAGATTCAGCAAAAAAATTTGCTGTCAGAGTCTGGGATTATAAAGGATTTCTGCCTTTTGAATTTTTACCAAACTACTTTATCATCAGTTTAAACGTACATTCCCTAACTCACCAAGCTGAGTTATAGAATGCAAGCAAATCAGTAAATTGTAAGGGTGTTGGCCATCATTATAATGGGAAACCTCATACATCTTTGGTTACTTGCAAAAAATTATTTGATCCGAGTTGGGATGCATGGTCACATCTGCTATATAATCTCTACCTTTTGGCTTTAGACTGCTATTTATTTTGTTCCATGAATTATAAAATTCTTAATGATGTTAAATCACACTTAGTTACTTAGTTAAATTTTTTGATAGCAAAAAATCAGAAATTTTATGAACATGCAATTAAGATACTCACTGAATGATGGTAAAAGGTCATTGATTAAAACAGGCAGTATCTAATTGAATAAAAATTTATTGTTATCGAAAATCTTGAATTTTAATGCTTATCTAAAATTTACTATTACTTAATTGCAAATACTTTATTAGCTAGTTATTACTATAGTATCTAATCTTAATGCTCATCCTAAAGCTATTAATTCTGGATTTTCTTTTATTAAAACTATCCTATTTAATTCTGTATGACATGTCATCTTTTGGAATGCAATTCATGAAAATTTCAGTAACCTCATGTCTTCAGGTTGAAGTAGCACACTTAGGACACCAACAGTTTATTCTGTTAAAAGTTCTTTGATAATCAGTTTTCCTTGGAATTCATTTGATTAGTTTTCTCTAATGAACAACACTCTTTTTATTGCAGCTGAGCTGGCAGCCGAATGGTTAGCGCTCTTGCCTTCGGTTCAACAGTTCGTGGGTTCGAATCCCACCTTGGGCATGGATGTTTGTAGTGGTTCGGAATCCACTTTAAACCGTAGGTCCCGGTCAATTTAGCCCTCATGTGCAAATGACCGTTGAGCGACAAACCAACCGAACCGAACCAACCTTTTTATTGCAAGATTGCTATTTACATCAGTCCCAATGTGTATTTCTGATGTCTTTTTAGCAGTGTACTTCATTCCAGATTTAATTTATTGTTATTTAAAAGATGATGCGATTATTTATATAAAAATATTTTTTCAAAGACAAAAATGTGGTGCTAGTAAAGAAATTGTTCAGCTTGTAACTTTTAGAAAGATATATTTCTGACACACAATATATGTAAATATAATTATTCATTTTGCTTTCCTCAATTTTTAGAGACGTTTTATTATGATCTGTTACTTGTTGAAATTGTCTCCCATGTCGCAAGTGTTTCCTGCTGCTATAAGATTGGTCAAGCTTTGTTCTTGAACTTCATTCATTTGACTTTGTTCATTCACATGTACTATATAAATCTGGTAATATATTTAAATAAGTATTATATTATTTATGGTTATATTTTCAAATTCATCACAATTGGAAGATTATAGGTGATTTCATTAACTTCTTTGTTGGATTGATAAGAATTTTATTTGAAATTTTTCACAAATGTTTATTTTTAATTTAATTATTATTTTGCTTTACAGTGGGAGTGAGAAATTGATGTGAAAAGAATGATTTTATTGCCATCTTATCTTTTTAATTTTCTCAGTGTTTGTTCAAGGTTTTTTTAATATATTAAGTATAGACTTATTCTTTTAGCTGAAGTATTAAGTGAAGATGTGATACTTAAATGGTATAAAGAAGCTCATTCTCCCAAAGGAAAGAGTATATTTTTGGATCAAACTCGTAAATTTGTGGAATGGTTACAAAATGCTGAAGAAGGTAAGATAATTCTTTATTTAATAACAATTATTTCTCTAAAATACATATTGATTTATGTATTCTTTACTTTGAATCTTTTCTTTAAATGTAAAGTTTCGCAAAATTTATGTTGGGAGTGATAAAAGTTGGATATGTGGTATTTCTAAGTAAAAAGAAGAGTTTTAATGCTTTCTAGTGTTAATTATTGCAAAAAATTAATATCATAATTAATACAGGAAATGGAAGAACAACTCAAATAATTATATATTCAATCTTACAAGTGTTCAATGTCAGCATATTTTGTCACATGATACACATCAGGTCAATAGTCTAGTTCTCTCTCTCTCTCTCACTTCCTGAACACTGTTTAGTGTTTGTAGTATAATTGTTACAATAACTGCTTCAATCTTGTTTTGTAAGTCACATAGGTCAACTGATTCTAGAGACACATACACATGATCCTATATGAACCTCATTAGTAGAAAACAATTAGTGTGAGATGGAGTAAGTGCAGAGGCAATGGGAAATAAGCTCATTGGGTCCTTTGCTGCCAATTCAGTGATCAGGTATTATGATACATTGATTCTCAACAAATTGCATACATTGTTATGCCAGTCTGGCAGTGTACTTCCAAATGAAGTTATTTCTACCAAATGCAGAAACAGCCATTTGGAATGATTTCACAATAGAAAGTACCAGTTACAGTTGGTTCCCCAAAACAAAAAGGCCATAAACTTCCCCTCAAGATAGGCACAAAAGCATTCAATTTAGAAGAGTCTTATTGCAATTGTATCATTGTGTGAGGATTTTTTGAGCCTAAGATATGTGCTTAATGAGTGTTCACATATCCACTGTTGTGAAATGTTGATTAATCACTTGAAATCAATATGTGTCAGAGAATCATCTTGTATTTACATTTTATGATCAAAGTTGGCGCATAAAGCACAGTCTGTAGGCTTTTGAGTCTATAATAACTGCAAATGATAAGAACCTAGTTGAAAGTATCCCCATAAATCTCCAACAGTTGTCACTAGAATTTCTAATTCACATCCAGCTATCCAGACTGATTTGGTTGGGCTATGCATGAAAGACTTGCTTAACTTTTTAACTGTTATGCACGAGATAATCTTGGGCACAGCACTGGTATTCGAAAATGTCACGCCCGAGTATTACTTAAGGCAATTTTTTTTTGAGTGCATCTAATTTTTGTACCCGAATATATATCGGGAGACATTTATTTCAGTTTCATCTCTTTGTCTTTTTGTCAATCTGTATCTCAGGAAAAGTTAATGTGGGCTCAATTCAGTAGATGGCAGCACTTTATTGAAGATTTTTCAAAAGTAAGATGTTAGAAGTTCTTTTGTTCAAAGTGACAATTTGTGTACCCAAATCATCAAAATAACTTGACAGTTAAAGGGTTAATGTTGTCATCAGAAGTACTAGGTTGTGCTATACATTTCTCTGGGCAAAAGCAGCCAATATTTTTTAAAATGATGTCAGCATCTATAGATGTTATCCCCCAGGTAATCACATTCAAAATTTATTCTGAGTGCATTTTGCACAGTAATTACAGATTTGGTTTTCGCAAACAACAAAATACGAAAAGCTTATTGTTCACTAGTTGGACTGATTCTCTGTGAACTCTAAATTCTTCTAATTTTTTTGATGATTATATGTATTTATAATTTTAATAACTGAAATATTAGTTTTTAAAAATGCTTAATAGATTTTTGATTTTCTTCACTTAATATGAAATTTGTGTTATTTAAATTTTTTGAATAATTTAATTATGCTTTTATAATATTTGTTTAAAAATCGTACTAATTTAAACTAAAAATAATTATCTTTATGCGATGTTTAAGTTGTTATTTTTGTAAATGCTTTGATAACTTTTTATCTAGCATTATCCTAAATTTATGTATTTATCTTTTGATAGAATCTGAAGGTGAAGATTAGTTTATCCTCAGCTGTATAAATTGCATTGGAATGTTGCTTGTGTTCATGCCTCTTTGATTGTGTATAAGTTTTCTAATAGTTGAAAGCTGACTGTTAGGTTGTCCTTTTATTAAAGAAATCATGTTTGCACATCATTTCATCCTTTTAAATATTAAAATGCATCTTACATGGAGAATTTATTTTTCTATTGGTAACTTTAAAATTTATAGTTTTTGCAGTGACACTCTTCATGAAAAGTTGTGCTTCATTACTATCTACTATAATGTAATAAAAATTAAGAAATACATAAATTATACAATTTTATTAGAAGGAATTTTCAATTTACCATGAAAATACTGAATGACTTAACTTTAAGGTTATAGATCTTGTTATAGGCCTATGACAAATACTATTTACACTGTCAACAAACATTTTTAGATACTAAAATAAATTGGCTTTTAGCCTTATTTTGTTAATTTCAAACATTCATGGGACTATTATAGAATGTCACTTTTATAAATTCATAGAAAACTTTGTGATAAAACTTTATCATACATAAATTTGTTGACGAGTTTTAGCTTTTTATTAACTGTACTTAAAATTCATATGTAATGTTTCTTCATTTTACAGTATTTTCTTGTGCTATTTATCATTCATAAATATCTTTCATCAAAACCTGAAGTATAAATATATTCAAAAGTTTTTAATAAATATATATATTTATATGTCTGAATTTACTTATCACATCCACATGAATATCATGCTCTTTGGAATTTTAAAAACAGTATTGAATTAATCTCCTGCAGCCATATTTTTTTATACTGAAGTAACATGAACCTGTTTTTAAATAATAAAACGATTTAGTGACTTAATTTTTAAATGATGAAAAGGATATAGAAAATATTTTTTTTTCACTTTAAATTATTTGAAGGCAGCTATTATTTTATCAAATTTTGAAACATATATGTGTAAGATTTACTTAACTGTAACCTATAAACCGATTATTTGTGTTTTACGAGAGGATATTTTCATGTAAACTTTCTAGTTGGTTTTTAATAATTGCTACTGTTATAAAATTTTATCATATCATTTAAGTTTACAAACATATCTGTCCAAAACTGAGATATCCCTCTCACATGCTCATTAATTGATTTCATACATCTGAAAATTTTTTAAATTTCATAAAAAGAAAAGTAAAACCAGTAGTTTCGTACTTTAAAATTCCCAGTAATAATTTCATTGCATGAAAGCAATCTAGTGGATAATTAAAAACTTTTTATTAATTAAATTTACATAATATTCTTTTACAAAATTAACCTCTGCACACCCATTCTTTTTTTATAGTTAATCCATGTTTCATTCATTGGATGTTCATTCACATGGGCATTCAATTTTTTTTCAATGTGATTGGAATTTTTTTATTGTTGTAAATTTTTTAAAAAGAAATTTAAATTTCCAAATTATATATATATATATATATATTATTTTGGTAGTAAGAATGTTATATGCAATTGAATGTGTTTATGAAGTAAAATTTTATGCTAATATTTTGTAAAGGAAGGGATTATATATTTTATTTAGACCTTTTTTTCCCGACGAGTTTCCTATCAAAGTTGCATTGATCAAATAAATTGCTGACAAATTTCAATGTAATATTGCTTATTTTAAATTTCATTTAATGAATTTTCAATAACTAAAGTCATTTTATATTCAACCACATGTTTCAGTTATTTGACTTAACCTTTTATTATTTTTAATTTATATGTATTGGAAAGTTATAGATTGATAAAGCTAATCTTAACTAGATGATTTACATGATTTCATATCACTACTTATGTAAAGTTGAAAAAATATAAAGAATGTATAAAAAACAAAATGTAAAACTTTTATACTGTGAAGTATCTCATTGCTTGATGAAATGTTTAAATATTATATGATTTATATGTAAGTAGGTATATAATGTTGTAAAATGTCTGAACATTCTTGATGTAGTTAATTGCTTATTGTTTTGTAAATTGTTTGATATATTTTCCATAATTTTTCAAATTGTTTAATTTAATTTCGAATGTTCATTTCTTTAATGTGTTACTTAATATTATTAATATTAAGTGATAAGTTTTTTTAATTCATAATATTTTAAATTATGCATTGGCTAAAACTTTTTGATACACTAGTAAAATAATGAATTTTTAAATCTTAATTCAACACTGCTATTTGTGACACTTTTATTAAGATATCTCTTTTTAAGTTAATATTTAATGTGCCATTTGATGGAAATCTGATCTAGATGTAGATGACTTGAATGAATCTGATGTAGATGACTTGAATGAATTTAAAATATTTAATTGAAATTTCTATTTTAAAATATAGGGACAAATGACATTAGTACATTTATTGACTACTTTAATCAATGATTTTAATTCAAACCATTTTATTTGAGATCCATTTTTATTTTGTGCCTTGTATTGAAAATATTATTTTGAATATATTTTTTGTATAGTTGAGATGAATGTGTAGTGAGCAAATAGCAAGTGCTTAAATTTTGATTCAAAATTTTGGTTTACTTAATGCATACATGAAATATTGGTTTGTCATGCAATTGTGTACTTGCTTAGTGTAATTATAGACTGAATAAGTGCTGTTTTGAGGAAATTTTTTTTATGTTCTTAAAATGATATTAGAAAATAGTCTATGATTATGATTTAAAATAAAGAATTAGTAATCAAAAAATTTAAAAAATATTTAATTACATTGTATGTTCTAAATATTGTATTAACTATACCCGAAATATTGTGTCAATATTTTATTAACAAAATTTTAATGAGCCAGTTTTGTTTCAGGCTTTTAGTCTTTGTTGAAATATTTTGTGTATTTGAGGTGCTGCGAATTTTGATTGTTATACCTTCACATATATGTAGATAACTTATAGTTGTACTTAGTGGTATTTAAACTTTCAATTAATACTTTGATTTGAAAAGATTTACTTGTGTTACTATTATTTATTTTACCCAATTCAATAACATTCATAAAATTTTTTTGAAATTCAAAGCAATGCTAATTTATTCTATTGATTGTGAATTTCTGATCTTTTAGGTCAGAAAATTTACTATTCTTGAGTTGTAAATTGTTGTATTTAGATCCAGAATCTAAAATGACTGATATTCCAGTAGTTTTTTTTTAATTTCTTACTTATCATTTTTGTAATAATTTATCTAAATAGTATACTATCTAAAAGTATGATATATTGGGTCCAGTGTAAAATATACAATACAGTGTTAGGAATAGTAAAATCGAATTATCTTTGCGTAGATCATTTTTTAGTATTCTAACATTTTGGTTCTTCAACAAATGATGCACTTATAGTTAGTAATGATTGAAAAGAAAATCATTATATTTAAATTTTCAGTATTTGTACTAAGGATATTTGTATGAAATGTAAGCTTCCCTTTCATATTTACTAATTCCTCATTTATTGAAATAACTATGAAGAAGATGAAATTTTTGCAGTTAAGTTTTGTTATATGGATTTATATAGATAAAGTTTTCTATAGGAGTTATAAAGATACAGAAACTAAGCTATAAATTTTTTAAGAATTTTTCATAAATATTTTTTGTTATTACAATGAAATACTCAGTATATTTCAGTGTCAAAATGTGAAAGTTCTGAATTATTTGTGATTTTTCAAGTTTTGATAGATATATAATAAAAAGCCTTATCTCCTGTGATTGTTTTAGTCTTCTACTGTGTGTTTGAATTTTATATCTACTGGTTACATTAGATTGATATATGCCTTTTGTTTATGCAGATAAATTATGTATTATGCTTTATATTCTTGGCAATTTTATTACTTAATATATTTATAATTACATTGTTTTTATGTATTTCTATTTCTTATTTGTTATGTTTTTGTTTCTTAAGCATAATTTGTTAGTCAAGATATGTTAAATTTGCTTATGTTTGTAGATAGTTCTATTTATTTTGAAATCTTTATTATTAAGCTATATTTTTGGTTTACTTTAATGAATATACCTTTTTACTTATTAAAACGCATTTTTCACAGATAACAGTAAAAATAAATTTCTTTGATTACATGGTAATGTGTAAATTTTTCTTTATGTACTTAAAAGACAAAAGTAAAAAGTTCTAAAAATATTTTCTCTAAGAATGGACTTCTAATAGTTTTTTCAATAATTTATGGAATGGAACAATAACTTAAATTGATTAACAAGATGATATTTTCATTTCATTCTAAATTTTATAGATTTTTCTACTGTGATCTGTTTGAAACTAAGCCATTGTTATTCAATCGATAAATATTACAGAAATAATCTGTAATAAAAAAACCATTCCAGAATAAATCTCATGTTACTGAAACATGAACTTTAAAAATTTATTCTGACTTTTTAATATTCACAACTTTTTCTGCTAAGGACTTGACAGTTATTTTACTAAATATGTCAAGTATAAAGTGTATAATTTGTTGTCTTCCATAACATTAATATAATGTAGTTATTTAAATATTGTAACTGAAAATTTTTTTTTCTTTTATACTTTTAAAAATAGAATATTTTGTAATTTTAATTAATATATACAGAAAATATGATATAATTCAAGACAAAGAAATTTATTTACTCATAAGGGCTTACATGCCTTGTTCATAGTTGTACATATATATATATAAATTTCTACTTGGTTTGCGTTTAAAAATTAAAATTATTTAAAGGTGGTTATAAATATTTTTAATAAACACTGTCGAAGGTCTTCCTGAGCTATTTATAAAATAATTTACTGAAAATTTGGCTCCTACATGCAGGTTGCTTAGGTGATATATATAAATATATATATATATATATAACTCAAAATGTTGGGGACCAGATAGTAGGAAGCAAATTCACATGTAATTAAGCTGTTCAGGATTTCTGTTTGTATATCCTTGTTATATATTTCCAGGATATATCTCAATATATAATTTTGATCAGCATAACTGTTAAGATAAATAAGTTATTTGCAGAGTGATTGTGCTTAAGTTTTTAATGTAATACATTTTGATGTTTTCTAAATGTAGTGATGTAATTACCAGATATTACAGTATTCTACATAAATTTCTTATTTGTTATAAAACTTGTATAAAAATGCTGCATTTTTAACTATGCAAATAAAATACTATGCAAATGAAATAAGAAATTATGCAAATAAAAAAATGTGTGTTCTTAATAGTATCATCTTCCTGTTGAAATTCAATCTAAAGTGTACAAATGTGCTTATAGTGATATCTGTTCTATTATATTTGTATTACTGTAAAAACGTGCTACCCGTTACTGTTTGTATGTGTAGAATGATGAATGGTATTGCAATGTGATTTAATGATACAGTTTTCAAAACTAGTTGTGATTTATATCAATTTTCCATCAATTGTTTTGTTGATAATAATTTCTGAATTAGTTTTCAAATGTTGGTGGTGTATAAAATAAATTTTCTTTTCCTTATGTAAGAATGTATTTTAACGATTAAAAATTGAAGTAGTTCAAGAATATTCTCCGAGTCTTATTTATCTCTTGTGTTTTAATTTCTTTGTTATGCTCATTAGGGGGGGGGTTGCTACTTTTGTCCTGAGGACAGATTTCTGTCTTTTAAAAATTTGAAAAGTAAATTTTTAAATTTTGTGTTGAAGCAATAGAATTCTGAAACTTTCGCGATTATATCGTGAGTTGCAATTTTGGGTATTTGAGGTTTCAAAATCAACGATTATTTAAAAATAATTTAAACTTAAATCAATGTTTGAACAATGTTACATTCACTGGATAAGGTCTGTTTGCCCTCCTAATCAAACTAAGAAGCTACCATAATTAATTTAGGAGTGTCTTCTTACTTTGAAATATGCAGTTAAGCAATTGAATTTGTAACTTTTTAAAATGATTGAAATTGAGAGTCAAAATATACATGAATTTATTTGTGGATGTTAAGCATGTTAAACTTACAAATGATGTAACGCCTGTTTTAATAACTCTGTTAATCCTTTTTGACATTGTTGTTAACAACGAATAGTGTTGAGAATAAATAAATAAAAGATAATGTAAAAGTTGCCCATCTGGTACATTTCAAAAATTCAATGTCTTTTTGTTTTTTCTCTTCAATGTTCAAGGAAATCAAATTTTGTGGGAATAAAATAAAGGAAATTTCCTTATAATGTGAGACATTATTTTAAAAATGGAATTTTTAATGGTTAATGGAAAATTTTCATGTTCAATTTTTGACAAAGTTGTCATTTAGTCGAAGTGATGGTGGGAAATTTTATTATGAAATATTAAACATGCGAAGGATTATTTTGTGTAAGTGAATTATTATTTATTAAAAATTTGTTGCAAATTTAATTTGGAGTGATTTTCTTAAATTAAAATTACCTACTTTTTCTAAATGGCTTCACCCTCTTTAAAATTTTGTTTTGGTATTTAAAGTGGCACCCATGTATTTGTGTGTTAAACCAAATATTTAAAGTGATATTTATTGTTAAAAAACATAATATAAATGTTACAAAAATGTTGCATTTGGATCATAATGGGATAACTTATTATTCAATGATTTTAACTTTTAGGATTTATATTATCTGATATTAGAACGAGCTTTTCTTTGTAGTTGCATTTACATACTACAAGCCATAAAAAAATTCACAAATTTTGTAACTATACTAAAACATAATGCGATATACTGGTGGATTAACTTAAACTTATAAAGTTGAATCCAACATTTATAATGAATTGTAATTTTTCATTTGCTAGTCTGGGTTAGGAAAGAATTCAGTAAAGATAATTTAAACTAGATAGTTTATCAATGGATAAGCTGCTGGCTGGAATGATATTTTACATCAAAATTAAGTCTTTTTATGAGGAAAAATTTTTGTCCTGTATTCAGATTTTATTAATTTTGGTCAATTAAATCAAGTGTGTGAAAATAAAATTTAATGAAGTGATTTTATTCATGTATTAAATTAGAAAATGTTAGCAGTTTTCTTCTCGTCTTTAATATTTATAATTTTTGTTAAAAATTTTTATGTTATTAAGAAATTTTATAATTCAGTTGGAAAAATGCTGTCTAAACATAATTATAATTTTTATTAAAAACACTTTTTACAAGTCTCGTTTTCAATTGTGCATTTTAGATAAAATTTATTTTATCCTTTGGTCTCATACTTTATCAGCAATTTTGTGAGTGAAAACTGCATTCAATAACAATTTTAATTTAATATTTTTAAAGATGGAGTATAAAAATCTTTCATATGCTGTGTCTTTAAATTTACTACATTTCATTTCTTGAAAAAAATCCAAAAATATTCATTGTTTAACCGCATGTAAAAGACCCACTATTAATTTATGTATAGTGCTGAAAAAAATTTGAGGATGTTGGTTAATTTTGCATCGGGAGAATTGTTTGGTTGATTGATACATTATTTACAGACGCACTAGCGTTAGTAGGCTATACGAGAAAATTTATGTTTGGCAGAAAAAAAAAAAACGAATTTTATTCAGCATTTGCGTTTAAAAGGAAAACAATTTGTGCATATAGGAAAAACAAAAACGGTTTCCTTAAAAGAAAATCCTTTTCAATACAGGGTACGTTTTTCTGGACAGCCAGCAAAGTTGAACACCTTTGAGTCAATGAGGCTATTAATGAGGGGCTTGTCTATTATGTCCATTCCTCCAGAAGAGTTCTTTTCAGTTCTTAAGGAGTTTGTGGGTTAGTAGGCGCCCATCATCTCGTCTGCCTAGAACGGTTCAAACATGCTCTATAAGTTCATGACTGGAAAATGTGCTAGTCATTGCTGAAACGTAAATGATAACGATAGCTCTGATGATCTTATCTCTATGTTGACTACCGAATACATCTTTTAGAATAATATGGAGATAGACGTGTCCATCAATGGAAATATGAGCATAGATCATCGCATCCTCACCGCCAAAATATAACTCGTTACTAACACAGGATTGTTTCTGATGCCAAGATCCTTCCAAATGAAAAGGTGCCTGTTATCAGCATAAAAAGGAAAACGAGACTCGTCAGAAAATATCGCGTCCTTCATTTTCCCTCTAGTTCATATCCTCTGTTGTTAACTCTCTGCGAACTTTTAATGTGACACACTATTTGTCGGCGAGCATACAGCGTGAAGGCGGTTTTCGACAGTTAGTGTCAAAACTGGTATCACAGTTGCCAAGAGAAAGTTTTGAAGAAGAGTGATATTGATATTTCAGTGTTTCCGTGCGGTTAACATTAAGTAAATGTTAAATGTTGCAGGTCTAAGACCTTGTCCTGATTTTCGGCCTGCATCTGCAGTCTCTAAGAAATGGTTCCAGATCATAGAAATAATTCTTTTTGAAACTCCAGTGGCTTGTAGTACTTCAGATTGTTTTTGATCCGTCTGTAACCGGCCTACAACTCCAAGTTTTTGATGCTGTTAAATTATTTCGTTGAGACATAGCACTCATCGAAATTACACGCTTGCAGAATGTCGATCCTTCTATCCCCCCCCCTTTGTCGTAGAAAATTGAAAGCTAAATCTCATTCGCTGCCGCTTATGTGTCGCCTCGACGTAAAACTTAAAATTTGCACACTGCGAAATTTGAAAATGAGAAAAATTTACATTTGTGATTCTCTTCCATTTTATGCGTTGGCGCACCTTGTCCTTATTTGGACCTTGCGCCATTAAGCCCAACCAACCACAACCAACCTATTTTATGCGAAAAAAGCCTATACAGTTATTTTAGTTTTTATAACACGCTTTAATTGCTTGGGGCAGTGTGTTGTGTTCAGTGTTTTTGAAAATTATGTATTGCATAAAATACTATTTATATATAGTATTTAGAAAACAAATATAGTATACAAATTATATTTTTTGTTCTGATATTGAATTTTCTTAAAATATTAAAAAAATTGTAAAACGTGGGACCCTCTATTAAACTATTAATATTTTATAAAAACTTCATTTTTAATTAACTGCTTCGGAAATGATTAACAGTCATATTCACATTCCTAAGTTACCTGCAAGTCAGAGGGTGCTGTAGTTAATGTTACAGAAGCTTTCCTTAGCGGAAAAAATTATTCTGTGGTTATAATTTGACTGCATCTGCTGATTCTTCGTAGTTTTGGCTGTATTAAGTTGAACAAAAATGTGAAATGCTAATGTTTGACCAAGTAATCCAAATTGAATTAAATCGTACCTCATGTATTGTTGAATTTTTTTAAATGATGATGTCTTAAACTGGCTCGATGCGAAACAAATCAGGTGATACAATAGATCATGATAATGTCCATAGTATAGCACGTTACGAGTGGGTTAGAATTGCCTTGCTGTCAGATAAATTCACAGTAGATCTTGTAAAATAAGTATAGCTAACTGCATCCTCTTAAAATTGAGATGTCTGTACTCCATTGAATACGAAATGTTTAAATCACAGAAAATATCAAACCACGTCATTATTCCAGGAGTGAAGCTGGTATTGTGTTCTTTAGTGATGTTTTGTTAATGTTTACTTAGGATTTCTGCATTAACACCTGGTTAATTTTAACTAATAAAGCTATTTTTCCAAGTTAGTCTCTATTTCATTCTGTCTGTACGCCATGTTAGACTTTTAGCATGAGGTTAATGGGTTATCCCACACTGAAAGTCATGGTTTAACTCCTATATCAAACGCTGGTGTTTGTAATGGTTCTGAATTCATCTTAAATCGTAAATCTACGTTGAAATATATTTTGTGTGCAAAAAGAATAAGAAACAAATAAAATATAGTTGACATGTTCGCTGCTCGTCTTCTGTTTATGCCGCTTGATTTATTCTTTTAAATATCTAATATTCAACCCTAAACAATGGTAACATATCGGCTGAATGCGTGATGATCTGTCTGAGTACTAAGCAGATTTATATCCGTTCCAGATTTTTGTCGCGTAATGTATAGGATAATCGTGAAAAACAAGTTATCCTACTCATGGCATCATGCAATTAAAACCAGTCTTAATTCGTTCCCAAAAATTGGAATAACATCCTTTTATACCTCTTTTAAAAATTCCTTATAAGTTTTTTAATGCAAAGCACCCGACAATTTTATCAAAAAGCAAAAGCTGAAAATGTGCTTTCTGGACATGAATAAATATGCAGGTAGGAACTTGAAATTAATATCCTAAATACATCGGATACACGCTGATCATTGGCTCCGTTATTATTTATGGCTCAGTGATTTACTGGTTTGATACTGGGAAGGAAATTGTATCACTTTATAAAGAGCACATTTTTAAACTAAGAATAAGAATATGCAATTGGATCACCCTCAAATAGCATTTTATCATTCGATTGCCACATCTTTTATAGCGTCACTATCAAATGCGATGGAATAAAACGAAGCAAATTTTAAATTCCTTTATTTAATAAGACGAAACTATGCAAACTTTTTACAAAAGAGTACTGAAAACTAATATCTTAAATTTCTAAGCAACTATTTCCAAGCTTGTAACTCAAAATTCAGTCATAAGTTAGACATTTGTGAGTTTAAACATTTATCGAATGAATGGGAGTTTTTAAATTTTCGAATTATATACAAAAATAATTTCGTTTTAACAAAAAAAAAAAAAAAAAAAAAAAAAAATCCTCACCGCTTTTACCCAGAGAATTGCATTATTATAGAAAATATCTTTTGCATAGTGATAAAACAAATCAGTGAAATAAAATATGTATTTAAATATATCAAATAAAATTTCAATTTAAAATATTAATCTTAATTTTTTTCAGTCTGAATCTTTTTTTGAATATTTGACGTAATGTGTTGCCATATCTCTACGCATATGAATTGCACTTATTTACTTCACATATTAAGTATAGTGATTAATTTTTTTACCTCAATGGTTTGCATTTGAGTTACTGAGTGAAAGATAAATAAAGTCGATTTTGTACCGATAGATATTGTAATTATAGTTGCATTTTATAATGCTGTTAAAAAGAACCTCTGATCACATTGGTCTAATATTTCTTGTGTAGATACACGAAACAATTGGAATTTGACAAAAGCAAGATAGAGTTCAAAATCTTACCGATAGATAGCGCTATATTCGTCATAAGACTGAAAAAAACGTGTCATAAATATATACTAATTTTATAGTGCACATGGCATACGCATCATATAGACTTTTGCTAGAAAAAGTAGAGAAAAAAATTCAATTCCAGTGATTTTATAATCCTTTATTCTGAAAATGACCATACAGTTATTCTGTAAAGCCCCTATTACATTAGAGTTGCCGATATTTCAGTTTGAACAATTTCCGTAGACTTAACATTACATGGAGCCACATATCAAATTTCAGCAATTCGATCTATTTATCTAATAATATTACGGATTTTTTTTTAACAGCTGCGCAGTTGAAATTTGTACATTATTTTGTTTTCGCCAAGTTTCATGCTAAATGAAAGTTATTGTCGTTATAAGTTGCCGAAAATCAGCAATTTTTTTGTGCATGCAGCAGCAACTCGGGGAATTCATACCGTCAATGATTTCAAAATCTGATCAAGTTATGCCTTCTTTTCGGCAAGCGAAAATAGTACAAGAAATTGTTGTTTGTTTTCATTTTTGTTGTCATAATTCAATGTTAACGAACAATCTTGAAGTCATCAATTTTTAACAGCAAATTTAGATTTAGAATGGGCATATTAATTTCATACTCACAATTTAAAAGAATTTAACTGTGCTTAAAAATTTCATTACATTTTAACGAATATTTTATACTTCAAATTATTTTGTTTAAATAATTTAAAAGTATTTACAAATATTTATGTAGATATTCTTAATATGAGATATTTTTATATAATAAAAATGTCATGCAAAATTTAAAACTTCATTATCGAATATAATGAAGAAAATATCAAAATTTAGTATTATTAAAATATCGTATATTTGTTAATTCATATTATTTTTTAATTAACTTAGTTTATAAATTTTATACGATTTGAAACCTAACAATTTAAATTTAAAATTGTAAAAAACAACATTTTTATAAAATATGTATTATATATTTTTTTTGATTTTGCCGACATTTTTAGTTTTGATTGATACTTTCAAATAGTATTACTTTAAAACCATATTAATATTTGATCTTGAAATCTGATAACTAAAATAAAGTTAAAACATTATATTGACCAGACTTCTCTGGAATTTCCATTAGATGGTATTTATATTAAATACTTAATTTTCTTACCCTAACTTAAAATTTAAAAAAAAGTGCTTTGTTTAAAATACACACATTTAAACAATCTCACACACATTAAGTATTGAATGTTCAATAGTTAGATATAAATATCTTTATATTTAAATATCTATATTAAACTTTTAAAAATGTTTATTAACAATAAAAATTGCATTAACACTTTTTTCTTCATAATATTTTTTAAATCTTGACTATTCTCTCGACTTATAAGTGTAGTGTATTCATCAATGTTTCTTACTCAAGGACTGTCCAAAGTTAAATAATGCCGTCGGAAATCTACTTCTAATTTTAAAAAATGTGCATTCAGATAACCGTATCCTTACAGACCATGAAATAATACTATGGCATTACTTCACCATCTGTCTACTTCTACTTCCTTTAGCATTATTTTATGCATCGTCTGTATGAAATAATTCTAAAGGAAGTAGAATATGTAAAATAATTGGCGAAGTCAATTTTAAAATGTTAACTCAAGAATATGTTTACATTTCCAAAAATAATAAAAACGATAACAAATTTAGTAAATAAATACGGAAATACATTGAAGAACTTGTTTTATTTTTTTAATACATCGTGAAGGTTACAGAAAAGGAAAATTTTTAATACATTGATATATTTAGACAGAATATTTTTACATAAATATCATTGGTAAAATATCAAAATTTAAGTGTGAAATTGATTCAAACAAAACAAAGAAAATCCATTTTAGATGTTCATGTGAATTAAATAGCATTTTAAAAACTTGTCTAAAAGCAAAATTCCCGAATAAGAATTTATCATGAAATCTGGAATCTACTTATTAAATTATGGCAACCTTAAAAATTGTATTCAGAAAAGCGATCTATTATTAAATCTAATAAAACAGTTATTTGCTGACACCAAACCTGAAAGAAATCTCAAGCATTCATTGGACGAATAACTTGACGAATTGCTGAAATTTGAACTGTGACGTCATGTAATGTTAAGTCTACGGGAGTTGCTTTGCTCAAACTGAAATATCAGCAAATCTAATGTAATAGGGGCTTAAGAGAAGATAATCATAATTCTATTTCTATTGTAAAATTAACTCTCAATTTTTTTACTTTTTTTATTTTTTACAAATATGGTGACTGCCGGCAACAAGTTACTATCCTCTTTCAAATCATGTAATCAATATCAGCCATTTTTTTGTAAATGTGGCTTTCTTATAAGTAAAATCTTTTCAGAAAACGATATTGATCAATATTCAAACGGGGCTTATGAGATTGTTTTGACTAAATTTAAATTATTTTAAGTTATTCTTTATATGGCGTAAAGTATAAGTATGTGGCTGATTTGTTGATTTTTGAATTGTTAATAAAATATTGTTACGATAAACAGTGATCATTTTTAAAATATTCTTCTGTCCAAAGATTTATTTAATGATTCTGGTTTGTTGTGCAACATAGTTCATCAATTGTACTTCTACTTTATATGTGAATGTAGTCGTTTTGAATCTACTTTAAAATGCAGATTACGTCGAATCAGTCCTCAAGTGAAAAAGCGTTCTTAAAATGACGCGAACTACACTCGTGTCCATAAATTAAGGATAATACAAGTTCAGGCAAGCAAAGAGACAGAAGCAAAACAAATGTGACTTATTTGTAAAGTCTATTTATTAAACAAAAGGCAAAGAACAAAAAAGATGCTCTATGATTGATATCATTAAAAAAATTGCGATTTTTACACCCTGGAGCAAATTTCAATAAAGAACATATTTACAAAAACGAGTAAAACATGGTTGGTATGATGATTAATACATAATATGCCCCCCAGACGATGTAATACAGGCCGTACAACACCTAGGCATACTGAGTATCAAGTTATCGATCTGATCTTGGGGAATATTATACCACTCACGAACCAATGCCCTCCGAAGTTCCAGTAGACATGTGAGAGGGGGTTGACGGGCTGCAATTCGTCGGCTAAGCATGTCATGTACATGATCTATTGGATTCAAGTCCAGTGAGTATGCTGGCCAATACATACGGGTGATATTCTCCGATTGAAGGAATTCGTCTACAATGTTTGCACGATGAGAACGGGTGTTGTCATCCATAAGCAGAAATTCTAAACCCATGGCGCCCTGAAACAAAAGTGCATGTTGTTCCAGAATGACATCCCGATAGATGTGGCTTATCATGGTTACATTCTGAATATGCAGTTTAGTTCTGGAATACATAATTCCTCCCCAAACGAGCAATCCTGAACCACCGTAACTGTGTCATCCAATGGTGTTCTCTGGGTGGTAACGGGTACTTGGCCCTCTCAATATGAAAGTCCGGCGAGAATCAGACTGAAAGCTAAACCTGGACTCGTCGGAAAACATCACACAAGACCACTGTTGCGGTGTCCACAATGCATGCATGCTCTCCACTCCAGGCTAACCACAGGCGGCAATGAGTTGCGGCAAGTATAACACGTATATATAGGCCAATGTGCCCTAAGCGTCTTAACACAGTCTGCCTTGAAACTGTCATACTGATATCTGAAGAGAGTTGACGAGACAGGTTTGATTCTGGGCTTCTTCTGCTTCTTTTGGCAGTAACTACCAAATACCAGTCCTCATTCGGCGTTGTGACTCGGGGGTGA
>CM057817.1:52513131-52648131 GCA_030067965.1 Latrodectus elegans
TACTATTAGGAATTATCCGTGTTTCCTATTTCGGGGGACGTGAATCGGCCCACGAGCTATGAAATCCCTTCCGATAGGGAGCTACGGATATTAAAATGTTTTACAACAGCCATAGGCTTCCTATTACGGAATTTTCAGTGGACATGAAATACAAATAGGAATATTACAAAACCATAAAAAAATCAGGAAATACAACGTGTATAAGTGCAATGATGGATATAAATAAGTACACAAAGAAATTAAAGTATCGACTGAAAATAAACAAAACACGCGCACACACATACTAAAAACAGAAAAAGAATAATTATACAATAAAATAAATGTATACAAAACCAAATTAAATAAATTGAAAATATTAAACATAGAACAGTTTTTTACAACTAAGTGAGTTAATGTAAGAGTAGCCAAAGTAGCTATGACAGTAAGTAGCCTTTTATAGTTTCTTTCACGTTCAAGACTTGGAAAGTTCTTTCGTGTTTTAATGACAAACTTCTCATTCATAAGTTTGTTAAATTGCATCTGTTTGCTAAATAGAGTTTAATAAAAATTATGAATAAGGGCTTTAATAGACTGTTTTACAAGAGTTATTTTTTTATGTTGTTTAGATTGTTGCAAAGTAAATTCTAATTGATTTACTGAAAACTTTTTTATAAAACTTAATAGATATTAGAATTCTATATTAATTTATTAACTTCAAATTTAAATTTCCTTTTAAATGACTGAAGACAAGTATGAGAATACTTAATTTTCATCTTAAGAATTTAATTGTCATATATCATTGTATTAATGTATTTTTAATTTTGTGTAATTTTAAAGACATTAGTATAGAAATTTTGGAGATTTGTCTCCCTTCTCCTCTCTCTCTCGCTAACAAAAAAAAAAAAAAAGATATTTTGTATTATAATCAACATTATCCTTCTGAGAGAAGTGGAAATCTGGGTTATAAGCTTTTATCATCTTTTTCTTTAATTTTACATTTGTGGCAGCTTCTTTTGTCCTCTTGCATCGAATCCTCATTTCCACGAGTGTCCAATAAGAATTCGGACACTCATGCAAATGAGGATCTTTGGGTTTCTGATCTACGTCACATTTTCTGTACGTTAACATCGTGTAGGAAACAGCAATTATCGGATATCATAGAAAGATACACATACATACCTACCTACACACACACACACACACACACACACACACATATATATATATATATAATGCTTAACCATAATATAGAATTTTCATTGGCGTGAAATTTTAAAGCATATTTCACGGAACACTTATTTTTATTATAGAGATTCTAATATATTTCTACTATATAAAAGGGACATTCTAAAGACACGATTTAAAATGGAAACATGCGCATTGATGTGATAAAGGGATGGGAAAGAGAGAATGTGTTACATAATAATATTTGAAATAGCTAAAAATGTTTTTATAGACATTTTGATCTATTTTTTGCAAATTTATCTTAATATTCTATATTTTTAACACACACACATCATATATATATATATATATATATATATATATATATATATATATATATATATATATATATATATATATATATATAATAGTTATTCATGGAATAAGTCCGAAGAATTGTTACACTTATTATTAGCTCTTGTACTGTAATTTATATATTCCTTATCCTGAGTGTAATCTTTTCTAGTAGTCTGAATTACTAGATAATTGTAGAAAGTCTATTTTTATACGTAGAAATTCTAGATGTCGATTGTCTGAGGGAAGGGAAAATGGATTAAGGGATCATTAGCTGCCATTTTAGGATTTCGTTTCAAGGTGTTCAAAGAACAGTTCAACACTCAACCAATGCTCGTATAATCCCCCGTTAGAAATCGAATGAGAATTTCAGTGAAAGTAGCTAGATATTTTCTAACCAACTTTTTCCTAAAATAGATTACAAGGATTATGTAGTAATTATCTTCGAAACAATTTCTTGAGGAAATAGAAAAGCGGCAATAATTTCAAATTTTTACGTATTCCTATTTATTGCATACATACTACATATTCATGTATTAATTGCAGAAATGCAGCTATGGCCCCAGTTGATTACAATAGATAAGAATGACGCAATATTCTACAGCAGAAAAGTGTAACAACAACTATAGTGAGGAATTACTTTTAGGCCGTGGTAAGATTTTTCTTTGAAAAATAATTTATTGAATTAACAAATTATTACGTTTTTTAACGCATTAAAATTGATTATACTGAGATTATGTTATCCAATTTTATAACCAATTCCATGAAACTTTTTTGGAAAACAAATGTACTCTTACCATTTAGTGATATATTGAAGGTATAATTATTAGTTTGATAGCTTAAACTAAACTAAAAACTGAGTGAACGACAGTAAAATAGTTATGAGTAAAAATATATTTGTTGATTCTTATTCGAAATTCTATATTTTGTCAATTCAAATTAAATTAGTTGAAATAAACATTACAAAATAATAAGATTATATATTTTTAGGCTTGAATGCTGCATTTAAAATTACTTAGAATTAAACAAAATTTTATCTTAATGTTGATGATAGAAATCAATAAGTGTTTTCTAAAGTTTCCAAGAAATAATTTTTTATTTTTATTATTTTATAGAGTATACCCCTAAAATTTTTCATTATTATAGAAAATAACTACAAATTTCTAGTACCTTAATTTACAAAAATAAAAATATTTGAAATATGTAAAAATATGAAAATATAAAATATCAACAAATCACTGTATTTTAACAAAACAAACGGTGTCATTTCTATGATTTTATAATGTCATATTAACAGTGTGTGTATAAATAAACTAAAATAAGGAATTTCATGCAAATAGTTTTATGCTCGATGATAGAATTATTTTTGAAATAAATATATTTAGTAACATATTTTATGTAACTAAATTACCCCACAGCAATATTAAATAAGTCATTTAAACTATTATTAATTAACATTTTATAGCAGTTGAGATTCAAAAAATATTCAGCATTTTTCTGAATTTTTGAAAACACAAAAGTATTTCCATATAAATATATGCAGCTTACATAAATCTCTGATGTGTATATCATCACACAGAGAGATTTGATGAAATGAATTTGTAATGATAAATAAATTTGATGGAAGCATTAATCTCTTATTAATGATCATTAATTTTATATTTTGAAAGAAAATATAGAATTACCCTTAAGAAAATAAATCAGATGATTAATAAATAATTATCAAAACATTCATTATAAATATTGAATAATGGATTAACTAATATTAATAGAGCAATTATTATACTAAGAATACTTTTGAAATTTTCACAGTAAAAATATAATGGTGATTATTGAAAAATTGAAATCTAAACTATATTTCATTTTAATGGATATATATTGTGAACAATAATAAGAGTCAAGATTTTAAAATTTTATTTAAACAAATGAAATTAATAAAAAAAATATATATTTTGTAGAAATAATTTTTGTCATACATTTATTAAAATCTTGTAACATTTTTTATATGAATAGCTAATGATCCTTTTATAAATGTGATGTAGAACAAGACTTTCAAGATGTTTGTTCTTTAAAAAATTGGTAATAAGTAATATTACACATATGTACAGAAATATGTTAAAATTCAATATTAAAAAATTTCTAAAACAAATTTTCATGTGACAATTAGAAAAAAAAACCTTACCATTCATTAGAAAAGACACCTTTCATGTTTCATATTATAATTATACATACCTACTGATAAAACACGAATTTGAAATTTAAAAATTAATATATCTACAAATATTTTTTTTACTATACAATTTATAAATAAAATATTTTTAAATAAAAATTATATACAGTTCTATAAACAATTTTTTTTTAATTTTTAAAAAGAATTCCGTTAGTTGAAAAATTCTAATTTGTAGTCTTGTGTATTTACGATACTTCATAAATTTTTAAAAGACATTTCGAAAAATATATAACATATGTTGAATTTCAAAATATACAAAGAAATTGATTTTTTAACTTTAAAACATTACTTTTCTTTTGATATGCATTTGAAATCACACTGTTGGATAAGTCAACAATTGTTTCCAGCACATTTCGAAATTCCATGTAATTACATTTCTTAACCATACGGAAAATTTAAAAATAATGGTAAACAGTATGTCATTCATTAGTTTTGCCAGAGTGACATATCAAATCTGGAAATTAATTGTACTTTTCTCAGAACAAAAGTTAAATAATTAAGTTTATTTTGCAATAAATGGGAAATACTAGAAGTAAATAGCAAATATAAAAATTTTAGATTTTAAAGGATTTTAATTTTCTCTATTTATTAATGTAGAAATTTTCTGTTTTAAACTTTTAGTGACATGTTTATATCATTCCTTTGCTTAATATAAGTATTGTAACAATTGTTATTTATACATGGTGAAAATATTTTTACAATATTAATATGACAAAACTCCACAACTGCATTTATTATTTAGAGGAACACCCATTTATTTTAGTTTTTTCTAATACAAGTTAAATAAATAATGCTATTTGATTAGGATAACAAAGAAAAGAATTTTCCTAAGTTTCATCTATTCCTGAAATATTTGTAAAACAAATTTAAAAATTCTTGAGGCCATTTGTCAATTAAATATTTCAAAAATTTCTTTTGAACATTTAAGAATTAATGTTTTATCTATTAGAAGAGTTTAGAAATACATGATGTAGAAGTTAATTTGAAAGATTCTTTATAAGAAACATAACCTGTAATATAAATAAGAGAATTGGCATTTTATTTCTTTTTGATATCAGCATCTCTCTCTCTCGGAAATATTAAAGAATAATAAAATTTGCTCAAATATTAGAGTTTTCTAAATCTTGGGCAGCAAAATTTGAATCTTTTAATTGAAACTTCTCTTTTATGGAAATTTTAAGTAATTGGGTTAAGTGCTTTCAGTTCTTTTTCAGATTCAAAAATCTGCATACAAGATTAATTTTCACCACTCATTAGGCTGTATTGACCAAAATGAGCTTCTAACTTTTCAGTTTGAAATTTGCTATGTAACATAAGAAAGACCAAGTGTTTCAAACGCAATATAAACAATTTCAATTACAGTTTGTAAACTAAAAATCACGATGTGTTTATTTTGACAACATACCTCCTTTGCCTGGAATGCCAAGACCTTTTTATTTTCTGCGTTAAAGTGTTCAATTCAATCCACTTTGTTAACCAATTATTGAATTCCTTTGAAAATAAGAAATATTTCTGATTTACACTTTTAATTGGTGCTACTGGATCATCCAAACATCGCCGACTGCTGAAAAGATGCTTTACATTCAAAATTTTTCACCAAGTAGAAATATGCTGAATAAACAGTTTAATATTCATTACTTCAGGGCTCAATGTTTCTTTATTTAAAGTTAATGCAACACAGGTTGTTTCATGAACAGATTTAAAGCATCACTTACGTTTTGTTTTCCTATTAGGTCTAACGAAAAGTTTTGTCCGTTTTTAGAATAAAGAAAAAAATTTTATATCTTAAATAAACTTTATTGAATATCATAATTTCCATCATTATTTATAACTTCTTGCTAGCGTGATGACAGTTTGTAAATCCAATTTTTTTTAAAAAAGGTCTTATCTACAGAGGTCAAAAATTGAACCAATGCTTATCTGATATCTTCGTAGTCCTTGAATTGTTTGCCCTATAAAATTTTTTTCGAGGACAGAAACAAGTAATACTTGGAGAGTGATAAGTTTGGGGAATATGATGCATGGGATAGAATTTCTCAGCATAGTTTTGTAAAGTTTTGCCGAACTCTTTTCTTGGCATCTTTCTTGGAACATTGCCGGCTTCTTTTCTTGAACAGCTAGCTTTAAATTATCCTATTGCTGACAATGCTTTTCCGAATTTGAGCGTTCAATTTTTAATTCTCATAATGTCTTGAAATATCTCAACATATACACAACATTCTCTTATTCAGAACTAAATTTGTTTTAGAACAGTAAGGGCTAGGTTTTCCCCTCAATATACCCTTTTTCTTATGAGGTTTTGTTGCGAATCAACTTTTCATCCCAAGTTATCATCCAGCTCAAGAAGGGTTCGATTTTGTTCCGAACAAGCAGGGATAGGTATATGATGACTCAATAATCAAAATTATTCTGACTTAATTAATATGATACCCATTTTGAATATTTCCACAGCAAATCCTATCTTCCGAATAGGGTCAGAAATAGTTTGCTGAGCTGAATTAAGCTTTCTACAATCTCTAGAATTGCCAGAAAAAGATCTTGCTCTAACATGGTTTTAAAAACATCGTCATCTATCAACGCACAGAATTTTCGGGTAGACATAATATATTACTAGAATATAATACTTAGGGGAATAATTTTGGAGACTTTTTTTTAACAAAATAATTCTATTCTAACTTATTCATATCAGTCAAATTTCCACGATGCAATCTTTCCTCCTTAGGGCTGGGGAAAATTAAAACTTGATTTTTGAAAGTTTGGTTAAGCGAGAATTATTTCTAACTACTGCAGTTAGATGCTCACTATCAAACATGAAGAAAAGTTATTTCTCTGAACAAAATGGAAAGAGTATTTTAATTCACCTCTATATAACCCCGTGTAAACATTTTTCGATTTATGCGGTTATTATCATAAATTACTTTCAATACCGTAAAATTAGATTTGTGAACATATTCCTGCACTTGGCTAGTACACTACTGGCCATTAAAATTGCTTCACCAGGAAGAAATGCAGATAACAAAATGATATTTATTGGAAAAATATATTATACTAGAAATAACAAGCGATTAAATTTTCAAAAAATTTGGCTGGATAGATCCTGAGAAATCAGTACCCAGGACAACCACCTCTGGCAGTAATAACAGCAGTTATACACCTAAGCATTGAGTCAAACAGATTGGATTGCATGTACAGGTACAGATGCCCATGCAGCTTCAACACGATGTCACAGTTCATCAACCGTAGTGACTGGCGTTTGGTGACGAGCCAGTCGCTCGGCAACCATTGACCAGACGTTTTCTATTGGTGAAAGATCTGGATAACGTGCTGGCCAGGGCAACAGCCGAACATGTTCCGTATCAAGGAAGGTCCATACAATACCGGCAACATGCGGTCGGGCATTATTCTGCTGAAACGTAGGGTTTCGCAGGGCTCGAATAAAGGGTTGAGCCACGGGTCGTAACACACCAGAAATGTAACGTGCACTGTTCAAAGCACCGTCAATGCGAACAAGAGGTGACCGAGACGTGTATCCAATGGCACCCCATACCATCACGCCAGGTGATGGGCTAGTATGACGATGACGAATGCACGCTGCCAGTGTGCGTTCACCACGATGCCGCTAAACACGGATGCGACCATCATGATGCTGTACACAGAGCCTGGATTCACCTGAAAAGATGACGTCTCGCCATTCGTGTGCCCAGGTTCGTCGTTGATCACAGCATTGAAGGTGCTCTTGTCTATGACGCAGCGTCAAGGGAATCCGCAGCCATGGTCTCCGAGCTGAGAGTCCATGCTGCTGCAAACGTCGTCGAACTGTTCGTGCAGACACTTGTTATCTTCCAAACGACCCCGTTTCTTGACTCACGGCTCGTGACGTGGTTGCACGATCCATTACGACCATGCGGATAATATGCCTGTCTTCTCGGCTGCTAGTGATAGGTGGCCGTTGAGATCCCGCATGGCGTTCCGTATTACCGTCCTGAACCCATCGATTCCATATTCTGCTAACAGTCATTGGATCTCGACCGCCGCGAGCAGCAATACTGCGATAAGATAAACCGTAATCGCGGTACGCTACAATTCGACCTTTATCAAAATTAGAAACGTGCTGGTACGCATTTCTCCTTCTTACACGATCCATCACAACAACTTTCAAATGCAATTTGTGTATGAGGAACCGGCTGAACAATTCCCTCATATAAACACAATGTAGGTGTCGCTACTGGTGCCTGCTTTGTCTGAATGCGCTGAAAAGCTAATCATTTGCATATCACAGCACCTTCTTCCTTTCGTATAAATTTCATGTCTGTAGCATGTCGCCTGCTTGGTGTAGCAATTTTAATGGCCAGTAATGTATACTTCAGCAAATCACCAGCAGTTAAATTCCAAACTGGAAAAAGAGTTACAATACCCTTGTTTTTTGACAGTATTGAAGACAACATAAAAGCTAAAATAGTTGGTTTTTCAGAATTAGTGTTATTTGTAGCACCAATAAGTTTTCCAGATTTATATGACATTATTGGAGTAACATAAATTTCATTTAATGGTAAATTTACTATTTTTTGCTGTCTTTTACCAATATATATATATATATATATATATATATATATATATATATATATATATATATATATATATATATATATATATATATATATATATATATATATATATATATATATAATTTCTTCAAATGATACTCAATATTAATTGCATTCATATGATTGGAAACGGTGGCTGACGACAATTATTTAAGATGACATGGATGGGGAGTGTCATGATTTGCGAATTCGTAATTAAACAACATGCTGCTGGATAAGCATAATACATTTCATCAGACCACAAAATAATAAATAGTGAATATTTTATCAGTTTCTGGTAATTAATGAAATATCTATTCCACTATGAATTCAAATTTCATTTTAAGTATTTTTTACTTCACAAAATTTAAGAAAACTTCTAAAAGATAAAGAACGCCATTTAAATTTACTTAAAATGTTGAATGCTCTCCAAATGAGGATAAGTGACCAATAAGAGGATTAAATTTTGCCCACTTATCACATTTATGTTCGTAACTTAAAAGCCTTTCAAATGCTTACATGCTAATAACTGCAATTTTGTACCATATTTTAATTGAAAGATTTGTAAATATTTTAAAACCACAATAGTTTTCGTATTATCTCTGTTTACAATGAAATAAAATCCAACAAAATTACTTTTCTTTCACAATGTCTATTTTTCAATGATCTTGTTGTCACAATTATTTAAAAAAATTTGAAAACGTTGAAATTTCATCATCCTTACACCAGTGGAAAAATTTTGCTTCATTATATTTTCTATTTCTTGTCGTCTTGAAAATAGTGATTTCTTCTCAATAGGTAGCTTTCTCGATAAATTTGAAGGATGGTTCTCAAATTTCGTAGGCAATGCATTATCTACCAATAAAAGATTTTTTCCTACTTTTAAAATTACGCCATCGTTCCAGACAACACTGTTTTCTCGAATCATAAAACGTTCTTCAACATTTTTGATGGATATCACAACAGAAGAGTTTATTTAAAATAGGCAAGGTTGATACTTTGAATCCATTTCTTTCTCCTGTGGGGATCTGAGGACTTTTGTATAAGAATCCTCGGACCTGTAGATTGAGCGACATAAAGACAAAAAACATTTACGTCCCCTATTGAGCTGAAATTAAAAAGAAAAATATTTTTGATGTAATGAAGCATATTAAAGTAAACATTTAAAGCAGAAGTAATTAATTTGCCTTAAAAGGAGAGAAAAATGTGTGTTTTATAGGAATATTACATTTATAGAAAAATACTTGATATAACATTAAGAAATCAATAAAAATTTTGTCATTGATCTTAAGATAATGGTTCCATGACACTAAAAACACTATCAACCTATAGTTAACAAAATTCAGAAGAATTTCTAAGTTTAACATAACAAGCTCAAAAAAGTATTTTAATTATAGTTAGAAAAATTAAAGCATTCAATGCAAAGTTAATCTAGATAAATCTTTCTAAACAAACTTACACTAAAAATTTAGATACACGTTTAAAATTTTAACAATGTTTTGTTCAAATGGTATATTCTTAAGTATTTAAAGTTAAAAATCATTTTAAAGAATGATTTGCTGCCTATATCAAAATATAAACCAAGGAAAATATAAGAGTTAATCAAAAGTACACTGCTATATATATATATATATATATTATAAGAATATAATATATTTTGATAAGATCTTTAGCAAGGTTATGTATGATTCATCTTTTAACTTTTGCATTTTTTCATGAATGATTCAGACATTTTAATATGTAAATGAATTCTTATTTCATTTTTAAGTTTCTACATAAATTAAATATAATCAACGAAAACGTTTTTCGATGAAAATTGCTTAATATTATGTTTAGAATAAAAATATATAGTTACATTAAACAATGTTAAGCAGTTTCGATTAAACTTTAAAATGTTACTCCGATTTTTTTGTAAATTTAATTGCAAGTCCATGGCAAGAGAAAATTCTATTCATATTAAAATAAAGCTCAGTATAGAAAATTAAAATAAAGAAGCAAATAAAAGAAACATTTTATAAAACATTCTTTCTTAATATTATTTTAAGTACACAGCGATTTGTTTATGAAATTTTTATTAAGTAGTCTCAAAATTTGTTAATTAACTTGAATAAAAATAATTACCCACCTTTCAGAATGTTCCCAAAGTTTCTACTGGAAGTTTCTTACCAAAATTAAGCAAAATTAAGTTAATAAATTGATTAAATTCTCACATAAATTTCTCGTGCAAGAGTAAACACGTATATAAACAAGGAGCTTTCTTCAAGAATCTTCCAAAATGCGGGATCACGTTGGTGACGTCATAACCAGCTTGGTTACTCTGGGATCAGGGTATCAAACTCAGTGACAGAAACAAGTTCACTACAACCCGGTATGGCCTTACCAGAAGTTTTAGTCATGTAACAAAGATGAGATTTCGTACCTAACATAATGAAATAAAGATTGAAATTTAAATTTATGTATTTGCTTTTTTAGGCAGAAATATGTGTATATTTCGTTAAATACTTCTTAAGTGTTTTGTATTTGTAAAGTATAAACTGATTTATTTACTTTTCGTTTTGATTCATTAAGCCTTAAAAAACTCATTAAGTCATGTGCGAAAAATTACAAACATTTACTTACTTAAACATAAGTTACACTTCATACAATACGGAAAGATGACATTTGCGACTTTGGTATGGTATAAGTATATTCTCTTATTTTGCTGTGGTTTGTGTATGACGTGATAAACATGACGTTTTTGATATAACTTTATAACTTTCAAGAGATAAATCCATGGACTTACTAGTCAAATTAGCCTTCATGATTAAAAAGTTGGACAACTAACGAAATCTCATCCACATGGTCACTCTCTAGAATGAAGTTCGCGAGCTACGTGATATTTCCACTATAGTTTCTGATAGTGAGGGCATATATATTATGAAAAGTTTACGTTTATAACACACATATCTTGTTTTTACTATATATGCAAAGACTATACAGAAAATTCCTAATCATTATCTCTTCTTAATCGCTCATTCTATTTTCAGTTGAAAATTACTCTTAATTAGCCAAAATGCCATTTGACATTAATTTCAAATTTAATTCTGATAGTGAAGGTATGTATTATGAATAGAGTTTGTGTTTACATTATACATCTTTCTCTCTCTCTGTGTTTTTAGCATTCAGAGATTACCTATAAAATCCCTAATAACCTAATTTTCTTAATTGCTCATTCTATTTTTTTATTGAAAATTACTCTTAATCAGCTGAAATTTCATTTGACATTCATTTCAAAGTAAAATTAATTTGAAAAGAAATGCCAAATTACATTTTCCATTCTCTTCCGAGTCCTCTACAAAAATATGCATCATTTTCTTGATGTAAAATAACAATATATATTTTGTATTCTCAAAATCGAAGCAGAGATACGAAACATTAATTTTTAAGACCTAATCAACTCTCCGATATCTGTCAACAGGTTTTTAATACCCATTATGAGAGTTTAATAAGATAATTACTTTGGAATTTTTTTAAAACACATAAATTCTTAAATTTATACTAAGAAAAGTTTAGCTATGTTCAAAACAATCTTGCTCAACATCAATGCACTTCTGTAGGCGCCAAAAATAAATGCCTCAAGCCACTAATTTCGTGAAGTCGATGAAAAAATAGTCATTATATATATATATATAAATGAATAGGGTGGATGTTCTATTAATTAAACGAATGAAAGGATACAGAGTCATGATAGAAAATGAATCTTCTAACATTCTCTTTTTGAAGAATTTCTTGAAAAACCTTTAGCAATGTAACTGTTAACTGCGAGTGTTTTTTGTCCTTCCAGTTTGAGGATTTTGACTGCTCTATTACTTCCGATGAATATGATGTGTATTGCTTTTTTTTTTTTTATCCCATGTTGTTTTTTCTATCCTGCGAGGGTGTGGGATTATCTATTTTATTTTCTTGATATTATAGAAAGTAAAAAAAATTATATGTTTCATCATAAGTTACGATTTTAGAAGTATTATGTCAAGTTGGTAGCCGAATGGTTAGCGCTCTTGCCTTCGGTTCAACAGATCGTGGATTTTAATCGTACCATCGGCTTGGTTATTTGCAGTGGTTCAGAATTCACTTTAAACCATAGGTTTTGGCCTAATTAGCCTTCGTGTGCAAAAAAATGATCATCAAGCGAAAAACAAATCAAATCAAACGAATTTAGAAATATTACGTCAACCACTAGTTTTTTAAGTAATTTAAGTGTTTTTTTATTACCGATTCTGACACGCTTCTCTTTTTGTTGAGCAGATAAATTATGCAGAACCTAATATAAAATATATGTTTTTCATAGGCTTCATGAATAACTTTAAATATGGCACAACGTTCTTTTGAAAAGTTTCTTCTGAATCATTTGGATAGTGCAGTGGTTTTTATCATTTAACATTTTCCTTATGACATACACATACAGGATTAATGCTAAGGATGGTCTTTCGATGTCTGCTTCATAATGAATAGCGGTTACTGTGAAATTCTGGGACATCTGTGTCAAAATGCTCGAGATGGAACTTCTTTCGCAGATGTCGATTGTAAACGTTGAACCCATTTTTCTTCATTTAATCATGCTTTAAATTCATATAAAATATAATGTTCATTGATCAACAATATTTTTTTTTCTGTCTAAACCTTATTTTACGATAAAATACTTGCAATTGGCCAGTAAAAATCCAAATGCTTGGATAAATAACTCACGTTTTCAAATCTGATCGTTAAATTTTCTTACCAGCGAAAAATCAGCGGGTATCTCAAAAATTTTAGAGTGATACCTGCTAATAAACTTAATTTTACTACGTACATTTTAAAAGTACTCTTATCACATACTACATTTTACATTATTATACTCCTTATTATAATCTATTTTTAAAGATAGTAGTAAAACACATATAAAGCTTTTAGCTTTAAAACAAACTTTTTAATCATAGATAGGAGAATTTTTTGAATTTCGATTATATTTCTTGCGATTTATTAATACACACACAGTTCTCTTTTAATTATTGTTAATTCGCTTACTAAGGTAAAAAAGTTAATAGTCAAATTTGATAAAATGATGCTAAAACTATATAAAATATCTCTTAACTATTTCTAGCTTCTTTGTTTATTAAACATATTTTCGTGCTCTTATTAAATTCAGGAGAAAATAGTTCTTAAATGTTCAATACTAATTCACATAGGTAATAATAAAAGAAATCAGAACAATTTTTCGGTGGTTTTCAATTTGACATTCAGTTTATAAACTGTACAGTATAACAATAAGTGATGTCTGTAATTACAATGTAAAAATGATAACATTTTTGTGGTTAATGATATTTTATTTTGTTGTTTTGTATTAAAAATATTTACGCACCACTTTTTAATTCAATATTATATATTTCAATATTGTCTGATTTTTGTCACGTAAGTGTTGCAATGCAGCATGGACTTTAGAACAAGCAATTCATGATCTGAAGAACAAATAAATTAACATTTATTCTAAAGGGAGAAATGTGTGTTTAAAAAAACATTTTTTTTTATCATTTGCAACTGATAGCCAAATAATATAACGGTGTCTTAAGGTATTAGGATCTGGATAAAATTTTGAACACATTACAATGAAAAAACTAATATATTAATAGTTTTTACTGAAAAGGAATGAATTTTGCGATTGATATTTAATAAATTTATATTTTACGACAAGTTAATAAATTAAATATCTATCGTGTTTATATTAGTTATTGTTATACAAAATTATACGGTGACGTAGATCTCACTTTTCGCAGTTAGAAGGGTTCATTAGACCAAAAATCCAGTTTTAATTAATTTCCTTAAGAGTATAAATATCCGCTTTTAGTGTAGGAATTGAATCTGTGATTCTTTTGGTAATGAAAGCCATGGCGCAAATTACTCAGTTAGCGGCTCGGTAACCGTAAAGCAACGGAACTAAATATATCTATAAAATTTTAAATGCGAATTCTTATTCATATTTATTAAATGTTAGTTTTTTTAAAATATGTCTCTTAATACACCCTCAATACAGATATAAAGGGTATGCAGCAAATTTTAAGGATATTCATTATTTAAAAATTTTCTACTCATCATATTTAATTTTTAATGCATTTTGTGTATATTCTTGAAATCCTGCAAATTTAAAATTTTTATTATAGGAAGACCAATTTTTAAATAACAAACACAAACATATCGATAACACTTTACTAAATATCGTTATATTGGATTATACTGGAATCGTGTATAAAAAAGTTCACATTCACGCACGCGCGTATTTTATTTTATTTTTTTTTTAAATCATATTTCATGATTTAAAATGACTCCAAGAGCATTTTTAGAGTTGGCAATTTTTTGTCAACAACTAATTATTAAAGTGGATTACTCAGTATTATTTTTGTATCTGAAACAGAGAATCAAATTAAATGGAGATGAAACAAGTGTTAACATTTAATATTATTATGTTAACACTTAACTTAGAAACTAGGGTGATAAATTTGGGTTTAAAATATGAACTGTAGTACTCTTTTTTTTAAAAAATTTTTATACCAGTATTTAAGGCATATTTGTGTAAAATCCAAACCTCTTAGTGACTAATTTCTTTTTTTTTTTTTTTTCGATAATCTGAGAATTGTTGCACAAAACATTTTTCTACCGAAAATTGATAGTTAAATTCTTCTAGTTATCTTATTTCTAAGTTTTTCTTTTTTTTTATGCCAATATAAATATTTGTTTATCATTTATTGCTGATAACTGATCAAAGCTTGTTTTTTCTTATATAGATGCATTTTTTCAATTTAAAAGAAATTTCTGATTCTATGAACTTAAGTAAAATCTATATTTATTAATAATATTTATATTTTAAGATTATATGCTTTAAATATGAAAATGATTGTTCCTAGAATTGTATTGATTGAACTCTCAATAACGCAGCTGTTGTTTAGTCTCGGTTATATGTATAGCCGATCTGGTAGCCGAATGGTTAGCGCTCTTGCCTTCGGTTCAACAGTTCGTGGGTTCGAATCCCACCATCGTCATGGATGTTTGTAGTGGCGCGGTATCCACTTTAAGCCGTAGGTCCCGGTCTGATTAGCCCTCGTGTGCAAAAAATGACCGTTGAGCGACGAGCAAATAAAAAAAATGAAACGGTTATACATATATTCGGGTGGAAATTTTTTTACACTGAAGGACAGAATTTTAGATCCTGGTTTCGTCTGGTGTCCACAGGAAGAATGATCTTACTCTTGGTAATTTTTTTATGAGTTTAAATTAATTTTGGTAGAGAGAACCAATAAGCCCGCCCAAGTTGAAAGTCTGATTTATGAAGAATCTAATCTATGTGTTGATTAATGCTTAATTAAATTTTTGTGTATGAAATAATACAATTAATTTCATAATAAAATTTTTATAAGAGGCTGAGAAGTTTAAAATTTTCCATGTGATTGTATAACAGTTTTGACATGTTTTATAAGTTTTTACATACACATCCATAAAACTTATTAGCTTTAAAATTAATTTTCTTGCATTTAAATTCATTTATTTCAGTTTTAAGCAAGCTATATATATATATATGTATATATATATATATATATATATATATATATACATATATATAAATAAATATATATATATATATAAATATATATATATATATATATATATATGTATATATATATATATATATATATATATATATATATGTATATATATATATATATATATATATATATATATATATATATATATATATATATATATATGTATATATATATATATATATATATATATTTATATATAGATATATATATATATATATATATATATATATATATAAATAAATATATATAAATATATATACATATTAATATATATATATATATATATATATATATATATATATGTATATATATATATATATATATATGTATATATTTTTATATATATATATATATAAATATATACATATATATAAATACCATTATAATATATAATATTTTGCCAAAATCGTAATAAAATAGGAAGAATCTAGCCTATAATTTATAGACTGATCATAAGTTAAAATGGTGTATTTGAAGCCCTCTAGCGTGTAATTTGTTTAGATGAAACGTAACAAAATTTATAGTACAAAACACAATAGAAATCTTAACTTCGATTTATAGAATAATGAATTATAAAATCAACGTACGTCTAGGGATTATTTTTTAGACTCTACTAAATATGATAGATTAGTGTGAATGCATTAATTCCAAATAAGAGAGTACATATTATTTTGTTAGCAGAGTTTATGTTATTTAGTATGATAAAAATATTCTTTGGAAGGGTTATTTAAAACACTTCTTTTTTATTATTTATTTATTAATATTTTTTATTGCTTACCTTATTTTTTCAAAAATCAAAATCCCATATACTTTTGGGTTCACTCGCTAAAATGTTTAATTTTTCATCAAATACGTTACTGAAAAGAGGACTCTGAATACTTCATATTAATTCACGATTACCTTGTAAATAAGACAACTGTGTGTATTGAAAAATAAAATAATACTCGTCAAATTTAAATTAAATTATATTTAGATGCATTTTCACAGAAATATTGTGTAAAAAAACCCGGAAATTCGTTTCATTTCTCTCATTTTGCTTTTGCAACACATTCAAGCTTATATTTTTATTCAACTTTTTCCAACATTATTCCATATTGTAATGCTTCCATGAAACAAATGGATTCTTGAACAGTTTCTGAGAATTATAGTACTAATTAAAATACTTTATTGGAACTAATTTATCTTCTTCACAAAGAAACAGCGTCATTCTGCTACTTTCACAACAAAGAACAATTCAGTTCTCATTTGTTTGTGCTTTCAGAAGATGCCAGGTGGTTTATTGTTTAAAATTTTTAATTCAGTTTATAAAATCGTTTGTAAATAAGATTTTATATATATTTGAAATTAAAGTCATTGCAACACTTTCATGATTGCAAAATTTCACTTTTATCGTTTGAGCTCGATGTATTCATTCATGGCGAATTATATGTGAGGGTTATTTCATCACTATCAATTTTTTCATTTATGTGATGGTATAAAAACCCGATGCATTATCCCAAGATTTTTATAATGATTTATTCAATCATATTCGTCGTTTTGATCCGGTAGTAATTCTTGCCTTATTACTAACTGCTTTAGTACCCAAAAGTTCATTTCAGTATCAAATAATCGTGTTGTGTGTTTTATAGTAACACACTCCCCTTAATCTAAACATTATCTTGCCTCACCATTGGAAAGAACACTTATCGGAATTAAGCGAATTATATCAGTTTATTTGGCATTTTGAAGAATCTCGAATATATATCTTAATTGTAAGTCACCGTTATTTACGCAGTTCTCCTTTCCGGAAAGTTGAAGAATTTTTTCATTCACGAGGAAAAAGATAATTCTCTAGTTTAGAATAGCTTCACTAAAAAGGAAAAAAAAAAGAAATCTTTTTATTCGAAAGAATGAGTATCTTTTCGTAACCTTGTATCTTAGAGGAAATAAGAGTGAATTTTTTGTAACAGATGGGCCGCGAAGAAGAAATCAGTTTTTCTACTCATATTGCGCAGAGTTTAGATAGGATTTCTGTAAGAGGTAAGAAATATTTATAATTTTTATTGTCAGTTGAATTTGTCGATTCTATGCTGTATATGTGTAAATGAAAGTAAAAACTTACTGATACCCAAAATTTGTGCATAAATTCCTATTTTTTTTATAAGCAAATTATATATAGATAAAATAAACGTATTTAAACTTACGTAGAATAATAATTTTCATGAAATTTTTTAAATAAAATACTGTAAATTTATTTATATTTTATTGTAAAAATGTATATATATATATATACAGTATTGTCATATTAAATGAATATCATGATTTATATGAAACTGACCGAAAGTAATTTAAAATGGTAAATTTTTTATTTTAATAAAATGATTTAAATTTATTTAAAGGACTATTGCGATGATAATATAATAAAATTTATAAGTATTTATATGAAATTATAAATTGCATTTTCAAGAAATTTTTTTTTACTTAATAAATAATAGAATGACGTATTCAATTGTACAATATTTCATTTAGGTTGAATTTTGAAAGATGATTAATTTTTATAGAGTGAAAAAAGTTGTATGTTTTTGCCAGGACTAAAATGTCCTTTTATAGTTGAAAATTTTCAAATTAAAAACGTTTGAAATATTTTTGTTTCTTATTAATTTTATATTGTTGAGTGTGGATTTTTTTTTAAAAATGTAACTTCTTTTACACTAAAATTGAAATAATTTATGAAGTTATTATTCTTATATCAATATTATGAGTGAGATAAAATGTAGTATTTTTTAAAATTTATTACACATAAAAAATGCTATTAAATAATCTACTTGATTTTTCTTTGATTCATTTGAAAATACAGAAATAAAATTCTTAAATTTATAAATATATTTGTTTAGTGGGCACACAGTATAATATAGAGTACAAGAAAAAAATATTTGTGTAATTGATTTTTACTGCCTAAAATTCAATTGATTTTCAGCATCTAATGTGTGTGTATATATATATACTCTCTCCTCTCTAAAAAGAAAAATGATACTATACAAAATTATAAGAAAAGGCAGACATGATTATTTGTAAAGGAACAAGAAATTATTTTTCAACATATTGAGCAAATTCACATATTACATTAATTTCTTAATTATTCAATTATAACTATATAGGCAAAAAATTATTTTTGTAATTGATTATCACAATAATTGATTTATTACAGTATTTATTATGAACTATATATATATAATATGTATTTCACTTGCGCAATTTTCGTGCTTTGATGTACGGTTTCTGTCAATTCAGTATGCATTGCTTTTCTGTTTTTTAAATGAAAGTTGATGCTTTGAATTGACTCGATGTCAATTCTTTACGAAAAAATTAGGCAGAATAAAGTTAATTTTATTGTAGATTATTTTACAAAAAAAATTATTACATTTATTTTTTCTAATTATTTAAGTTTAGGAATATAACATTAAATGTGATAATTATTTATATAATTGTGGATTTGGTATTTTGGTACCATCTTTATTGTACAATAAATAAATTTTTGTTTTTAAGCTCAATGTGAGTATACTTTAAGTAGGTCAAGCAATCCGAGTTCATCCCCATCGTAGCTGTAATTCAACATAATAAGTATCCACTACTATTGCTTTCTATCTCTTCTCAGCCTTTTGGCGAAGATCAAAGCGTACACTATTGCTTCTTATTGAAGTTTAATAGCGCTTTTTTAAATTCGCCTTTTAATAAAATTGGTTTTCTGCATAACAAAAATCAAGGTTAAATATGTTCACACTACAGCACATGTTGAGTTCATGCGTTAAAATATTGCATAAATAATGACACTGGTCAATATAATTTTCTCAAGAAAACGGAATATTAATTCTAATGTGTAATTTTACATACTGAATCGAAATGTGTAATTAGAATCCTTTCATCAGGAATAAATTTTTTCTGAATGTCATTTCTATTTTTCTTTGATTATATTAAGAATAAATTGCAGTGAATCTGGTAACATGTTTGTAGGGGTTGCTGTTTTTATTTCTGATTTGATTTTGTACTGTCTTTATTGGTTTTCACTTTTATAAAATTTTAATTAAGTCAAATAACAGTTTAAATCAACCAAGCATTTTTTGCTAAATCTGCAGAGAGATCACATATAAGTCTCAAAACAGAAATTTTACAGCATTTGGGAAAAATATGTTGTGAACTGTACTTCATCTGTAGAGCTGGGGATTTTATTAAAGTTTGGAAACCAGATATATGCTGTGTATCACGTGTTAAGCGTCCGATGGAATGGTAAAATGGTACTCATCATATGCCATTTTTATTCAATAAGATTTGAAATAACAGAAGAACCATTCAACTGACTGTTGCTCCGTCATAAAAACATTAGAGAAATAGCATCTTAAGAAAAATAGGCAGAAATGGATCCAAATTTGGCATCTGCCATGAAACTCGTGTCGTATAGTATAGAGTATCGTGCACCAAAATGTCCAGATTTTATGACTATAAGTGACAACTCCGACCAAAGATCACAATGAAGATGAAGGAAATGAGAGAAAGAAATCTATCTTTAAAGTAGGTGGTTCATCAGAACCTTCTTTTTATCTCTACAAGATCTTAATGACCTTATAAGAGGTTTAAATTTGTCTAAACAGTTGGTGGAACCTTTGAACCTGGAACTTTAAAGTTCCAGGATCAAAGGGATGAATCTGTTTAAAGAAGACTTAAAGATTAGCGTTTATCGTAACCAACATAGTGATTTTAAAGATTACCTCTCTAAATAATATAGTTTTTGCTATAATGTTTGTCCAGTAATGGAGGCTCTTGGATATCACTCCCAACCACATGAGTGGCCATTGTTCATAGGCTCATCGCAAGTTAGTTTGAAAGCTGTATTCCTGCATAATGAAAATGAATTATCAATAATACATATCGCGCATGATAGTGATATGAAAGAAACATGAAAATATGAAACTGTTACTAGGAAAAATTCAGTCTGGAATGCAGTGACTTAAAAGTAATAGCTTTATTGTTAGGTTTGCAACACACAAAAAACTTACGTTTTTTGTGTGAACCAGGGGAATTCCCATCATATAATAAGACTTCCTATCCCCGCTTGTAGGGATAGGAAGTCTCATTACGTAAGAAAACAGTGGCCTAAACAGGAATCTCTTATTCCAGGACATAAAAATGTATCAAATGCTCTTTTAGTGATTCCCGAAAAAGTGTTCTTTTTATCTCTTTTACATATAAAGATGAAAAATTTTGTATAAGTTATGGACAAAAGTTTTTTCGTCTTTATGTATCTGAAATCAAAATTTCCTAAAGTAAGCGATGCAAAATTGAAGGAAAGAATATTTATAGAACCACAAATAAGATCAAGAATATGGCATGATGAACATTTTGTGAAACTGTTGAATTCGCTGGAAAACGCGCAGCGTGGAAATCATTCAAAAAATTTATTGAGGATTTCGTGGTAAAGAAAATAGAGAGTGATCTTCTGGCTTCATACAATGGAAAGCGCTTTAACATGTCCATAGAAATTCACTTTTTGGACTTCCCTTATGACTTTTCTCCTGAAAATCTTGGGACTGTCTCTAATGAGCTTGGGGAGTGTTTTCTTCAGCATATTGCTGCCATGGCAAAAAGATACCAAAACAAATGAAGTCGCAGTATGCTGACTGACTACTGCTAAACTACGAAGATGAAATACCTAATGCAAAATATAGCAGAAAAAAATGAAAGTATACAATTTCTTAAGTAAGCCAGAATCAACTGAATATTTGTCATTAAGTTGTCCCAAATATCAATTCATTTAGAGCTCTAAAAATGTGTCACAAAACATCCCTGCCTGATAGAAAAAATCTGTGCCCAACTCAACAGGAAAAAATCAATAAAATTCCGTTTATTTAGTCTTTGTAAAAGAAAAATTTCTGGTTTTTTTTTTGTAAAACAGTGTAAGCAATGAAACGTATATAAAGTCAACGAAATAATGTAAGTTTATGTTTGAGTTATAGATATTTTACATACTGCCTGTTGATATGTATAACTGAAAAATAATATGAATAAAAACTCTTCCATATATAATTAATTGTTTAAATTATATTATAAAATTTCCTATTGTCAACAAATTTTTCATAAGTTTAGTGCAAGAAAAAGTAGAAAAGAAACACATTAATTTTTTATTCACTAAATTGAAGAACTAAAATGGAAAATATGGCATTAAGCTTAAATTTCGATACTTTAAGTAATTTATGTTTGCGGTTTCAATAAAAATCACTTCATAAAAATTAGTTATTTTCAGTAAATAATTTTCTTTTATTACGTCACCCAGTGCTTATTACTTTTCCAGCAAGAGGTATTGAAATATATTATATAGCAAAAACATTAGAGAGTTAATGATTTAAAGCAATGAACGAAGTTTTGGTTTGTCCTTTAACAGCCACATTTTGCATAAGAGAGTTAACCAGATCAACAATTTAAAGTGTACTCAGAACTTACAAACCTGAGGTGGGTATCGAACCCACGTATTGTTGAGCTAAAGAGCAGTGTAATATCATTCGGCTAAGATTTCAACTAACAAACAAAGGACTTTACAATTTTTGAACAAATGAGTTCAGCTCATTTTGTTTTAGTTTTGATTTTCTAAAAATGTTTTTAAGTACATTATTATATTTAAAGCTGATAAAAATAACATAAAAGTGTTATACAGAAAGAATTAAGGATTGCGCATTGCCTTAAAAACAAATCCAAAATGAAGTGTGTAGTTTGATTTAAAAGTTCGGTATCAAATTTGAATTTTCTAGGACATTTCAAGGTTAAGATATCTATATCTATTATTATTATACCACACTTTGTTTCAATATTTCGAATGACATAAAATAGCAGCATATTGATTAAACTAATCCTTGCATATTTGCTTAATTTAAAATGTGCATAAGTTTGTTTTTTTTCATTTTTTATTTTTTTTATCACATTTCGAAATTTAAAGCTGTATTAGCAATAAAAAAATTGAGATAAAACACACAATTAAAAGTATATTAAAATAAAGTTAAAAATTATTTTCTTGACTTGAAAAAAAAGGACAATTAATTTATAAGTAAAATTAATTTTCTTTTCTATATTTTCATTAAAATTACGCAATTTCTTTTTGTTTTGAATATATTTTCCTCATTTACATCTACCACATTTGTTTTCCTTTGAAATCGCGAATTATAATTAAGCCACCTGTTCTGTGTCTAATTTCCTTATTTTAAAATAACTATATATAATTTTTTTATTTATTTACAATAAGTTTTTAATTTCCTTGATTGTCTGAGAGAGAGAGTAAAGTTTTGAAATTAAATTATAATAAAGCCACCTGTTCACTGCCTAATCTCCTTATTTCAAAACAATTCTCTCTAAATATATATTATTATTTTTATTTATTTACAGTAAGTTTTAAATTTTCCTGATTCAGACAGAAAGAAAAATTTTGAAATTATATATATATAAATTATTATAAAGCCACCTGTTATGTGTCTTATCTTTTTCTTTCAAAATAACTATATCTTATTTTTTATTTATTTACAATAAATATTAAATTTCACCGATTGACAGTAAGAAAAGTTTTGAAATTAAATTACAATAAAGCCACCCGTTCTGCATGTTATTGCTTTATTTCAAAATAACTATTTATATCTTATTTTTTTATTATTTACACAATAAGTTTTAAATTTTATTGAGAATATTCGAGAATATTCACACACACACACACACACACACACACACACACACACACACACACACACACACACACACACACACACACACACACACTGAATTTATAAAATGCACTGTGTATCTGTGTTTTCTATTCGGTTTTAAGGAGCACACACACACACACACACACACACACACACACACACACACACACACACTGAATTTCTAAAATACACTGTGTATCTGTGTTTTCTATTCGGTTTTAAGGAGCACACACACACACACACACACACACACACACACACACACACACACACACACACACACACACACTGAATTTCTAAAATACACTGTGTATCTGTGTTTTCTATTCGGTTTTAAGGAAAATAATGCGAGCGTACTTCTATTAAAATAGTTTAAATATTATAATTTTATACAGTTAATAAAGAGGAACATGAAAAAATAAGAGTGAAAATGTTGACTTCTGTTAAGTCAGATACATTTTACAAGAAAAAATACCCATAGAAGGTGTGCAAATTAATAGATGCGATACATAATAGGTTTTAATGCTAATTGGGCATTGTGTTACCTTGTAAAAAATTTATAACACTTTTACATTGATTTTTAAATATACCCACAACTCTAACACACTTAACACACAAGAATTTTATATCGAGACACTTCGTGTAAATCCTACAATGTTTAAAAATACACTCAGGAAAATTTGTCATTAGTTAGATAGACGAATAAAGGAATCAATAATAATTAAAAAATATTGTTGTACGTCTTGTAGGGGACAACCTAAAAAGAGAAGGATGTTGTATGGTTTTTAACACATTTCCCTCTTATTGGAGTTTCTCGAGAAGACATTTTAGGGAGAATATGTCATATTAATGTGTCGCAAGAATCAAAAATCTCTCTAGCATTCACTCCGAAAAATGTTCATGCAAAAAATAGCTGATTCTTGGAAGTTTTCCGAGTTTTCTCCCTTGCGATACTTGCAATACGTGAATACTATCCACTCTCCATGAAAACTCTTCATGGAAGTAATTGAGGCAAATACTTAATAACAGTCTTCTTCAGTTAGGTTGACTGCCACATGGTTTAAAAAAATCTCCCCATTTTTCATTGGTAACTCTGAGACCTTACACTTCGAATCCTTATCACTTGGTCCCAGTTGCTTCGTGCATGCAATAAATCTACCCGATTTATTCAGCTTCAAACTTATTTTAATACTAGTACTAAAATGTTTCATAAATTGACATAACTCGATCGATTTTATTCCAATTATTTTTATAACTGTTTCATAAAAACCGTTTTTTTTTTGTTTTCACTCATAAAACTTCTTTCAATATACAATTCAAAATTATGACGCCATCAACAATTATAATATCGTTTTTAATTTACATTATATAATATCGTTTTTAGTTTTCATTGTGTAATATCGTTTTCAGTTTATATAACAACAGTGAACACAGTGTGTTAATATAACTGCATGAATAATATAAACAATTCAAGAAAATTTTTTTTAAATATGCTGGTATATATTAAAATTTTATCTCGTTCAGTTTAACAGAGAATAATGTAAAAACTGATTGGAATAAATCAGTTTTTATTCCAATCAGTAGGTATACAGGAAAGTATGGCACAAATTGACTGTCTCGTATCTCAAGACTTTTATGAATAGAATATTGATCGTTTAAGCACTAAATGCCATGGTTAATGCCGTTTAAGCACTAAATGCCTGCTTACTAAATGCCATGGTTGGAACCTGCGTCGATGTAAAAGATAACATTGTATTTCATTCGGAAAATATTTTTCAAGTAAAATTGCTTTCATATAAAAGTGCATGCAATTTAAAACATTCTTCCAACAGGGAGAATATAAAAGTTTCAAAAATGCATACATACATAAATAACTGGCAATTGAAAACTGTTAACAAATGTATTAAGTGAATAGGATTAATGTTGTACATAACTTAGAACAAATTGAATAGTTTGTAATTTTTATTGTTTATTCCTTGACTTGACATTTTCTTAGGTATACAAGTTTCTGCAATGATTTAAAGATAAGCACAAGATATATATTTGAATTAGGATATTTTTAACAAGTCAAAAAATTTATAAAAACATATTTTTAAATATATGACCACACACACATGTTCCATGGAAAAAAATATTTTACAGGAGGGAAGTCTTGTGATATTTTATAGAAAATGCTTTAAGTTTTATTTTCATACTAAAATCGGATAAGTAAAGAAAATTTTATTTATTTATATTGTGCAGTTATACATTTAATTAAATGATTTCCTTGTTAAAATGAGTATAAAGCTTGAAAATACTTGAATACAAGGCAAATCTATGGAACATATTCATTGAATAATTCGTATTTTTTAGACTGTGTCCATAGAGGACTTCCTTTTCATGTGTTAATTGACTGTTCTTCTGTAAATATTAGCTGTACGCAATTTCCTTTTCTAGTTTGAATACTTTTCCTAGTGTGTTGACCATATCACAGAATCTGTGTTAACCATTTTACGGAAGATGGATTAGGTCCTATTTTTGGCTTCTAATTCATCTGGTATTATACTTTGAGCTTTGTGAAATATTTCCCCTACAGAACAGAGACGTTGATCTTAATGCAAAGAATACGGCAATAATAGATGTTGTAGATGCCGACATTCTTGGACTGAAATTGACAAGTTTGGCGCACTACAAAAGCGCATGTGTATGAAAGCTCAAAGAGGAGGGCCGTAAAACTTATTGAATCTCTAGCTATTATTACTAATTTAAATCTATTATGAGTTATTTTATGAATTATTAAAAATCAGCAAGTGTCAGACTCTATAGCTACCATGCATTATGTGCTAACATGTTTCTGTAATAATTAAGAATCATAAAAATTACAATTGATGGAATTTCAGTAAGGGTATTTGAAACGTCTTAATGACAAGTCAGAAACAATCCCAAAATTATTGCTTATCATATTTTGCTGTTATCTGAATGAAAACGTTTCAGATCATTTCTGAGCTTCGTTTTGCTACTTTATAGTCTTATTTTCCATCACATTTATTCGAACATTGTTTTCTGAAATGTGTATCTTTAATGATTAATAGACTGACAGCTTAGTTTTCTTTATATAATATTGATTCTAGTTTGTACAGGGTGCAATTAATGAACTATATGCAATTAAAAGTGAAGTTTTGAAAAACTATTGGATTCAAGAGTTTTAATCCTACTTTAAAAACTAACGATAAATACTCGAATTTAGCGTTTCAATATGCTATCGTGAATAGTTACGATGTGGCGCAGAAGAGTATCAAAACTTTTTGAAGAATCAATGTTCTTAATGACCTCCTGACTGACAGTTTTAACTCAGTGATGGTTTGGGTTTATTTGCTTAAATATTATCTTTAATATCATCCCAAAAATATTTTCTAAAAGATGAGATCAGGAGAAAAGTCCTTGTGCTTCCACGTGTTTCGTTTTACATATACCAGATCTTTGTAAAATCTGGTTAATTTCGAATAATAATAGGAAAAACCACACATCGTTCAACAGCCACAATCCTTCAATGAATATCGCACTGACTATTTAACAACTTGACAGTGTTCATCTATGTTTTGGATAGAGAGACTTCTCGATCTAGAAATAGGGGTTTTCTGTGGACTTTTATTCTGTTTATTGATGTACTCATCCAAATGAAAGTGTACTGCGTCGATAAAACTGATTATATTCACATCAAACTCTTGTTTATCAATTGTATTGATGAAATATAAACTTTGTTCATTGGCAATGGGGTTGGTGGTTGAGGGGTTTGAAGTTTGTAAGAAAAGAGCTGTAGGTCTTGAAGAACAATTTGTCACAAAGATGAGTTACCTGGTTTTGTAACTCATCTAATCAATATTAGGGTGTTGTAAGGAGAAATTGCAGTTCTTTCAACAATAATTTATCGCGGAACCTCCAGGTAAATTCCAATCTATTATGATGTTCGTCTTATTGATTTTATTAGGATACTTGTAAAAAAAGAATGCATCTCTTGAACAATGATTACAACAAAATTTCTAGATTAATTCCGATCTGTTGTGCAGCTCGCCTAAGCGAATTTCTTGGGATATTTTGGTATTGTTTTATGAATATTATCAAGCATTTTTACCTTTGTTGCAGATCAGAATTTTGGCAGCTCTATTATCACAAACAACGCTAGTTTTCTTGAACTTTTGAACAGAAGTTTTGTTATAAAGCTTGAATCGTTTGCCTTCAGCTTGATCTCAGTTACATATTTCTTTCGAACTGGAATTCGGTTCATACTGTTTGAATAATAAATCTTGATGATCGATCCATACTCGAACACTTTTCTTCAACAGTTTCACAGTATACTGAACAATGAAGATAATTAGAGTTTATATTCTCAAAATAATTACAAGATACTTTGCATCCAGTCGTTAAGTTTTCATTAAATGGCTCAATGGTCAATGGCTCAAAGATTTCTTGAACTTTTTCTATGTAATTATATAATTGTCACATTATATCTTGAACTGAAGGATAATTTTTTTGTTATGTTTCAGAGGATATTCCACTGAAATTACACGACAGCTTAGCAGAGAGGAAAAGAAAAGAGAAACTACGAATAATTTCGATAGCAATATGCTTGACTTCTGTGATCCTCAACGTGATTTTGTTTATTATCGCGATGAGTAAGTCATCGTACTTTCGTATTATTTAGTCAAAACTTATTATCTAACAGTTTATTGGAAATTTAAATAAAATACATGAATAACAAGAATAAATTTCAATAATTAAACTTAACTAAATTTTATTTTTGTTCTTCATTATTGTGACGAATCACTGAATTCATTCGTATCCCGAGCACAAAGTTAATTATAGAATTAATAATACCTTATACTGAAACAGTGCAACCATATATGTTTCTATCTCTGAAACCATAATAAGGATTGTTCCAAATTAAACAACTGCCTAATTTTTAGAATAATATCAGTATAATCGGAATAATCTAAAAAGTTATTTCAAATTATTAATATGAACTAGTTTTACTATATAAGAAAGAAATAACAACTAATATAATTGCATAAGAAAGTGAAAATGTGTAGAGATAATGCAAACAAATTTTTAAGTATGGGTTACTTATTAACTCATACAGTTTTAAAATTAGTATTTTATTTTTATACTAACTTTTATGATCGGAGGATTTTATTTTAAAAGTAGCATCTTTATTAAATTTGTGTATCATAAAAAATCTGCTTTTTTATACTCTCCTTAATAAAATGATAAATGTATTAAAGTACTCTGTGGGATACAATGCCAAATTTTGTGATAATGATCTTCAAATTAAATCTTGAACAGTTTGTATTCAAAACGCTATTTTAAATATAAAATTATTTAATCTCGCGTTAATTATGTCAATATAATTAATATTAATAAAAATAAAATTATGGCAATGGAAACACATTATAATTTGTTTTAATTTTAATTTTAAGCAAATAACACAACACTTTAACAATATGTGATAAAACAATATAAATTACAGTTCTTTTGTGTGCAATTTTTAGTCAATTCGAGCAAATATTTTTTGCAAAAATATCCACTAATAAGTAGTATTCTCTGAATAATGTATTCACAAGCATTTCTTTCCCTTAATTTTTATGATCTGTTATATTTAATACCATTCAGTGTAAAATTATGATTATTTATTTCAGTATTTGCCAGTTTACGATATAGCCCAGCAACATATGCCTTTGCTGTAAGTAACATGCTTTCCATATAATTATTAAAAATAAGATCAATCTTTTGAGTCGTAATGTTTAATAATATTTCAAATATAGAAACATATTTGTCTTAAAACCTGTGAAAAAAACTAATACAATAGAAAGTTGTATTTGTACTTCTAATTTTTGTTAATTTTAGAATTTACCTGACTTGAGTTCTCAAAATATATGCACGCACAATAATCAAACAACCCTCATAAGTGAAGTTATGTAGACTCGAAATTGTGAATAAAGTACAAGATGTATAGATTTAGTATAAAACAAAATAATATACTTGCGTTCAAACAAATTTTGAATTATTTACAAATGCTAATGATAATTTTGTAGTGTTTCATTTTGGGTATATTTTGCACAGTTCATTTGAAAGGTTTTTTTGAAAGATTCTGACATAGTAAGATATTGGTGAAACACATTTTTATTTATTTATTTTTTCTTAAAAGCTCAAAATATTGATATATTAAAATTGCATACATGAATAAATAATTTTTTAAATTGATCCTTGAGTTTAAATGGATTCTTGAATAAACTCATTAAAGACTTATTGAATCCAAAATATCAATTAAGTAATTTTTTCTTTCTGCGAAAAACTATTTAAAGTCTTATATTTTGAGAATCTTAATAATTCACATTACTAAAAATAGCTAGTTATGAAGTTTTCGAAATTTATTTTCGCAATTTAGGTTTGAATTTAAATTTTGCAATGGACTATTGTGATTGACAGTTATGCTCAAATTTTTCAGAACCTATTTTTTTCTTTATCATATCTGTAAACCCAGAAAATCCTTCCGCGTTAACAATGCCATCTATGAAATCAAAGGACACATTTAATGATGCATGCAAACATAACCAGTTTTAGACACTGAGAAAACATCTTAAAAATACATTTTGAGAAAAATCACTGAATACTTGTAATTTCAGTTGTGATAAGTAAAATATTAGTTTAATAAGTTATATAATATCACTATTAAGATTTTTATACTTATATTCATAGTTAACTGTAATTTTGATTCCTTAGATTTCTTCAAGCAACATAAGTTGAGTCAAGATCTTAATCCATGTCCAACATTCATACACATCATGTGCTATAGATTATAATAAATATATCAATGCTATATAAAAAAGGAATATAAATAGAAAAAATTGGATATGCCAAAAATTTAATAAATCTTATAGAACTTAAAAAATAGGATTTAAAATTTTTAACTTTTTAAAGAAATAATTCCTTACACCCATAATATCTTCACTGTATTCCATCATAAATAAGCAAATTAAATTTATTATAATGTATTTTTATTCATTGCATATAGTCTCTCTTTGAATTTAATTTATAGTACTTTAAAGTACATGAGAAATTGGGATTTATCATCGCAATTTGTTCGATAATTTTACTTGTAATCAATATCTGTATATGTTACATAGGATTTCCGAATCAGATTTTTTGTGTAGCTACTTTTTCTCTCTCTGTGTTTTAATGTTTCTCCTTTTTTGATCTTCATCAAGTGAAATTGTTTCAAAGCAATGAAAGGAATATGGAATCGAAAACAATACATACGTTACTATAATTTGCTTTATTATTAGAAACTCAATCGAAATGCTCATTTTTAAAGCTGAGAAACGGTTTTTATATGCATGACACAATGCATCTTTTATGGAAAATAAATCTTTGAGTATAGTACTTATAAACTGGCCTATGTTACTGTTTTTTTAAACACAATGAAAGAGTAAATATTTGCTTTCTCAATTATTTTTATTTCGGTTTTCAATTCTCTTAAGAACCGTCATTTAAATCAGAAATTTCCTCAAATAAATATATTTTACTTCATAACCTGATCAGTGTTAATTATAATTAGTAACAATCATAACCTGATCAGTCACAAATATTATGTATAATTTTCTCATATAGGCTAGAGTTCCACAGAGCATGTTAGATGTGACTGTTTTTTTATTTTCATATAAATGGATATTTAATGCAACTGTTTTTAATATTTTTATAACGACTGTTTGAAAAGGCTGTTTTTTTTAAATTGACTGTCTAGTATGGCTGACTTAATTAATAAAACTGTTCCTTTTTTTATGGCTGATTTGATTTTTTTAAATGTCTGGTAAGATTATTAATTTAATAAATAAATGTCTATCATATATGTTTATTTGAAAGGACTGTTTTTTTTGTATAAATGACTATTATGAATGCCTTTTAAAAATTTTGTTTTTTAAAGCAAAATTTTTATTATATTACAGTCATTTGATATACAATCCTTATTTTCTGTGGTCATTGTTATCTATCTTTAATTATATTATCCACCCAATAATACGAGAGCAAAACAATAAATTTAAAAGGACATTTCAGATAGTAATGACATAAGCTGAGTGGTCAAAAATATCTGGCAGCATAATTTAAGTATCAAATAATCCATCTTCTCCGAATAATAAATTAAATTTTTTTACGCTTTATATTTAACTTGTACTTGATTGCTTTCAAATTTTAATAATACGTAACAATTATCTATTTGAAATCAAATTAAATATGTGGCGTGAATTAAACGTGAACCAAATGAAATGAGTGATATAGTTTATTAGAGCTAAAGAAAAACTACATTTCTTAGAAAGTGCTGCCATCTATATAATGTTGACAAGATTTCAGTGTTTAACTGATTATTTATTTTCAAGAACAAAATTGCTTCGAAAATATGTCGAAAAATGTACTTTTCATTTATTTGGTTGCAGCTAACTTGTATATTAAGCATTAAAATATATTAAAATACTTAAATTGATTTAATGAAAATTTTAATTTTAGCAATATTGTTTAAAATTTTTATAATGTATTTAAAAGATGTAGTCATAAATAAAAATTATACAATGAAATGTCAAAACAATGTTCTATTTTTCAAGAAAGAGATATTTTAACTCAACAGCTATAGAGAAAGTAAAACTAAGCTATAATAAAAGGAAATTCTCTCATTAAAAAGTTAAAAAAAGTACTGGTATAATTAATATTCATAATTGTTGTTTTGATTAATTAAATATAGGGTTTTGTGAAAAATATCTTCCTTTAATTACATCAAAATCATTTTTGTTACCGAAGATAAATGTTTTATTAAGGATATCAAGGGAAAATATATTAATATCATTATAACTTTATAATAGTTTTATTTCTCAAAATGTTTGCAGCAGAGAGTGATAAAAAATTTAGTATATTGTAAAAATTTCAAAGGGAAAAATCAACTACATGATATTTAACTTTTCATATTTATTTTCTGCTCTTTCAAATTTTTTTCCTCCGTAAGCACTGTTTGAGAAAGAAGAAATTTATTTTAAAAGTTCTTAAAAATTGATATTGTAAAAATAAATTCTTATTTTTTTTTTCTGTAGAATTAAGTTAAATAGACTTGTTTTGATAATAATTTAAAACTTAAAAATAAAAGAATCAATCAACACATTAAAGACATTTGTTATTAATCTAAATAACACCTGCAAAACGTTACACATTTTATCATCTTGTGATTTCTTTGGATTTATGAAGATATCTTATTTTTTTTATCCTTTTCAATGTATAATTATTACACACATAGATAAAAATATGAAACATTTAGTGGAAATTCAAGAAATAATATCTTGATGATTGTATAAGGTTTTATTTATTTATTTTTAAGGTTTTTATTTATTTACTTTTTTTTAAGTAAACCCAACCAATTTCTAGAAAAATTTCGTATATTAGATTTTATTATTCCTCCCGTTTCTGGCTGAAATTGGAACATATTTTCTTTAATTTGCAAATTTATTTGAGAAAAATGATAGTTTGAAAAAGTAGCATTTTTCAAGTTATTTCATTATCAATTTTAAAGAACGAATTAAAAATATTTTGATACCTTTAATAATCATTATAAATAAAATATTTGTAATTTTCCCAAAAAATTGTAAGCATTTTTCCTTTAAACTAAAGTTTTGTTTAGTTTTTAAGATTTTATTAAAATAAAATAACAGTTGAGACAGATAAAAAAAATTAGATTCAGATGAAATTATTTAAGAATATATTCTTCAAAATACTATTAGAAACTATACTCTAATGTACTGTTTATTTAATTTGTTGTAATTAGTTATTGGACACTGAAATCTATGAATTATAAAATCTCTGGAATTAAGAAAAATCTATAAAATTTAATTTTTACTGAATAGCAATATCTCTGAAGCTAATTTTAAGGAAAATTTTACTTCGAAATATAGAAATGTTAAAAAATTTTTTTGATTAAAAGTGTATTTTAAGAACTTTAAAAATTCTACTAAATTTACGTTCAGATAACTTTTAAATTTGATGTAAGCAATTATTCAACACAATGTACAATATTGACATATTATCATTATCTGTTATGTGACAACACATAGCATCACGTGTGTTCTAAAGTATTTTTTTATGTTACTTAAAAAACTTGTTGATAATGTGAGACTAAACATTTTTTTAAATATTATCGCTGATAGAATTTAATTTAGTATAATTGTCATTTTACAAGTAAATAAAATAACACGCAACATTTTAGAAAAAAAATATTCTTCTCTAAAAGGAAATATGTTTTTAATAAAAGAAATATATATAATTTATAGATATATTTATATTTAATTTTCTTCTTTTACCTATATCTTTTGTTAAATAATATTTCAAAATGTAATTTTAAGCGGCAATAACTTTCTATTAGTTTTTGACTTGATACAGGTATCAAGTTCCATTTCAATTGAGAGAATCTATCGAAGTTCTCAATTATATTGAATTTCATTACAATTGAGAACAATACAATTGAAAATATTAAACAATTGTGAATTTTAAAAGTAATTATAATGTATTGCCTCATTTTTATTGTACTTTCTGAAAATATTCAAGAATCAGGGAATTCTAGAGTTTCATTTAATTAATTCTGATTCCAGCAACAATTTTTAATGTGTTCATATTATTATAAACATATAAATTTTATTTAAAATAAATATATTTTTATCATTAATGCTTCGGTTGCAACCGTTTATACTGAGGCATATCAGAATTGTTTTTGTAACGCTCTCTTTTAATTTATTGCAATAAAATAGTGTTTTGTTGAACTTCGTTCAATATTTTATTCCTGAACAATAACCATAATTTTAGGTGTTTATTAAAGATAACTATAATGTACAAGGAATGGAAACGTTTTGATGTAAAGTTTAAAAAATTTTGGTATTTTTAAAATTTTCAATGAGGGCAGCCTTAAAAATCAAAAAGCATTAAAAATCTATAAAAATTTAAATTTTCCGTTTAATTTATTTTGTTTTTATGCAATTTATAATATTTCAAAATTTAATGAATTAAAAGTGCCATTTAAAATTAAAGATTATTCTTGGTGCGAATTTATTTATCATACATGATATTTTTCTATTATTCAATGCTAGAACTAAGGTAATATTTTCAGTAGTAATATATATTATAGTAATAGTAATACAGTAAGTTATAGAATTAAGGTAAAAAATAATAAAATTTAACTAAAAATTTAAAAATTTAACTAAAAATTTAAAAATTTAACTAATAAATAAAAATTTAATAATATGTAATATGATATTAAAATTTTATTTTTGTTTCGTAGTTCAGGAAATTTTATTATCTATACTGATTATAATTTATTGATATATGAAGGCTTTTAAAGCCTAAATAATTTTAATGAAATTTATTTATTTTTTATTTTAGTTCTTATTTTTAATGATAATTTTTGATTTTAAAAATATCGTAATTTCTTTAGGATAAATACTGTCGAAATAAATTAATTCTAAAATATAAAAAATTATGCTCCAAAAAATTCAACCATTTACCTTAATCAATGATTAAATTTTAGTTAATTTTACATAATTAATAATTATCCTATGAAATTTTATGTTTCACATGTTTCCTTTGCATCTAAATTGCATCTAAATTTGCGAAAGAAAATAACGCTTTTCTTTATGGAAGCAAACATTTTTACAAAATAAGAAGACATTTTCTTATAGAATTAATTACCACACACACGCTTCTGATATGTGCATTTTGAATGCAGTCATTTATTACCGAGTGTAAATTAATGATCATGCACAATTCTTATGAATGGCGGCTTCCCAAACTTTTGAATATTTTTCTTTATCACTATATATATGTATATGAATCTGTATGTCGCTACTTGAATGAAATAATAAGTACTTCTTTATTCGAGCTAAATGAAACCCTGCAAACAGTTGTGATACTGAAATTTAATTGCTTTTTTTAATGAAATTTAATGATAATAATAAAATAAAACAGTTGTAATAATGAGGAAACAGTTGCAATGGTACTATTCTGATTATATATCAGCTTGCTGATTATCAATGTTTTAATACAATAAAAAAATAAACATTAAAATTGACTTACATTAAAACACTTAAAACATTAAAATTCTGAAGAAGTAAATGTGAACAAATATGTAAGCAGTGATAATTTTATTAATTCTCAAGCAATAAGTGTGTTTACGTTGGTTATTGAATGCTTAAGTTGCTTAAATACATGTTTATATTGAGTTGTTGCTCACTTGTATTTCATAATTTAACGGTTTAAATATAAAATCAACTCATTCGTGATAGCACTACTAAATTTTACAGATGATCAAGAATTCATATACATGCATTTTCAGAACCTAAATTTTTTGATCATTAATTTAAGCAAATTACTGAATGTAGTAAATTTTATTTGAAGTTCTTATAAAAATTAATTTAAAAATTTTGATTTAACGAAATTTTGATAACTTATTAATGAAATTGTATTAATTATTTTAGAAATCACAACTGAAATACTTGTTTCACTGAATGGTTAATGATGGTTTATGTTATTTACATAAGTGCTGAAGATAATTAAAATGGGGGTTTTTCTTCTACTGAAATATTTTTAAAAATATGACGAAAATGATTTCTTGTGGTAATATATATTTATATATCACACCTTAAGTTATGTGAAATGTTTTTTATGGGTCAAACTTTGAAAGATTAACCAACAGTCAGTGAGAGAATTCCAATTGGATGTAATAGGAGACCCATGTATACAATATCCAGTAACTCAACAAACAACTCAGAAATCCCCTATGCAAACAAAGGGGAAAACTTTATCTAGTCAAACAAAAGTCTCGTAGCACAAGAGGAAAAATTCAATTAAAACTACAAAAAATAACCCAAGGAAAAGAAGAAAAATCAAGGGAATATAAAAGAAAATTTCTGAGTGATATATATATATATATATATATATATATATATATATATATATATATATATATATATATATATATATATATATATATATATATATATATATATATATATATATATATATATATATATATATATATATATATATATATATATATATAAATAGAGTTTGGTATGGAGACGCCATCTTATCTCATATAAAATAAACAGAAAAATGATTACTAAAAGATAAAAATGAAAAGTAATAATTGAATGAATTATTTTGAATTTTCAGATATTTTTATGAAGTTTAATGGTACTTGAAAGATATGATTGATCCATATCGCACATATGTGCATTTATATATGAGAAATACTATTGAAGCCCACTCAAATATTAAAGCAAAAATAGTGTATAAATCTCACAAAACCCCATAATTATTGTGGCTTTGGAGTGGTTAAGGTGTTATATCCTTGAAAATGACTATTTTTTTAAAGTTTTACTTCAATCCAATATTAGCAGTTAATTCTACCGTTAGGCTAGGCACCCTTTATGCTTCCGTATCGAGTAGAACTCTTTACCGTTGAATGGTTGCTAGAGGCATGCGCTCTTAGTGTCATAATTTCGAAATACAGATTACGTTTTGCTCATTGCTGTCTCTCTTTGCCGAGTTTCATCACTTTCTGTCAACTTCTTTTTGGTATTGCATTTTCAATGTTGAGCAGTGTATTTATAGCATTTCGTTTTTTATTACCAAACTTTACCTCAATGGATTTTCCTTGTAATGTTTAATTGAAAGACGCACTTGTATCTTTAAAAAGTACACACCACTAATACTAAATTTAAGTATATATATATATATATATATATATATATATATATATATATATATATATATATATATATATATATATATATATATATATATATATATATATATATATATATATATATATATACGTAGTGGACATGTTTTACAATTACTTTCCAGATTTCCAGAGAAAGTCATGTCCAACTTATTTCACAATATATCACCACTGCACATGTTTATTTTTTAGTTTTTGCTTAAAATTATTGTCGTTGCTACTGATAATCCTGAAATGAAGCTTATGGTGTAAAAAAATTGTTTTATTTACTTCATATTGAGATATTAAATAAGAATTTGATGAATATAACATGCATTGTATTTTTATATCTTTTCTTAATTGATATGCTTACGATTTTAAACATGTTAAATAGTTCTAAGCAATAATTTCTATTCTTATTAGTTTTAGGTTCAGTATTATTTACTATTATTAGGTCTAATTATAATTATCATTATCTCTAATTTTTTATAATGTTAGAGAGAAAATATCATTTTATATAACATAACATCCCGTTGACATTTAACAGTATGTTAAGTTTGAAAACAACTAAAAACAGTTTTTCTGTCAATATTACACATTATTTTTTGTAATTAGTTATTATACTGTTAATGATGTACTAGTTATTATTTATAACCTGTGAACTCTGGAAATTATATTATAATTTCAAAATAACTTTTAAGGTAAGCTTACGAAAAAAATATTGAACTATAAAATCTAAATATTTTTTTATATAATATATGTGCATTTGTGAAGTGGCATAAAAATACACAACGATAATGATAAAACATTTACATTACTCCCAAAATGTTATATTAAAAAAGGATCAGTTTTGTTATATCAACCAACTTTAAAATTTAGGCCACTTTTCAGGTAAAAAAAGTTCACATAACATCGAGATTTATCTGAAATTTACACTATTGTTTTATTGGGTAACTTCATTTCAGTGCAAGTTTTATTTCAAGAACTGCATTTACTTCTTTTACTCAAATTGCCTCTCAGCTGTTTCTAAAAATATCTACCCTTGTCGGACCAATCGAATCTACTCTAGTAACCTCCTCTTTAGATACTTCGTATCAATTCTTAACGAGACTTACTCATGCAATAAGGAACTAAGATGTCAAACAAGGCTTAGTTACTAGACATATCAATCTTGGCTCATTTTTTAAGCTTAAAATAGTTTTGCAAAGTGTAGATGCCTCATAATGGCAATTATTTTATGCTTTATTTAAACCACTATTTATGAATACTTACTATTTAGTGGGAATCTGAATACAGCGTGAAAAAAAAATTCATGTTTTTTTCACTGATTATGGATTCAAAATTAACGTATAAATTCTTTCTTTACAGCATTATACTGAATTATATGAATGTAAAAAATAAATAAATGTAATTATCACACATTTTAGTTAGAAGTAAATTGTTTGTTAACAATTAAAAAAGGTTTAAAAGAAGCTTCATTGTAAATTAATTATTTATAATAAACTGCAATGCATTTATTTATTTTGAATATATATATATATATATATATATATATATATATATATATATATATATATATATATATATATATATATATATATATTAAAATTCCCAAATTAACTTAAATTCTTTACTATAATTTTTCAGAAAACATTCTTTTAAAAAGAAAGAGAAGTATTTTTTGATTATGTTTTTTTTTATTTGTCACATTATTGTGTTTAAGATTATATATATTATGCTTAATCCAATATCAATTTTAATTGAAAGTTTTTATAAGTAGCGCATTTATATATCATATCCATACACCAAAATATTTAGTGTCTTAAAATTTTTATTTGTAATAATTTTGTAGTGAATTTTCTTTCAACCATTTCTTTCACTATAATTATTTCTTATTACTTTTATCAAGTGTTTTATTGCATGCCAGTTTATATATTTTGATGTTATTACTTTAAAATTAATTTTAGTTGAAAATAATTATATAAATAGCGCATATAAACTGTAAATATTTAGTTCCTGAAATTCTTTGCAATTGTTTTGTAGGAAAATTCTTTGAAAAATTATATATAAAAGAGATATTTTGATTATACTAATTTTTTATCAATCGTTTCATTGCGTGAAAGTTTATATCTTTTTGCCATTAATCCTAAATAAATTTTAGATCATAACAATTAAGTAGCGCATTTATATATCATAAATACATAAACATTAAGATTTTCAATTTCCTAAATTCTTTTCAAATATTTTGCAGGAAACTTTCTTTTAAAAAATAAGAGAATTATATTTTAATTATACTATTTCTCTTATTAAGCTTTTTATTGCGTGTCAGTTTATACATTTTGTTATAACTACAACATTTATTTTAGTTGAAAATATGTTTGTAAGGAGTTCCTTTATGTATTATATATATATATATATATATATATATATATATATATATATAATATGTACTATATATATATATTCTACAAAATTGTATCGTAAATTACTTTTAACCATTTTACAGGAAACTTTCTTGTAACAATTTAATCAATTTAATTAAGAATTACTTTTTTAAACCGAAAAAGTTTTTCAAGAATTATATTCTGAGTACGCCATTTCTTTTTACTAATTGCTCTATTACCGGCCATTTTATATCTTTTGCTTTTACTAAATTTCAGTTGAAAATAATTTACTTATATACCATTAATACAGATACATGTGAATAGTCTGCACTTATCTGTATATTTAGCATCCATTTTAAATTACTTGTAATAATTTTCTAAAAATCATTCATTTTTTAAAAAAAAATTACTTTTTGGTGTTTATATTAATTATTTTATTGTGTATTTGTTCAGCTCATTTGTCATTAAGACAATATCAAAATAATTAAATAGAGCGAGTATGCACACACACATACATACATATACATGTATAAATATATATAAGTATTCATACATATTAAATTATACAGTTTCTTAAACTCGTTGCTATCATTTTGAAGAATAATTTTATTTAATATTTTAGAGAATTGTATTTTGGCAGATATATTTCTTTGATTAACAATTTTATTTTTTAAATTTCGAAACAAGATAGTAAGGTATAATGCTTTTTTAAACAACCCAATAATAAGCATGATTTTTATTTATTTTCCATTGACACGATAAACACAATATTGTATCTTTAGATTCATATTTTTATCAATTTTATAAAATGTTTATGCATCCATTTGTATTGGAGAGAAAGAGAGAGAAAGGAAGCTCACCTGAAAAATTGTGTTACTCATGAAAAGATCATAATCCCTTAAAATGTTTCTAAAAGAGAAAGTAGAAATAAGTTACAAATTGAAATATCCACCGGCATATTCTCTTATCAGAAATGTTTCTCGCTTTCTTATGTTTATTTTAATCAATTCTCAGCAGAAGTGCATTACTTTCACAAAAACATGTAAACATCATATATTTTTCGGGTACAAAAACTGGAAGCGGAAGGTGAGAAAGGAATATTTATTTTCAGGAAACTGGAAACCCCATAATTTAAAAAAAATGTTTTCGTCTGGAATTTCTTTTTAATGGAAAATAAGTTTTCATACTTTTCATTACCTATTCTGAGCAAATTTGTTTTTTTTTTTTGGTGTACCTATTTTAAAAACACAAATATAAAAATATTGTTTCAATCGCGTATTGTTAGTTTATTAGCTGTAAAATCTTATAGACCACCCATTTGAATTTACTTACTTATTTCATTTTTATTTTCTAGGCTGATTGTGGTTTAGACTTTTTCTCCTCTTTTATTGTGGTCTGGAGATACTTTGGATCTCCTTTCAGAGTCTGCTCACGTGATAGAGAAATAAAGTAAGGGCTTAGTTCATATAATTTCATACAATTTATGTGATAACGATTAATTCATACATTTCATGTGATTTCTGCAAGAGAAAAATTATTTTAAACATGAATAAGTAAATACTGTATAAATAATTCAAAATTAAATTGAATTCCTATCTTATTTACATTTTAAAACCGTTTTTGATTGTTGATCATTTTTAATAAATAAAACGTTCCAGTTATCTTGAATAAGAATGGTAAAAATTAGTATTTGGAGTATAATTAAATATTAAAATGTTAGTAAGGAAAATACGCCTCTATATCACCAATCTACTAGTGAAAAAGAATTCAAAATGATGTAAAAGTACCATATTATTTGCATACAAAATCATCTCTAAATTATTTTCCAGAAAATGATTTTTAAAAGTATAATAACTTGAGTAACTGACAACTAATGTGTCGAGTTCTCTGTAATCATATTATTTGAAGAATCAAAGTGATTTATACGACGCTCCTTTGATGGGGCTAGATTTTTTAGGGAAGTTTAAGGTTATGGACCACAGGTCTAGCACTGCTGGCCAAAGGCGCCACGCAACAACAAGAGTCAGAGTTTATCTGTGTATTGTGTTAAAAGACATGCTTTCGAGAATGCAGTGAGAAATGCACCCAACTCAACTAGCTGACAATTTAAAATTTTGAAAAACTTGGTGCTCAGAATTTCTTTTGAGTTTACATCAAGTTGATACGTTTATTTGAAAATCAAAGGACGTTGCTTGAAGGAAATTGTCTTAGTGGTCAGAAACAGAAAAGCAGGGAAATAACTGAGAGGTGAACAGGAAGCTATAACGTTTGTTTCGGATTATAAATTTCTTTGAGCTTTCCTAGTTTTTCCAAATATATCGTTTCACTGAAGTGATTAATATGAATAACGCTCCTGTGAGGGACAGAACTGACTTTTCTTACAAAGTAGTGTCAGTTGCTTGTATCATCCTTCACATTTTTATTGTCTTTCATTGCCTTGTAGGCGCCTTTTTCGATTCCAGGCATTCTTCGTACCATTCATAATTTTCCACATCAGTGAATAATTTTGTCGTGACTGAAAATAAGTCTTGTTTTGTTAAATTTTTTCATTTTTATAATTGTAATTGTAAGCGTACGATTTTGGAAGTTGTCTCTCCTTGAACTTTTGAGCTCATATATGAAACTTGCTTAAGATGAAGCTAAGAAGAAAACACGTGACTCTCTTTGAAAGTATGTTTGAAAGGAATAAATGAATTATAAAAGCACTTAAAAATCATTTATTGACTGAGAATGAAGTATAAGTAGTGTGAATTTTCAATACTTATAGAATTCAGCTAATATTACAAATATTAGCGATATTTTTTTCAAAGTTGTAGTGGTTGAAAATTAATATAATTATGAATAAAGGTTAAGATATAAGGTTTGTATCCATACTAGTTTCCATTACTTCCAAAATTGTTTTTATATGGTTTTGAGGGATGAACACATTTTTACTTCAGTTTCTTATTTATTTTGCGCGCCGCTCGACATGTCTAGTCGTCAGCGTACCTGATTGCGTATAGGGAGGCCCTGAGTTCGAATCCCTGTTCGGTCATGGATGTACTTTCTCTCTATCTATCCTGTTTTGTCCTTTCCTTGTATGAATGGGTTGTGTGAATGGTGTCCTACCCTATAAATGGGTACCTATGGCATGTGTGTACTGAGGAAGTCGGACTCCACACCAAAATATGGTTCAGTTGGAAAAGAGGAGCAGCGCACACCATACTGCCAGCCTAGCTGTCACATGACAGCAACATTTATTTTTTGTGAAGTCTATTCAGAATATTACTTATTTCAAACTCATGTGAAAGAAGATATATTTTTACATTTTTGTCTGACGTTCTTACAAATGCTCAATTTTGGAATTAGAAAAAATTTGAGCTATATCTCAGAAGATTCGTTGCGGAGATAAAGTGCAGTTTTTTGTTGAATCTTTTACTTACTCAGAAAATTAAGTTCTACAGTTTTAGTGGTACGCTGAATTACCGGAAAGCTTTATGGCTTTACACATAAGGAAAGGTACACTGGTTTGTTTTACGTTCAACGATCATTTTTGTGCGTACGAGGGACATTGAGTCCAGGATATTCTCTACCCTAAGACGAGTTGATGTGAAGGCGAGAGAGCTGTCCATTGGACTGCTTAAGGATAGATACTATTATAGTTCTGAAGTAGATTAATGTGTTATGCGCAAATTCTGCGTAAAATATGGAGCTGCTCTTTTATTGCACGATAGTGATAATGCATTTATTGTTCAGTATTTGGATATTGATATCGTCTAAAACTTCATAATGGCTTATTTTAACTATCAGTGAGAATGTTATTCTTAAAATTCTGATTTTCTATTGCACGACAGTGACAATGCGCTTATTGCTCGGTATTCGGCTATTGACATTGTCTTAAAAACTCATAATGGCTTATTTTAACTATCAGTGAGAATGTTATTCTTAAAATTCTGATTTTCTATTGCACGACAATGACAATGCGCTTATTGCTCGGTATTCAGCTATTGACATTGTCTTAAAAATTCATAATGGCTTATTTTAACTATTAGTGAGAATGTTATTCTTAAAATTCTCATTTTCTATTGCACGACAGTGACAATGCGCTTATTGCTCGGTATTCGGCTATTGACATTGTCTTAAAAATTCATAATGGCTTATTTTAACTATCAGTGAGAATGTTATTCTTAAAATTCTGATTTTCTATTGCACGACAGTGACAATGCGTTTATTGCTCGGTATTCGTCTATTGATATTGTCTTAAAAATTCATAATAGCTTATTTTAACTATCAGTGAGAATGTTATTCTTAAAATTCTGATTTTCTATTGCACGACAATGACAATGCGCTTATTGCTCGATATTCAGCTTTTGACATTGTCTTAAAAATTCATAATGGCTTATTTTAACTATTAGTGAGTATGTTATTCTTAAAATTCTCATTTTCTATTGCACGACAGTGACAATGCGCTTATTGCTCGGTATTCGGCTATTGACATTGTCTTAAAAATTCATAATAGCTTATTTTAATTATCAGTGAGAATGTTATTCTTAAAATTCTGATTTTCTATTGCACGACAATGACAATGCGCTTATTGCTCGATATTCAGCTTTTGACATTGTCTTAAAAATTCATAATGGCTTATTTTAACTATTAGTGAGAATGTTATTCTTAAAATTCTCATTTTCTATTGCACGACAGTGACAATGCGTTTATTGCTCGGTATTCGGCTATTGACATTGTCTTAAAAATTCATAATGGCTTATTTTAACTATCAGTGAGAATGTTATTCTTAAAATTCTGATTTTCTATTGCACGACAGTGACAATGCGTTTATTGCTCGGTATTCGGCTATTGACATTGTCTTAAAAATTCATAATAGCTTATTTTAACTATCAGTGAGAATGTTATTCTTAAAATTCTGATTTTCTATTGCACGACAATGACAATGCGCTTATTGCTCGATATTCAGCTTTTGACATTGTCTTAAAAATTCATAATGGCTTATTTTAACTATTAGTGAGAATGTTATTCTTAAAATTCTCATTTTCTATTGCACGACAGTGACAATGCGCTTATTGCTCGGTATTCGGCTATTGACATTGTCTTAAAAATTCATAATTGCTTATTTTAATTATCAGTGAGAATGTTATTCTTAAAATTCTGATTTTCTATTGCACGACAGTGACAATGCGTTTATTGCTCGGTATTCGGCTATTGACATTGTCTTAAAAATTCATAATAGCTTATTTTAACTATCAGTGAGAATGTTATTCTTAAAATTCTGATTTTCTATTGCACGACAATGACAATGCGCTTATTGCTCGATATTCAGCTTTTGACATTGTCTTAAAAATTCATAATGGCTTATTTTAACTATTAGTGAGAATGTTATTCTTAAAATTCTGATTTTCTATTGCACGACAGTGACAATGCGCTTATTGCTCGGTATTCGGCTATTGACATTGTCTTAAAAATTCATAATTGCTTATTTTAATTATCAGTGAGAATGTTATTCTTAAAATTCTGATTTTCTATTGCACGACAGTGACAATGCGCTTATTGCTCGGTATTCGGCTATTGACATTGTCTTAAAAATTCATAATGGCTTATTTTAGCTGTCAGTGAATTGAAATATTCACTGACAGTTAAAATAAGCCATTATGAATTTTAATCATTTTAAGAAAATACATTTCAAAAAATGCTATCAGCGCAACATATATAAAATTGTAATCGATTTTTGTAATTTTCTTAAGAAATTTAAAATGCGTCGAAGTGACAAGGCTTTTAAGACGAGTGTTAAATTTTAAACCCCTAAGCGACACACGTTTCTTCTAAAAATTATGGTAATATGAATTTCTTGTTATGTATATCAATTTTAAGTATTTTGTAAGATAATCAAATGAAAAATTTAGAATTCCGATGATTTTTTAAAAAATAAAATGCAAATTAGTTTGTCCTAAATCGATGTACCCAAAATTGTTTATTATGCCTTTAAGTTGAGCTTTATCAAAATAAAAAATTCAGTCGATATTTTTGTACCGTTTTTTGTAATTTATTGAAAATTTTATTTTTGGAACTTTATTCCCATTTGTTTAAATAAGGTGGTTAGAGTAGCTCGTCCATCTTTCTGTGTTCTATGATTAAAATATATTAAAATTATTAGAATATTAGGTTATTTTACGATTACATTATGAATTCCTGACAATTTTTAAATTTTTTTTTTCAAATAAAATGAAGTATAGGTTCTTAAAATGTTGAATTTGTGTTATTTTATCACAATATTTAATAAATTTAGATGTCTATTTGTTAAAAAATTAATATGATTTGTTTTTCTCTTGAAATGTTTAGTTTTTAAATGCGCTTAAAGTAATACTCCTTTTATATAATTGTTTTTTAAAAGACAGTTTTAATCAATCTAATGAATTTTTTTTATTTATTTTTTATCTTTTAGGGCATGTATTAGTTTAGGCATTCTGTTTTTATTCGCTGGAATAACTGTTATTGCAGAGGGTATATATTTTTTATATATTCAAGAAACTCCTAAATGGGTAAGTTCACCTAAATATTCGGTGCATGTCTACGAAATAAAATTTTATTTATAGAATAATGAACATCTAATTTAATACAATATTTTTTTTAAAAAATAATGAATATAATTTATAGAGTAATTGAACATATTTAAATATTTTTAATATGTTCAAAGAATAAAGTAAATCTTTGAACATATTTAAAAGAGTGTTTTCATAGCTTTTAAATAAAAAAAGGTCAAGTAAACTTTATATAAAACCAATCAAAAACTGACAATATAGTTAATGTATCGATAAAAATGCCAGTTGTCTAGGTGTTAAAATATATAACCAAGAGAACGATTAATTGCTGCCCATTTTTAATATAAGAATGAAACACTTTATAAAAATGTCTAACTGTGTGTGAAATAAAATAATAATATGTAAAAAATACTTTTTATGAAATGTTTCCTTATATATATATATATATATATATATATATATATATATATATATATATATATATGCTGGATCATACAGTTTCGTTTATATTCAATCGAATATAAACTAGCTTGATATTTACCCAAAATTTAACGAAAGAAAGTTCATAGCCCCCCAAAAAGAATAATTTCATTTAGCTGACACAATTATCAAATATCTTTGCTTATCTAAATTATTTTTATAAATCAAATTAATCAAGTAAAAATAAAAAAATATTACTTTGACGAAAGTTGACAGATGAAAGTAAAATAAGATTAAATTAACTATAAGAACAACTGAATGGAGGTATTCAACGTTTCAGTCATGGCACTGATATAACGATTTATTCCATTTTGTTTAAATCTTACTTGTTTTTCCATATATATATATATATATATATATATATATATATATATATATATATATATATATATATATAATATATATATTCTATAAATATTATTTTGTATTCTTGAAATTATCTTTTAAAATAAGTTAATATTTAAAAATGCCATAATAAAAATGTTTTGGAAAATTAAGTCTTGTAAAATTAATATAATTGTCAAAACTTGTATACTACAGAGTACTTGCAGTAAATGCAAGTACTTTGTATATTGTGAATAATATTTTTTTAACCAAGAACTTTTACTCCTTACAATTCCCTTCTTGAAATCATTGTGCATACTATAAATGTAGATTATACTTTTGAAATTGAAACAATTAAATAACGATGAAAATTCACATAGAACTCGTTTGAAGTCAAATATTAATTAGAATTTATTAAATTTATGTGAACTCTGTATTTAATATACTATATTTTAACAATATCTTTCTTTATAAAATAATTTAATGATATATTTTGATAATAAAAATGTTTTCCAGGATCACTACTATTTTATTTCAGTACTTTATTTTAGGAAACTATAAAAATATTAAAATAGCTCTTTAATAAAATTAGTTTTTGATGAGAAATCTTATGGTTGTACACATTTCTTATCTAAAACTAATTTTCTTTCATCTATCTTTAAATCTTATGGTTGCACACAATCTTATATCCTTGTACACATTTTATATAAACAAATTATAACTAAACAACAAGAAAGAAAGTTGAATTAAATCTATTTCTATTACAATAGATTAACATCGATCTATTGCTATCACATATATAGATTAAATTACACCACACAAATGTAACACTTCTTGATAATATTTACTTTAGATACTTAGATTCATATATTATTTTCGCAATTTTATGTTACAAAGTACCATAAAAAGTAATAGAAATTAATACTAGTATAGAACAAACATACTTATAAGTATTTATATACAGAAGACATAACTGAAAGTTAAATATAATGAAATCGTTAATAAAAAATGCTACAGTAAAAAAAATATAACATTATTGATACATTCATGATGACAATTCTATCATGAAAATTGGGCAAATCAATACTAAGGATTGATTATAAGTTATTGGTTGGATAATGGTAATGAAATATACATGTTTAGTTCAATGTAAGAGAATTGTTAATATGTTTAAGCATTAATGACATGCTTTCTTGGGTTTCTGTGGGTCCTCAATAAAAGTAATAGAATTACTAGCCTCAATCTGTAGGAGTTGCTTGCTTTCGTTTGCATACTGACCATGAATATTTGCAGAAACATTTGCATCGTACTGGAATCTAGGATACGGCTTGTTTCTTTTTTTGCCACCAGGGGAATATTGAGGGTGACCATCTCTGGAATTGCCCCATTATTTTAAAGTTTCTTAAAAATACCTCTACGGACTTTTAATTCTTTTTATGCTTCCTCATCACTTTATTGTGCTGTTCATCAACTAATGACCGAGATGCCGTAAGCGGGCGTTGAATAAAAAAATGTCTAGGCCTTGGTAATTAAACTCTTCTTCTTCTTCTTTAATGGCGCGTCAGCCCAGGGTGGGCCATGGTCTTCCGCAGAATAGTTTTCCATGCTGCCCTATTCCGTGCTTGGCTGCTCCAGTTCTTGATCTTAAGAGTCTTTAAATCCGTTTCAAGGCTGTCGATCCACGGGATCCTTGGTCTTCCTCTTTTCCGAGTTCCAGATGGCTTAGCATCAAATATCTTTCTCGTTGATCGGTCCTCTTTCATTCTTATTAAGTGTCCTGTCCATTTTAGTCTTTGAATTGAAATGAATTTTATAGTGTCAGGTTCTTTGAAAAGTGTGTAAAGTTCCGAATTTGTTCTTCTTCTCCACAAACACTTTACACCTCCCAGGATGCTTCGGAGTATTTTCCTTTCAGATCCGGCCAAAATTTTTTTGTCGTATTCAGTCATCGACCACGTTTCACCAGCATGTGTTACTACGGATTTTATCAGGGTTTTGTATAGTAACAATTTCGTTTTCCTACTAATAAAACTAGGTTTTAAATATTTGCGCATACCATAAAAACATCTATTGCCAGCAGCAACTCTATTACGTATTTCCGGCGTAAAATTAAACTCATATTGAATAAAAAATATATTAAATGGAGTAGAATTTATACAATATATGTTTTGTTTTTTCTCTTATCTGCTTCGTATTTGTTTTTTAATAACCGGAATGAACCGGCAATCTCAATTAATCAAGGCTCGCATTATATATATATATATATATATATATATATGCATAGAATTATGTAGTTTATATTAACTTGAGAGACGTATTGAAACAGATCCTAAGTCAAGTCCTTAATATTCTTATTCTCAACCAAGGGTGAGTTGGGTTCTGGAACTCTCATATTTCATTTCATGTTCCTGTGTTATTCCAGAAAAGGTCAGCGAGCTAACAGACGACTGGTTAAGGCTCATGCTTTTGTTTCAGTATAATTAATCTGATCAAATACTATTTTTACCATACATTTTGTAGTGGTTTGATTTCAATTTTAAATTGTATGTTACGGTCGAATTAGCCTTACTAATACATAATCTGTTTTAAGCAAGCCAGAGACCAGCATCCTGATATAAATTCCATCCCATTCCACGCGTGCAACCAGTTTTAACTTTAAGTACGAGAAATAGAATAAAAGTTTTGTTTATGTAGATTATACAGCAAAAATTCTTTTCTATAAATGTTTATGGTAAATGAAGCTTTTGTTTCGTATAATTTCATACTATTATTCTAAGTGAATAATCAAATTATATATATATATATATATATATATATATATATATATATATATATATATATATATATATATATATATATATATAACATATTCTCCATCATTCCATCATTTTTCAGTATATGGTTCTATTGATACTTGCTATTGTCGGATGTAGTACTTGTACTTTGATGGGATTGGCCAAATATATTCTCTCCAGGAAACTGAATAGTGAAGCATTATATTTAGATGGTAATTATATTTTATAGTTACACAATTTTTAATAAATTTTGATATTAGTAGTATATATATATCATGTGTATTGAAAAATGTGTTAATTTGCTTTAGATATTTGTTATATTTAATATTTTTATTTGTTTCGCGCTTTAAATACATTGAAATTACAGTATTTATTGAAATATATTTATATCATTAATGCAAGTATAATACCTCAAATATAAAAATCTTCATTTAAAGAACTTTATCAATGAACACAACTCCCAAAATTTGACATAGGAAAACGCCTGCCTTGTTGAATATCATTGGACATAATCTTATCATTGATTAGTCATTAAAAGTATTTTAAAAAGAATAATTACTCTTTGATTCAACAGTAACTGCTAACTAAATTAGTCATAAAAACTTGTGAGGCAAAAACTTTTATTTTCTAGAACAAACATCATCTTTGTTTTTTCAAATTCCTGAAAAATATCAATGTTCAAATATTCCTGTTTTTATTCAGCATAAATATATCAAAGTTTTTGATGTCACACAAGCAACATTTTATAAAAAAGGAATTCGTTGTGTTATTTGTTATTGATATAATGCCATTCGTGGTACTCTAAATACCATTAGTTATGACACTCTAAGTATTATGCGAAACAATTTCAGTGCTACCATTAAAGAATGAAACAAACATTCATTTTGCACAAAAGAAATTTAAATAGAGATTGGTCAAACAACTTGATAACTTTTTTGAGATTGTGTCAGAAAAACAGACTTTTCTTTAAAGGTGTGCAATAGTGAAATGGAATCAATTAATGAGGTACGATATACTCAGAAGTTGTCCATAGTTCTTCAGGACACGGAAAAAATTCTTAAGCTTGTCATTTCACATTGTTTATTCTTCTGCACAAATGTTTTAAAAATTTTTTCAGGAATAATTACAAAAAAATTCAAAAGTAGAATCCGATTTCTATAATGGCCTTCAAGCAATTTTAGATTTAATTAAAAATGAGCAGAAGGAAGCTGAAACTTTGTACAGTCACAGTTATGAAATCGAGAAATTTGCGCTATCAAATATTCCATGATTTTTATAAAATTGTTCTTTTCTTAATCAAGATATTTGGTCTCCGACTACAACATTTAAAAGAAACTAGTTGTGTACAGTTTAAAAAGCAGAGTTTCTTGAACAAAGAACAATATAAGAATTACAATAATATATGTTCTTTCTTTCTTTTAATTATTTTTTTTATCTATTTTTTATATATATATATATATATATATATATATATATATATATATATATATATATATATATATATATATATATATATATATATATATATATTTGTAGCTATGTATGATTGTGTACAATCACTTGACTATATATGCATAGATTTCGATAAGGACGAATTTAAATTAATGTGAGCTATTCAAAGTTCTCTAGCAAGTAATACATATGCTAAAATGGAGCAAAAACTGGTGATCGAGAAGAGAAGAACGGTATTTCTTTTTGTAAAAAAATAGTTTTAGATGTCATTTCAGGAAATATTTTTCCCTGCAAAATGGGGACAGAGTAATGTGAATGATGAACATGTAGATGCCTAATGATATACAACACATTAATTTTATTAACGATGAGTGACAATTACACTACTGGCCATTAAAATTGCTACACCAAGAAGGTGACATGCTACAGACGTGAAATTTCTACGAAAGGAAAAAGGTGCTGTGATATGCAAATGATTAGCTTTTCAGCGCATTCAGACAAAGCAGGCGCCATTAGCGACACCTACATTGTGTTTAAATGAGGAAACTGTTCAACCGGTTCCTCATACACAAATTGCATTTGAACGTTGTTGCCTGGTGAAAAGTTGTTGCGATGCCTCGTGTAAGAAGGAGAAATGCGTACTAGCACGTTTCTGACTTTGATAAAGGTCGAATTGTAGCGTACAGGGATTGCGGTTTATCTTATCGCTGTATTGCTGCTCGCGTCGGTCGAGATCCAATGACTGTTAGCAGAATATGGAATCGATGGGTTCAGGACGGTAATACGGAACGCCATGCGGGATCTAGGTCACCTCTTGTTCGCATTGACGGTGCTTTGAACAGTGCACGTTACATTTCTGGTGTGTTACGACCCGTGGCTCTACCCTTTACGCCAGTCACTACGGTTGATGAACTGTGGCATCGTGTTGAAGCTGCATGGGCATCTGTACCTGTACATGCAATCCAATCTCTGTTTGACTCAATGCCCAGGCGTATAACTGCTGTTATTACTGCCAGAGGTGGTTGTTCTGGGTACTGATTTCTCAGAATCTATCCAGTCAAATTTTTTGAACCGTAGTAACTGGCGTTTGGTGACGAGCCAGTCGCTCGGTAACCATTGACCAGACGTATTCTATTGGTGAAAGATCTGGAGAACGTGCTGGCCAGGGCAACAGCCGAACATGTTCCGTATCAAGGAAGGTCCGTACAATACCGGCAACATGCGGTCGGGCATAATCCTGCTGAAACGTAGGGTTTTGCCGGGCTCGAATAAAGGGTAGAGCCACGAGTCGTAACACACTAGGAATGTAACGTGCACTGTTCAAAGCACCGTCATTGCGAACAAGAGGTGACCTAAACGTGTATAAAATGGTACCTCATAACATCACACCAGGTGATGGGCCAGTATGACGATGACGAATGCACGCTGCCAGTGTGCGTTTACCAATATGCCGCCAAACACGGATGCGACCATCATGATGCTGTACACAGAACCTGGATTCATCTGAAAAGATGACGTCTTGCCATTCATGCGTCCAGGTTCGTCGTCGATCACACCAGTGAAGGCGCTCTTGTCTATGACGCAGCGTGAAGGGAAGCCGCAGCCATGGTCTCCGAGCTGAGAATCCATGCTGCTGCAAACGTCGCCGAACTGTTCGTGCAGACACTTGTTGTCTTCAAAAGACCCCGTTTCTTGACTCACGGCTCGTGACGTGGTTGCACGATCCATTACGGCCATGCGGATAATATGCCTGTCTTCTCGGATGCTAGTGATAGGTGGCCGTTGAGATCGCGCATGGCATTCCGTATTACCGTCTTGAACCCTCGATTCCATATTCTGCTAACAGTCATTAGATCTCGACCGACGCGAGCAGTAATACTGCGATAAGATAAACCGCAATCCCGGTACGCTACAATTCGACCTTTATCAAAGTCAGAAACGTGCTGGTAGGCATTTCTCCTTCTAACACGAGGCATCACAACAACTTTTCACCAGGCAACAACGTTTAAATGCAATTTGTGTACGAGGAACCGGCTGAACAATTTCCTTATTTAAACACAATGTAGGTGTCGCTACTGGCGCCTGCTTTGTTTGAATGCGCTGAAAAGCTAATCATTTGCATATCACAGCACCTTTTTCCTTTCGTACAAATTTCACGTTTGTAGCATGTCGCCTTCTTGGTGTAGCAATTTTAATGGCCAGTAGTATATATATATATATATATATATATATATATATATATATATATATATATATATATATATATATAACCATAAGATATTATACTTTAAGCAAATATTAAAAGATGAGAGCATATTATACACATACAACTTCATAGACAGAACAAAATGATCAAAGATGGGATAAAATACTAACAGTTAAAACTGCGTGAGTCAATTTATTAAACAGAGTGAAATGAAAAAGGAAATAGAGTAGCAGCGAAGCCATTTTTATTAGGCGTAAGAAGTTTGAAAATATCATTTAATTTCTGTATTTATTTTACAGTTTTTCATGACCTAGGATTAAAAATTAGAACAAAAAATTAACCATAAAGAATTAAGAATTGCTTATGTTACTGTGGTGTCACTTGATATTTTGTTTATATTTATATCCTGATTGTTTATCTTCAGTTTTGCATTTTAGTGTTGTATATACTTTCCTATATTATTTATTTTTTTGTTCAGTTTTGAGATGTAATAGCTTCGTTTAGATTTTCGTCCTTGTGATGCAGAAAAGCCATACTTTTTATCAATATGGTTTAACCCCCTGATGAACCTGGTTATAGCCCCTTGATGAAGCTGGCTGGCCAGAGCCAATAGGCTCTCTTTTTCCATTTTTCATTTCGTTCTGTTTATTGAACTGATTCAATTTTTAAATGTTGGTGCTTTATTCTCTCTATATTTCAATTCCTTCAGTCTATTAAGTTATACATGTATGATATGTTCTTCTTTTAATATTCATTTTAAGTGTGAACAAAAAAAAAAGTTTGATTATATGTATTTTGCAATTCTACACTTCAGCTGTTTTTGGATTCCTAAAGTTATACTTTAGGAATCCAAAAATAGCTTTGTGTACTCATCAATCTTACATTACTTGTAATGTTTTTATTTTTGTTTTATATATAAATATGTGTATATATAATATGACTTATGACTATATATGAAAATTTTATAACTGATTGCTATTTTTTGTTACAAATATTTACTATTAAATAATAGTAAATATGAAATTTTTTTATCTTAAATACTTTTTAGCATTGAATTCGTTTTTGAGTGCCCTGTTTGCCTTAGTCATAATAATAAGTGATGTTATATACTGGAAGTATGAAAGCATCTGGTATCTGGATCCTGTATTGAGCATCCTTCTTTCTTTGGGAATGGTTGCTTTTGGAACCAAGTAAATACATATATATTTTAAATTGTTTTTTAAATTGTGTTATTATAAAAACAAATGCTTCGTGAAAGAGATTTTATTGAAATAACTAAAAGTAATTTTTCTTATTTAATGAAAATATTTATGTTGAATTTGAAATAGATTAACTATGTTAAAAGAAAGTGTAAAAAATAATGTGAATTACTGTTCGTTTTACTAAAAAATTGTTAAGTTCTTATACCAGGTTATACAATTATTGCTATTTTTTTAGCTGTCCCAGAACTTGTTGTGTTCCTATATTACATTCTTTCTTTTATCGATGATTATCAATTTCTGTTCAGTTTTCATACGTTTTTTTTTTATTTTTGTGTTCCCTTTTAAGTTGTCTCCTGTGGATTCGAAGTTGTTTGGCGAAGATATGAAGTCATTTAAACTGATTAAATAAAGATATCAATACAGAACTGGCATCATCCTCTCCAAATTTACTAGTCCCTCCTCTAGCTAACTAACTAGTCTCTCTACATAACTAGTCTAGGTACCAGTCGGCTAATACAAACCGTATGAAAACGAATGTTTTTGGTTGGTTCAAACTGAATTTGTTATTTTTCGATAACAAGAGTAACTTTTTTTCCAGCTAAGTTATAACATCTTTGATATGTTATACTTGAGAATTCTTAAAAGATCTTTTCTTAGTTATATCAAAATTTTACTCTTTAAAATATTCATTCACTCTTTCTTAGATGACTGGAAATATCTATTTGTTTGACAAAATGGAAAAAAAAACGGTTGCATTATTTTTCTCTCTCTCTCATTTGTTTTTTTTATAAATAAAAAATAACTTTATAAAAAACTTATACAAGAAACTTAACATTTCTGTCATTCTAAAATAAGTTTCCGATACTTTTATGATATTTAAAAATTCCTCTTTCCAATGATTCACTAAAGCAGATTTATTGTTAGATTTGTTATGTATAATACTTTATATCTCATTTTTTTATATAAAAAAACCCATAAGGGAAATATAAAGAATGCATTATTCCCTTTTAATATTGAATGTGCTTCAGATTTTAATAGAATTGCATTATCCAATCATAGCAAGTAATTGAAACATTCATGAACGGTACTGTGAGATCAGGTTTTATCACCTGGTTCTTCCAGTCAAAAGCTTTCTTTCAATTAGCCAATCTGCCAAAGTTATACCCTGGTTGAAATCTTGTAATCGTTGTTTCTTTTCTTTTTGTATGCAAATGCGTATCTTTTACTTAAGAAACATATTGCAATTTCCACTTTATCTAGTGAGAAACTCAAACTTAGCTAAATATTTTAACAAATTAAAAAGCTATGAAAATCAAAATCGAACATATGAATATTTGTGCAAATGGAGAAATAATCAAAGATTAAAAAAGAACAGCTCATTCAGTTTGGCTGAAAAAATGAAGATAATTTCCCAATCGGTTGAGCAATCTTCTGTAAAACCTTGTTTTAGCCCGAATGAGGGCATACCCGGCGTTTGCTTCCACCCTGAACTCATGTCCGTCACGAACAAGAACTCTGATGCTCCCGATTACCTAAGACAGCTGGGTCTAGAAGTCATAGAAGGCATTCCCAGTGATGCCACTTTGGTTTACACAGATGGCAGTGAAGACGAACAACACCGGGAGCGGAGTCTTCATCGAGAGTCTTTCAGTCAGTATTTGTAGACGCAAGCAGGAAAATTGCTCGGTATTTAGAAGCGAATTAATCATCATAAATGAAGCATTAAAGATCATCCTCCACAACACTAGATCTAGTGACATTTGGATTCTCACTGATAGCCGCAGCTTAGTACCTACAAGACTGGCGTAGCGTGTGTGACCTTGTGGGCATAGACAAACAAAAACTAACAATCTCAAAAATTTGGACAAGAGCAGGGATGTTCACTTTCAATGGATTCCCTCCCAAGTTAACACCCAAGGCAACTAAGTTGCAGATATCTTGGTCGAAAGAGGTTGCTCCGAGTTGCCCAACAGTGACTACAAACTTAATTATAAAGAAATTTTCTCCATCAAGAAGAAAGAAAACAAGCAAGTCAGGTTCAACCTCCAGCCCATCCCTGGTTCATCAGGAGAATCCCTGGGGGTGCGTTAGATTTTGAAGGTGACAGATGATCAAACGGCCGTCTCAAGACATTTAAGTGGGCACCTGAGGTGCAAGAAACTTGAATCTGGGCGCAAGGTCTTTTCTTTGTGCACAAAATGCAATCTGAAGCCGGCTTCCTCCGATCACATCCTAGATTGTCTGGGATTTGCTTTGGCGGATGTTTACGCATGTCCGCTTTTGATACTCGATTTCGCTAAGGTTCACGGTGTCATGGATCTGATCTAGCTGCCTCTAGATCTTTGAAGGCTTGGAAACAATAACAACAACAACAGTTTCCAAAATGGTAGTGCTCAAAGCACTGAATTTGTTAATGGCTAATATTGATTATATGTACGATTGCCACAGAAATATACCTTTGCGTATTTATTTCTATCAGTGTTATACCAATTGACAATACCTTAAAGAAATCCTCTGGATTACTTCTTTTTAATGTACTTAGCAAACAGGAGCTGTTTGCTAAGTGGGAGATATCCTTTAAAATAGCATGCGTTAAAAATCTATTTATTAATCTACTTTATGGATGGCAAGCGCATTAAGGGGTTTATAGGTCAAAGTTGATAGAAACGATTTATTAGATGTCATTAATACATATATTCAATAACAGACCGTTTTTCAAGCGAAGGAAAAGATAATTTTATTTCTTATTTAGTTAACTATTCGTCGAAAACATCCATTTGGAAAATATGTCTAATATTCTTTTTGCTTTAGAGTTTTACGAAGTCATTTTTTAAGGCTTTAAACTATTGCTTAAATTTATGAAAAATTTGTTTTAGTGCTGAAATTTTCCTTTTATTTTATTTATGAAGAAATATGTCATAACATATATATATAAACATGTTATGACATATTTGTTCATAAATAATATATATATATATATATTCGATCTGATCAAAACAATGTTTTGAATAGCAAATATAAATTGATAGACTAAAATGTAATGCTTTATGTTTAAATACTTTGCATATATTTATCATCTTAAAATTAACTTGTGAAAGTAGTAAATTTTTAAATAATGTGATTATTATAATATTTTTATATATTGTTCTAACTGGTATCTAGTTTCTATATGTTTAATTATTTACTTTATTTTGTAGAAAGTACTCAAAATAATTCAATGAAATAATGTTTATGTAGGTAATTATTAGAGGGGGAAATATGTCTTTTTCATTCTGATTGACAGATTTCAGAGTTACTTATTTGCGTAAAAGTTTGAGAGCGAGAGAAAGTCGATTGCGTGGGAGAGCATCTCTTTGGTTTAGGATTTTTGACCAACTTAACATCGAACCAGTGGCCAAGAGGTTAGTGCTTGGCCTTCAGTTCAACAGTTAGTAGGTTCGTGTCCCACCTTGGGCGTGGATATTTGAAGCGGTTCAGAATCCAATTTGAACCGTAGGCCCCGGTTTAAATAGCTCTAGTTTTCAAAGAAAGGCCGTAGAGCTACAAGCAAACAATTGACCAATTAAACTGCCTTCTGTGTGATGTGGTTGAACCAATGAATCGAGCCCACTCCCACCTTAACTGTCCCTTCAAAGCGATACTGAGACGGCGGAGTGTGTATTGGAGAGCTAGAGAACTTTTAAGACAATGACTTTGGTTTATTTTTACACTTTAAGTCATCTGTAGTTTTTTTGTAGCATTTTCACCTTTCCTTTTTATTGTCTTGCCTTTAGAAATAAATAAAAATAAGTTCTATAAAGGCACTAACCTTTTTTCATTTCTTAAGGAATGTTATAAATATAAATGTCATGCAATTTGTTTAAATGTAAATTTATTTAAACAAATCACATGACATTTTTCTGAAGGCGGTTTCACACCTACCTCGTCAGCTCTCTGTCCTCTATGTCAGCAGTTCATTGGTTTGTCAACTTCAATTTGTATGGTTTGTAATGGTTCATAAAACTAACTTGCGTCATCACTAATAAAATAAATTTAATAACTTACTGTTACAATTATAATTTATAACTGTAGAAGGTGTTCCAATTATGTCTTGCGCAAAAAAGAGTTATAAACCAAGTTATTATACTGAAAATATAACATTCCGAAATTTTTATGAGTTTAAAAGTATTTTCCCGTATGAGTAACGGTAATTTTTAATTGGCTATTTTTCCTTTGAAATATTTTTCACATCGCTTTTGTAAAGTAATATAGTCAATACATGGATGTCAAGAGATTATGAAATTTAGATATGGAAGACTAAAGCAATGATCATAATATTCTGTGGGCGTATAAAATTATAGTCACCAAATTTCTTGCAAATTTTCATATTTATACAAGAACTGAGATAACTTTGTCAAATGTTTTTGGTATTTGTCTTTGTAAATAATGTAAACTATGTATATTTCATTAAAATGACGTTCAAGTGCATTAAAAATTGCTGCACCAAGAAGGCGACATGCTACAGACGTGAAATTTCTACGAAAGGAAGAAGGTGATGTGATATGCAAATGATTAGTTTTTCAGCGCATTCAGACAAAGTAGGCGCCAGTAGCGACACCTACATTGTGTTTAAATGAGGAAATTGTTCAACCGGTTCCTCATACACAAATTGCATTTGAACGTTGTTGCCTGGTGAAAAGTTGTTGTGATGCCTCGTGTAAGAAGAAGAAATGCGTACAAGCACGTTTCTAATTTTGATAAAGGTCGAATTGTAGCGTACCGGGTTTGCGGTTTATCTTATCGCAGTATTGCTGCTCGCGTCGGTCGAGATCCAATGACTGTTAGCAGAATATGGAATCGATGGGTTCAGGACGGTAATACGGAACGCCATGCGGTATCTCAACGGCCACCTATCACTAGCAACCCAGAAGACAGGCATATTATCCGCATGGCCGTAATGGATCGTGCAACCACGTCACGAGCCGTGAGTGAAGAAACGGGATCGTTTGGAAGACAACAAGTGTCTGCACGAACAGTTCGACGACGTTTGCAGCAGCATGGACTCTCAGCTCGGAGATCATGGCTGCGGCTTCCCTTGACGCTGCGTCATAGACAAGAGCACCTACAATGGTGTGATCAACGGCGAACCTGGGCGCACGAATGGTGAGACGTCATTTTTTCAGATGAATCCAGGTTCTGTGTTACAGCATCATGATGGTCGCATCCGTGTTTGGCGGCATCGTGGTGAACGCACACTGGCAGCGTGCATTCGTCATCGTCATACTGGCCATCACCCGGCGTGATGGTATGGGGTGCCATTGGATACACGTCTCGGTCACCTCTTGTTCACATTGACGGTGCTTTGAACAGTGCACGTTACATTTCTGGTGTGTTACGACCCGTGGGTCTAACCTTTATTCGAGCCCTGCGAAACCTTGCGTTTCAGCAGGATAATGCCCGACCTCATGTTGCCGGTATTATACGGACCTTCCTTGATACGGAACATGTTCGGCTGTTGTCCTGGCCATCACGTTCTCCAGATATTTCACCAATAGAAAACGTCTGGTCAATGGTTGCCGAGCGACTGGCTCGTCACCAAACGCCAGTCACTACGGTTGATGAACTGTGGCATCGTGTTGAAGCTGCATGGGCATCTGTACCTGTACATGCAATCCAATCTGTGTTTGACTCAATGCCCAGGCGTATAACTGCTGTTATTACTGCTAGAAGTGGTTGTTCTGGGTACTGATTTCTCAGGATCCCGCCAAATTTTTTGAAAATTTAATCATTTTTTATTTCTAGTATAATATATTTGTCCAATAAATATCATTTTGTTATCTGCATTTCTTCCTGGTGTAGCAATTTTAATGGCCAGTAGTGTGCAATTAAATATAATTATTTTTATTTTCATACTCCCACAAAAATAAACGGCGAAGGTCACTTTATCAAGAAAAGCGTCTCCCCCGTGTTCAGTGTATGGAGGATTCCATGCCTGGCCCAACCAAGTATCTTTTGATGTATCTAATATTTGAAGTATCTAATGAAATCTTATGCATATTCGGTTGGTTATAATGTCTCTCTATTGATTTGGTGGGGGAAGGGAAGAGATTAGTTGCTCAGGTATCGAACTCGTTACTTGGTCGCGGTTCAAAATGAACGAAACAGTCGACTGTGTTTAACGATTTCAGATGGCAGAAATAAGAGATAGGAAGTTTATCATGTTAATCAGCCTAATTAAAAGGAGAGTGACATAAGCACACGTGTAAGATTAAGTTAGTTTTTGATAAGTTATTCCACAAAACTCCACCTTTGTTCCACGTTTTAAAAAAGATAATTATTTAGTAACCAGATTTCCATCTAAAAATCTAAGAATACATTGGTTTTAAGTGATCTGAGAGGAAAAAACAACAAATAGGAAATTAACAATCATTTTCAAAACTGACTGTTGAGCGACCAGCAAACCAAAACTAAACCTAACAAACATTTTCTTTCTATTAAGAAAATAATTGATGTTCTTGGATATAAGAGAGAGAGAGATTTTGAAAGAAGCAACATAAGATTCTCTCTATATTTACATCATTAGTATTTTAAACATGTCTTTGTAAGAATAAAATTATTTATTCTTTTATTTATATTTATTCCACGTGATAATTCATACATAAATCTTGAATTTATATATTTAAAATAGGATGTGCAGCTTTTCTGATTATTTTTTGACTTTAATACACATATTCATTCTTTATATTGTTGATTCTTAATTTAATTAGTTTGTTGTTCTAAATACGTGGTCAGATTTACATTTAAACATAACTATGTAGCAAAATCAACAGGCAAACTTGTGCTAACATTCAAGACACTTGGAAAATGTTTTGCTAAAAAGCTGTGGCAAATTTCAGACAGTGAACAAGCCATAATTGCTTGGTACTTTAAAAAAAATTAGGCGTCCTTTCACCCAGTTTACGCCAATTTTGTAATTCAGGCACTATGAACGGAGAACATCTTGATTATCCAAAGTTAGATAAAGATTTTCAAAAACGAAATGAGATTAGCAAATTGTACTGGAACACCAGAACTTTCCTGAGCTTCTTTAAAAGAGTTCTCTTACGTTCTTTTTCTTGTTAATTTTTTTTTAATTTTTACAATTTTTACTTTTATTCTTACGTTATATTGCTCAGGTTATAACTTTAAATGTTTATTCTTTTTATAATAGTTGTTGTTCTGTGATACTTGCCCTGTTTTGCATTTTGGATTGCTTTTTTTTTCTCTCCGTTAAAGCCATATGTAATAACAACGTATTATTTCAATGTTGAAATGATATTAAAAAAATTTTTGTCTAAGAATAAAACACGTCTTGATTGGCACTGCTTATTATTTATCTTGATTTCGATTTTGTTTCCTTCTTTAAATAATAAACGACGAATCTATACTTCACCTGAATTATAAAAAAAAACACCCTAATTTTCCATATTTAGTTATTTTTTTATTTTAATCCGTTTGCTTCACACATTAATCTTTTATGTTTTAAAAATATTCATCAAAGGAAAATCAAGCATTTCAAAAGGATTTCAAATTTACTCCCCCTATTACCTGTCCTCATTACGAGCTTTATCATTTCGTCTTATTGCGGCTATTATTCTCCTTAATTGCAGAACAAGTAATCCTTCATTAGATGATGTTTGAAAACGCTGTTACCTTCGGTAGTTTCCGTGATAATTAACAAGCTTAATTATCCCCTTCATCTTAAGCTACGTTATAATGAGAAGGCATCAATCGATAAGCAACTTATTCATTTTGCTCTTAATGCTCCTTGAATTCGAAACAGGATGTTTTGAAAGACATAATGTGTGTATTTATGTTGTATACAACATAAGAGTTTATTTCGTTTATATTCATTAGAATATTTGAAAGATATATGTTTTAACATGTAAGGCTCAAATGTTTTCTAGATTCTATTACTTCTACAATAAGTGAAAAATAATATATATATATAAAATATAATATAATATAATATAATATATATATATATATATATATATATATATATATATATATATATATATATATATATATATATAATATAATATAATATATATATATATATATATGTATATATATATATAATTTTAATTACGTCGCTGTGAAGAAAATAGTTCTTGTCGACTAATAAAGATAACTTAAAATAACAGTGCATGATATGAAATTAATTTAGACTTAAATATAAAAAATTATAATATTAGAATTGACATATCTAACACTGAATTAAAAACAAAAACATTGGTTTTTATGTTATTAAATAAAATTTCATGGAATAATTGAAACGTTTCGTTTTACTTTTAAAGTAAAACGCGAAACATATATAATGGTTTTTAATATTTTATATATTAAATATAGAATAGTATTGTTTCATATTGAAATAAAATTATAACTAGAAATTAAAATACAAATTGCTTTGAATTTCATTTGTAAACTAAGAATAAATGAAGCTGAAAATAATTTAACAGTCAATAGATACATTTTTTTTATTTAATTTTATAATTTAACATCAAACATGATTTTACACAAATAATTAATTACTTTTTGTTTTAATTATTTATTAAAACAAAACGTAATATTCATATAATTAATTATTTTTAATGTTCCAATGTTGAAAATAATAAAAGAATTGAGAAATGGTACCTAATGAGAAATATACCTTTTCTGTATTAAGTGATCATTATCAATTTTCTGTATTCAGATTACGTCATACGTTGAAACAAGAAATAATTCCTCCCACTGTTTTAATAAGCTTGAAGGAAGCTTGAAAATAATTACTTTTCTTTTATGGGTGTATTAAAAACGGGGTAAAAAATGAAATCATGACCAGGGTGCCAAGAACTGACCATTTTCTACGAGTGACTCTGCGAACACGTGTCTATTTGACGCACGAAAGGAAATTTACTTATTAGCTGTATTTATATCATTATTTGAAAAGAACACATTCCCTTAGTTTAGAACCATACTTTTCCTATTGATTCACCGGTTATGATCCAAACCATTGTTGAACAAGGGGAAGTGGGTGGTGAGTTTGCTATGCACATCTGTAGGAGTGAGTGATTGGAAGTTTTCTAGGTTTTTTTCCTTTCAAATCTCGAATTCGGCTCATTACTTAAAAAAAAAAGTCTTCCAAAAAGAGGAAAATGTTCAAATGCTTTATAATGATTTTCGGTTCTTGAATGTGAGTATATGGGGTTCTCGCATTGTCCTGCAGGAGGATGATAAAATCACGCAACATGCTAGAGGGATGGGATTTCCTTAATTTGATCCTGCATTTCAGAAGCTGACATGTTTTAAAATCTAATCATAATTTTGTCCTCCCAAGTGAATCCTTTTTTGAAAACATTTTATCATTTCAGAAGCTAAGATTAGCCCTAATTATTTTTTCCCTTTCAAGAAAATTTCTCTTCACCATACTTGCTCAATAAAGGATCGTAACTTTTTTTTTATCTGGAATCATCTTCGTTTAAAATTTGAGAGTAGGGAAATATTAAGACATATAATTAGAAACCACACTATAATTAATTTTATAGACCGAACATTAATACATAAATTATTTTATTCTTTAAGTAAATTTGTAATAAATACAGATGAATGTTTTTGATGTTTGTATGTTCAATTGAAATATACATTTGCTCATCTTGAAAATAATTTTTTTCAGCACTCTTGTTGTTCACTGCAAACAGATTGGATCCAAGACCGATGAAAATCAGGTTGCACCTAAACCTGTGACAACGACCATTTTATAAACATCTTTTGCAAATTTGGTCTACGACTTATACACGCATAGGGGAAAGAGATAGAGAAGAGTTTATTTTTTCAGCAATTTTTTCTCTTATCTTTAATAAATATTTATACTTCCCTATTAAGATAAAATCACTATATATCTATGTAAAATTTATATAGTGTGTATTTCTTTTTATTTATTTCAATAAAGTGTATTATTTCCTTTGACTTCATTTTTATTAACCTCAAATTATTAGATTACGATTTATATTGTCCTTGTTCATATGATGAGTAATTCTAATATTCCTTTTTTTAAAATATTTCTGTAGTGCAAAAAAGTAAAAAAAAAAAAAAAAAAATGTAATTATTGTAAAGAAATTCAAACAAATCCTTTAATTTTATGTTTCTTAATATAGTGTATTTAATTTAATCTGAAAATCAAATAATGCGTTGGATATTTTTAGCGTGTGTTGAAAAATGCATTTATTTGTATTAGTTTAAATGACTTAAAATATTTTTATGTTAATTTGACACCCACTGAAAGTATAATGACTGCATTACGTTGAATTGTGTATTATACATTAATATTCCAAATTATAATTAAAATAAGGAAGTATGTATTACGGTATTTGTGCTGATAGTATATTAAGAAACAATAAATGTATCTCTGCCACTAATTTGTTTCAAATATGTCACCTTTTAAAAATTATCTAAACTGACGATTCATCCTATTTAATTTATTATCACTTAGCGATTTCTTATGTACGAAAAATGAAATATTTTGAAAGTTTAAAAGTTTTCTTTAGATTTAATTTCAGACAATATATATAATTCTTAATTTCTTAGAATGAGAAATTATTTGAATATATGTTATAGTGTTACTTTAGAGACAAGGACAAGCACAGCTCGTTATTCCATAGGCTATTTGAATTTTAGTCACTAGAGTGCTGTTTTCGTTTAACCAGAGCACCACGAAGGTGGAAGTACGATTTTGATCTAAGCTCTTCCGATAGATGGCACCACCAGAGGAACCAACCCTTAATTATTCAAATATATTTATTCAATAAATATATTGGAATATATTTATTCTTCAACGAATAGATCACGAGTAGTACTGCACAGAAGCTGAAACAGGAATTTTAAGTTTAAATATGGAATATTATCTCAGTTAATTAATTCTACATTATACTTGGTGAATACATTTTTGATTCATAAAAGTCACATATTTACTCAAAAAAAAAAAGGTTTTTGGGAGTGTTTTTTTTCTTGTCTTTCATACAGAGAGGGGGACTTTAAATGTACGGGAAGTGTAAAGGCATTTCTAGGGAATAAATGCATTAATTGAGACTCTAATAGGCTTTCGAACGATACATGGAATTCCGACTTCACAAAAAAGATCTAAATAGGATATATTTACTGTATGAGATCATACATGCAACTAAACACGGTTAACAAAATTATCTTATCTTGTAATGAATCATCAGTCACATAAAAGTATCTTGTAGCACCAAAATATCTCTTGGAAGTTGTATTCGGAAATGATATGTTGTTAGAAATCAAACATTTTGTAACTCTTTGCCAGGTACATCACTTAGCTGGCACCCGAATGATTAGTGCTCTGGCCTTCAGTTCAACAGTTTGTGAGTTCGATTTCTACTTCGGGCTGGGACGTTTATTGTAGTTCCACTTTAAACTTTAGGGCCTATTCTAATTAGCCCTTGCGTACAAAAATACGTTGAGCGACAAACCCAAAATTTGGAAACATTATTCCTTAGTGGGCTTTAAAATTTTAATTTATGATTACCCAGTGTAATTTTTTATACATAAGTTAATAATTTTTAGACATATTAATTTATTTGGATGCATTTTTAAAATAATCGTGGAATATTATAGCACTTTGTTTATTTTTATAGCATTGTGTGCGCTATAACTTTAATTAATAAATATAAAATTATTAATTTGATCTTTAAATTATATATATATGTGTGTGTGTACACACACACACACACACACACACACACACACTGAAATGTAATTTAAATATTTCATTGAGCTTAAATCCTGCATTATTTTTGTTCTTTACTCTATTTTATTTATGCATTTGGTATGAAAAATAAAGTTTTCTGATCTGTATTAATTATAATTTATAATGATTTATAACTTTGAATATTTAGTGTTTTAGTTGTCAGATTTTTCATGAATTAAAGAGTATAACTTAAACTAAGCCAGATTTGTTGCTCCAAATTTTTTAAAAGGTATCTTTGTTCTGAATTTCACAAACCTGGCAGACAAACGGTCAACTCTCTGATTTTTGGTTCAACAGTTTGTGGGTTCGAATCCCACCTTGGCCTTGTGTGATATCTGTAGTTAGAAATCAACTATAAATCCCTGTCTAATTTGCTCTCGTGTGCAAAATAAAATTCTCTGAGCGACGAACAAATCATAGTCTTTGCTCTAATTCAAATTTTTTTTTCTTTTAACTTTATAAAATTTTTGAATGATCCGAGAGAATATTTTCAGCATATATAAATAAATTATGATTTTTGAGGGAGACATTCTGCCATAGTTTCTCAAGAATGAAAAATGATGAAATAAAAGCGGCCTGAAAATTGTAACAGGTCATTGCCTTTCCTTCATTCAGATAAACTTTTCAGCAGCGGGGGTTGCCAATCAATATTTGCATTGGAAACATTTCTATGGTTACGATTTTCTCCTGACTCATATAATACGTCAGTGTTGGCCACATAGGAGGCCAAAAGAGAGCCGCGCTCCGATTTTTTATTTTATGAGGAGAGGTATACGTAAATAAATAAATCCGAAGGCAAAAACTATCTTCGTTTATTGTACCATTCACGCAACTAAATGAAAATAGTAGCATAAAATGATCAAATCACCGGGATTGAAGCTCCTCGAATCACGTAATTTACATTTAAGTTGAAAATCAGTGAGGATTTGTTTCCTAATGGTATACATAAATTGCTAATTTTGGGTTTTTTATTGTAATATAATTAATCAGGCATATCAACATTATTATTATCAATAAAATCATCATTTTTAACCCATTCTTTATTGAAAGTTCTATTTTCAACTTTTAACTTTCATTTTCAAATACTTTCCATATGGTCGTCTAGTAAAAGTATTTACATTTATGATTCTGAAATAGGGCAAATTAATTAGGACTCGGAAAAATTATACTTGTAAAATTTTTTATAAATATGATAAAGATTTTATTTACTTTTTTAAGTTGAAGAATTGACAAACATAATCTGTGAACAAAAAAAATAATACTGCTGTTTTGGTGTGTATTGTAGAAATTGGCCGAGATATACGAAATAATATGGATACTTCATATCTCGGCCGTTTTTTGCTTGAAGTACGCAATATAAATGCTTGTAGTACATACGAAATATGATTGTCTCTCATTTTTACTAACTAGTTAGGGACGGGTAAAATAGTTCTTAAAATCAAAAGTTCGAAATTTGGAATGATAAGTGTTCGATCTAAAATAATTTCAATAAAGTTAATGTTTCTCTTTTTTTATAAACAAAATATTATATGAAAAAAAGGATTTAATATACACTGTATAAGAAACGCACACATATAAAATAAAGCTCATACTTAAAACAATTCTTTCTTGAATTTCATTATTGTGATATCAGGCAAAGTATTAAACTTTTTCTTGATGGAAAACATTTTAAATAATTAATTTTTCTACTTATAAAAGCATTTCACTTTTTTTTTTTAAAAAAAAAAGAGTACCTCAATCTGATTAGCCTTTCATCTTCAGCCTTTCTTGATTAGCAAATGATCATAGCATTTTATTTACCTTTTTTTATGTTATCACAACCATTTAATCATCCGGGGTATTTCTTAATTACAAATAATATCCATATTTAGAAGTCTTGAAATAAAACTTCGGACTGATTTCTTTGCCCAAGTTAATAGATGAGCAACATTTTCCTTCAAGTCATCTGATAAAAGTTCTATTCTTTCCTCAGTTAACACACTGACTTTAATAGAGCTTGCATGCCAAAACGATAGGCACATCGCTTTTTTCTGTAAACAGCATTACAAGAATATCTGTTTCACAAAACGATTCGTAGAAGGGAATTGAAATTATCATTGCGTCTTTAGGACCATGCAGGGATCAGGCATTAGTTCGTTAAATACAGAAAGTTCATAAAATAGAAGTTCGTAAAAACGATTTTGCGAGAGTCTAAATTATAACTACCAATACTAGCTCCTTTACATACAAATTGTCAAAAATGGTTTGCGCATGCTCTTGCTACAAATGTGGCTCAGGGGAAAAATTTTAATGATCGCATTTAACTAAGAGCAGTATATTTAGTCTCTTTGTAATATGTTATGATATAATCACGACTTTTGATTCAATCATACTGATTCAGTAATATATTATAATCATAAGAGAATTATTGCATACAAAATAATAAACTGGAGTAGCTGGAACAAATTGAATTATTATTAATAATGCCATTTCATATATTTATGGTTATTAAATAGAGATTTTGTGTGTTAAAAATGTTTTCAGTTATTCTGATATAGGCTTATATTTTTCATTATTACGTACATATGTATGCGTATAATTTATGCATGCATAATAGATATTTTTAAATAATTTTCTATTGTTATATTTTTAGTATCTACTCTTGTTTAGTTTTTATAATTACATTTTATTACATTAAGACTACATTTTTATTCTTATTCTTCTGAATCCAGTCATATCGATTCATATAATATATTGTAAAAATATTGTCCAGCAAAATAGTTATTTCAGTTTGCATAACAAAATTTTCTGTCGAATGAATTTTGTGGTTTTTATTCAAAAGAGCTTATAGTTCGTACATTCCATTTCGCATTGAACATGGATCTTTGCAAGTGTTTGCAATTCACTATAGACTGTAGACAAAGGTTAACACAACACCACATTAATCACTGAAATCCACTTGAATATCATTGTGTGAATGATTATAGTAATAGTTTTCCACCAGTTTAAGTTTATTTCCCCAAAACATAACACAAATTAATAATACTAAGCTCTGTTAAGTTTATGAGTATTTTTTAAATAATATAGTTCATTTATTCTAAACATATTTTCGTCTAGAATATATATTCTATATCTCTTCCCCACAATCGTATCGTATAATAACTCTATGTAACAACGTATAATAAACCGGCTGCGTATAATAATGCAATTAGTAGTATAGCATTCAGTGATTAAACATTTCCTTCAGGTCTCAGGTTCTTTAACTCAATCCAAATTTAATCTACACCAAAATTCTTTTTCAAAATTAGCCAATGAGAAAACACACGAGATCACGAACGTTTGAGTAATAAAATTAGGAGAAGCAGAATTCCTTATTTATTTCGAAGCAGAAGATGAATTATAAACAGCGAGCCCTGGTCACCAACTCTTAAATTATTTATTGTAGGACTTAATTGGCATCTTGCTTGCTTCCAATTAAGAAATTTCTAAAAACAAACTAAAAAATATTGTTTTGATAGTTTTGTGAGAAAATTAATGATTTTTTCATATATATCTAAAAATGGTTCCTTGTCATTATTCTTTAGATTTGTGAGAGTAAAAGAAGATGTACGAATCACGTTACAAATTCCTCACTAAATACCAAAATATTTTATTTTTTATATTTATAAAATGGTTTGATTGATATATAAAGTCTCGTTATTAACAACATTATTTTAATATTGAAGAATGTATTAATTACGACGCGATTTCATGTGCAATCAAAAATACACACACAGGATTGCTCTTTTGAGGAGGAAGTATTCCGTATTCCAGTGTTCAGAAATGCATGTGTTCAGAATGTAACCATGACTAACCACATGTATCGGGATGTCATACTGTAATAACATGTACGTGTGTTTCGGGGCGCCATGGGTGCAGAATTTCTGTATAAGGATGACAACGCCCGTCTTCATCATGTAAACATTGTAGATGAATGCTTTCAATTGGAGGATATCACCCGTATCACTGGCCAGTATACTCACCGGAAAGGATTCCAATAGAGCATGAGTGGGACATACTTAGCCGACGACCGCCAACCCTCTCCCACATATCTACCGGAACTTCGGATTGCAATGCTTGATGAGTGGTTTAATATTGCCCAAGATCAGATCGATAATTTGATACTCAGCATGCCTAGGCGTTGTATTACATCGGCTGGGGGGCATACTATGGGTTATTCATTATACCAACCATGTTAAACTGTTTTTTGTAAATAGGTTCTTTTATGAAATTTGCCCCAGGGAGTAAAAATCACAACTTTTATTAATGATGTCAAATATAGAGCATCTTTTTTGCTCTTTACCTCTCTCCTTAAATAAACAGACTTTACAAATAAGTGACATTTGCTTTGTTTCTGTCACTTTCTTTGCCTGAACTTGCATTATCCTTAATTTATGGACAGGAGTGTATATTTATTATAGGTCACTGCAATATTCCGTGTAAACTATATAGTTTACATGGAACGATGCAGTAATTTACAAATTAACTTTTAAACACATTCTTGTAAAATTGACAATGGCCTTTAAAATGAAGTTAAATTAAGAAATTGTATTGTAGGTTTCTCAATACAAATTGCATTTTAATGTTTACTCAAGTGAAAAATTGTTGTATTATTTTGTGTAAGAGGAAGAAAAGCTTATCTGTATGCTTATTTGATATAAAAGACAAATTGTAACCTGCTAGTATTATAGTTTATCATATTGCAATATTTTTTCGATCAAGATGCCTTGACCGCCTGTAAAATATGAAAGTAATGAATTCAGAATGATCGTACGGAACAACTTGCTGTTTCTCAGTAGCACTATCCAACACACACTCGAACTATCCCTAACACACAAGAAGAGAACTATGTTATCCACGAAGCATTCATGGATTCTAACGGCACGGCTCGAACCCCGATCCATTAAATAGGATTTTTTGTAAGACGAGTATCTTCATGAAAAATTCGATGATGTTTGCATCAGCATGGACTGTTAGATACAAAGTTACAAAGTAGTTCAGTTGTTGCTTACAAAGTCAACAGATCATACTTCACTAGAGTATATTTAGAATATGAACTTAATGCAGCTTCTTCTTCAGTAATATTAGTTAACTGGTGGAACAATCGCTTCATTCACGACAGAATATACTTCGGAGGAACATTTGTAAAATAATGAATTATATTTACCACCAAAAATTATGTTGTGCAGATCACAGGAGAATTTTGAAACCAACTTAAAATAACATCCCTTACATTTAATCAACAAATACATTTTTTTAAATTTATAATTATTTTCTCATTGACACGGAGTCTATGAACATGCTGAATTCTTTTGTATACATGTATGTTTTTTACGCATTAGTGCGTAAAAAGTGCCAGCATTTTACTAAGCTTATGCAAGTGCTTATGCTTCGTCTCAACGACATTGAAATAAAAGCAAAAATCTTATATATCAAAATGCGTAAAACTTTATTGGTAACGTTACTATTGTAACGTTATTATTGGTAACTTTATTGGTAAATTAATTATAGATGAAAACAGAATACAACGCGATATACATTTAATACGTTTAGACGCAAAATTTTCTGTACATACAATAGTAACTTAAATTATTACCATTAGAAATTTAAAGTAAATATTTTTTCTTCGATCTTTGTAACTTTACATTAAATAGACCCTCATTCTACAGTATCGTACTTATTTGAACAATTTAAATAATCTTAAAATTAGCAAAATTGTCACAAATTTGATTGGCGAATTTGCATCCCGTCAGAAAATTTCTGCAAAATTAAATATGGTTTCATGAAAAACAAAATATGAAACCAATGAAATTTAAAATATCATATATTAAATACACTATCAGAAAAAATATTGATATTAAGTAATATTACATGAAATATCTCACTGAATCTGTATATATATATATATATATATGTGTGTGTGTGTGTGTGTGTGTGATAGATTTCTAAGGAATGTGTTTATCTATAAAATTTTCTACAAATAATTGCCATCAATAAAAATAATAAAAGACAGCTCTTAGAGAGATGCAATTAAAATAGTTGGATTGAAAATAAAAAACTTAATCAACTAATTCATTTTTTAAGCGAAACTTTTTTTACGATAATAAACAGAAGAAATATATTAAACATATAATTTAATTGCTACCATCTTTCTCTAATAAGCTGGAAGGTATGATTTCATATTACAGTATCACCTGATTAAGCATTAATTTTCAGACTTTAAAATATTGTGTTAACTGTTTATTCTATACTCGTGAAAACTTTAATCAGCCTTTATTCAAATAATATTTGGTTCCATAGTCTAGTGATACTGACTATGACATATGACAGTAAATTGATAACTATGGCAGTAAATTCAAACAAGAATAACTTATATTGAACACATAGAATTTGGTTGCAGAAAATTGTTTTCAGTGTTTCGTTGCAAATATATATCTGATATATTTGTCTAATAAATATGTAGTGAACATTTAGTAATGATTTAATAAAAGACAAGTCTGGAGTAAAAACTGTCTTGAAATAGATAATACTATTTTTGCTCTTCTTTGATCCAATGAAATGCAGTATTTCGTATTATTATAATATTACACGACATTAAAACTCGCATTAAAGATATTTCATCATATACACACATTGCTGGTCACCTAAAATGCAACACCAAGAGACACCGTATGTATCAAACCAAAGTTTATTTGGCAGATTATACAATGATAAAATGATTGAAATTACAGCTTCTTGTGAAGTGTGGAGGATAAAAAATCAGTAGAAATTGTAGCCGCCATTTTTAACTATAACCTCTACCAACCGCCTTGGTACAGAATCAAAGAGGCTTTGGATGTATTCTTGGGGTATAGAAATTCATGCAACTTCTACATATTACCAAAATTGATTTGGTGTAGCAGTGGATAATGTATCTCAAGCCTGTTGGTGTGTAAGTATAGACCACATGTTTTAATTGATGAAAGATTTGGAGAAGAAAGAGGCTTAAGAAGCAATTCAGTTTGATAAAGAACTCTTAAACACATAGCTGGGCATTTGTAGTCGTGCATTTTCCTGTTGTAATAGGGTTGATGGAAATGTGGAATACGTGGGCTTACCATGGGTTCCAACTCCTCAGAGATGTAGCGATGTCTATTCAATGTACTGTCAATGGATTCTAGAGAGATGCAGAATTTGAATTAAATACCACCTCAGCCATGATAGCGGACGCAGAACTAGTGTGGCGATGAATGACGCAACAACTGAAAAATCTCTCTTTATGAGATCTCAAGACTCGAATTCAGCGATTAAGAAGCTGATGCCAGAAGCGGGATTAGTTGATAAAGGCAATGCCGTTAAATTTCGTTCTCAATGTTCGTCGTTCATCTTAACATTCTCTGCGCAAGCTTCTGTGGCTTTGAGTCAAGGGTAAACAGAAAAATGGACATCTTGCAAACATTCTGCTCAATGCAAATGATTTCAAATTGTACGAGCGGACAAAGAAGGACGCGTAACAAATTGAATTTATTGTGCTATGGCTCGTGATATGACTGAGTGATTTATGATTGCCATAAGCACAATAAACCTGTCATCACGATCTGTGCCACAACAAGGTGACTCATCACTCTCTTCGGTCCACTGTTCTCATCAGCAGCCAGCGATTACAGATCAGCATCATAATTACTTGGCTTCGTCCAACAATGCCACAAATTTATTTGACGGATAATACGTACTCCCTATAGGCTATTAATCTTCCTCCAAATTTACTCTATAAATACTCAATGCCTTTTATGAGACATAATTAAAGAGCTTACGTAAGAAAAAACCTTCTTGAAAACATTTGAGTTATCTGCAATTTCTTCTCGCATTATATAGTGGTTTCAGATGGCAGGCAGCGTATGCTCTGCAATGCTAATGATTTGCATATTTTTCCCCACAGTCGGTGTGTAGCCTCTTGGTGTGTATCTTCCTTCAGTGTGTAGCCTCTTGGATTGCCAACAGTGTAGCTTTAGTATATGTTTGCGTAGATATTGTATATGCATTAATAGACTTTTGAATTACATCTCCAAACTTCACTGTGAAAAGTTGCTGGTTACATTGCTGAGCTGCCATCAAAACTCTGGCTTTCTTTTCAACAGTTTGTGGGTTCAAATTCCACCTAGTTTTGGATGCTTTTAGTTGCTTAGAATACACTTTAAACAGTTAGTCCTGGTCTAATTAGCCCTAGTAAGCAAAATAGAAAAAAACGATGGATGAGTGTATAGCAAATCAAATCAATCTTCACTGATAAATCTATATAAACAAATGATAGAATTAGAAATGACCTAATATTTTCTGTAAGTAATTATTTATATTTTGTAATATGCTTAACATTGTTTCTGAAACATGCTGTTTCGGTAGAGCCTATAGAATCTACAAGACAATACAAATGAATAAAACAAGCAGTTGACAACTATTTTTTTTTGCAACTACAAAAATAATTTGAAATGAGAAACATTATTTCTCATCACTATAGGCAAAGTTATTATGTAACCACTACATGCTAATAGCTCTTTATGAACCACTGTCAAGTTATATCATAGAGTATTTATAAATTCTGTACGCACTTATTTCCATCATTTTTCGCCAAATTTTTGGCTGTTCCTAGTTGCAGCGCTTCTTTAACATCAATTTAGAATTGACTTCAGAGACACTTTGTTGATACTAAGATTTTCAATCTCATCAACTGAACAATTTGATTATCAATATATAGCCCTTATGACAGTTTGCAGTTGTAACTTTTTGAACATCAATACTGCTTAAAATAGTACGCTAGAAAAATGTTACAGGTACAATTCATCATGTGCTGTTGATTCCGGAGATATTTTACAGTTATGTTACCATCTACTGGTACGCTTTCATTGCAGAAGGTATATTTCTGGTGCTAAACCTTTCAGTTCCATCAATTGAAAAATTCAATGAAAGATCATTTTAGGTACTCTATGCGTTTTGTAACGCAATGCTTTGCCAGTATACACTCAGATTAATGCAGATTCGATTTGGTGACATGTTATAAGTATATTTTTTTGTTAGAGATATATACAGTAGAACTCTAATTATTGAAATTAATTGGGACCGGAACCCATTCTGATAATAAAAAGTTCAATTAATTGAATTCTTTTTGAAAAATGATCTGTATCAATTAATTATTATGTGTTGAAAAGGAGTGAAAAATTACATATTTTAAAAGAAAAACTTTGAATTAATTAAATGATAAGGCAACACTTTTACATGTTAAGGTAATTACAAATTTTGTTCATTAGTACAGTAGGTATGTACAATACTCGAAATGAAGGTCATTGTTTCATGGATAATTAAGTCAGAGAAAACTGTTTCACTGCCTGCATCCGTTTTTAGGCAGTCAAGTCGCGCGTCAGCTTGACAGGAAAAAAATCCTTCAACTCAATACGCTTATGTGTACTTTGTATACAAGCCTTAATCTATTTGAATACTTTTAATAAAGTTATGAAATTCTTTGTGTATTAATTGTAGTTTGAGTGAGAAAATTATAAAATGTGAACTGTTCAATTATCTTTACCTCATTCTTCACAAAAATTTTGATTATTTTGTTTCGTTTTAAGTACGCAAAGTATAATTAAAATAAACCTAAATGCTGGGGTTATAACATAGAAAAGCTGTAATTGCCAGTGATAATAATAAACATAAGGATTTAATTAAACACGTTGGGTAAATTTGAGATTTTTTAAAATTTTAAAATGCTTGCAAAATGTTTTTATGTTTAAATGCATAACAGTATTTATTTATACAAGAGATATTTAATAATTTATTTGAACATGGAATTAATTATTATAGAAAGTTGACTGTATATTTGCATGGAGATAAATAGTAAGACATTATTGATAAGATTTATGTAATAAAAAATGCTTTAATTTTAAACTTTAGAAAAATAAAATCTTTTAGTTTTATTTAAAAATTTCTTACATTTTTGATGTAAACATTATCAAAAAGCATGTAAGAATTATGTTCCGACTAACACATACAAACACACAATAGGTGACTTGAAGTTATAATACTTTATTATTCAACTGTAAAATATGAGTTTTTCTGATTAATTTAAATTAGAGTCAATAAAATCCTCAGATCATACTGAAATAAATATCAAAAAATTCCAAAATCCGAAATGATTCTGAACGTTTAATATATGCAAGCAAAAAAGTTAACATTATTTATTTTATAAAAAAATATATTGAAGTAGAATTGAAGCATTTTATTAAGTGAAGAAGCATTTAAAAATACTAGAATAATATAATTTAAATGAACGTTTTTCATTATAAACTACAATAGTTGATTTCTGGGAATATAATTTAGATTTAATAAAATTTACATACTGGTTTCATTTTATAAGTGATTTGAATTATTTGTTTCTGAGTTATAGATATGCATTATTTTTAAGATAATGACAACTGCTATTTGGTTTTAATATGGTTCATGAGTAAAAAAAGGGATTTTTATCTACTAGAGCATTTATGGAATATTGTCATTAAACACTGATATGCATAATTTTTTCCATGAAGATTTTGCTAAATAGCATTAAATTTGGTATCTTTTATCATTACTAAGTTGAGAGAAATGTTAAAGTTACATTTATTAAGTTATTTTTTTCGAAATTATATTAGCGAATCAATTTGTTGGATGCTAATGAAAAAAATTTTGTTAAAAATTTCAAGTGAAATATTTAAGGATTTTTTGCTCCGAGGATTTTAAAAATTGGATTAAGGAAGTTATTACTTTTGAATCTAGAATATTTTCAAGATTCTAGGTTTCGAATGTCACATACATATAGTTAAGACGTTTAAAACTCTGCTTTTTATCCAGGTACAGGCACATCAATCAACATTTTCCCTCCGTAAATAAAGAACTAGTTTCACAAGTATAATATTAATTAAAAGAAAAGAGCTTTGATTAAATTTCTCCTTTGTATTTGTATTTGATTTTGATGTTAATACACATTTTCTTTGGGTGATAGTAAGCAACTAATATTTTGATGACACTGCAATGATTATAGTTTGATGACGTCATGCTTGTCTGTCTAAAGTAGCTTTTACTTTTTTAGCCAGTAACTGTTAGTGGTAAATCTACGTGTTGTTTGTAATACCTTTACATTGCAGGTATTTCTGGCTTCTCTTTAAAATGAGTTTATCCGGTCAAGGCACCGTGACCACAGTTACGTGACTAAATGTGCCAATGAAGAAAGAAAATAAGCGGAAAGATTGCCCCGATCAATCTCGAAATCATCCAATGTGGCCATCTCTATAGCAACATGCTAACAACACACCCCAGAAGTTAATCCGATATATGTTTGCATGGTAATGCTTTTTCTTAGTAAACGACTTGGATCTCTAAAACTCATCACATTTACAGGATCGTGTCGGGTGTTTAAGCAAACATGGGGGACTCTTTTATGAGCCGCATGGTGCGGCTCTCAACTCTTGCAGCTGTCTGCATCATAACTTACTACACTTGGAGTTGCGAAGGTGAGTTTTATCTTTAGAGTTAACTGCCAACTGAGGAGACAGTTTTGTTTAATAAGCTTCTCTAGCCATGACAAGGATATGGTAAAGAAAATGAAGTTAATGACATCCCTGAATTGCTAAGTTCCTTTTAAAGAGATAAAACCATGATGAGATATTTTTATAAATTTTAAGGAAAACGCTTTTTTACATCTTCATAAAGGAAACATTTTTAATATTGCAACCACATATAATTAAAGACAAATATTACATAACTGTTATCCCATGAATGAAAGTTGAAAAACATGATTTCGCTCTTATTGCGCAACATTTTTATGGAGTGATCTCAGGATTTAATAGTTTAAAGCACGCATTTAATTATTCTTCCTGAGTAAACTTATTTTTTGAAGAAATTTATTTTAGCGAGGCATAATTTGTATAAGTATTTGATTATGTGTATTTTCACGCAATTTTTATGCGTATTTTCACTCAATTTTGACTTCGAAAAGGAAACTACTTTAGACAAATGTCAAAAAATCTTATTTATTAAAATTTGCTTCTGTAAAAGAGTGGGGAAAATTACGTTGGGGTTTTTCAATTTAATTTTAATGCCGTGCTGTTATTAAATGTTCAAAATAAAATTAAACTATTTTTTTACTTAAAGAGAATTTGATTCGTTATTTTTTAACTAAAAAAGAAAAAAGTTTTCAGAGAATCACTGTAAAGCATAACAAAACTCATTGCTAAAATTTTCTTATGCAATTTTAATTTTTCTATCATTTGCCTTCGCTTCATTTATTTTTCTAAAACTCCTTATATTTTAAACTAAAATGTTTAATTTCATTACGGATATAAATGCAGATATGTATTAAATTTTTTTAAAATCATATTTATATTTTCTGTTATTTGTAGATAATGATAGAAATGATTAAAGTTATACTATTAAATATTCGGGGTTAGAGAATAGTTTAATACTAATCCACATTAAGATGGGATTTCTCTTTAATTTTTAATTAATTAATTTCTATGCAAATAAATTGAGTCGTTTTCAAGAATAATTGCACTTTTAACAGAGAAATTAGAATCTACAAGGAGACATAGAATGCATTAGTTTCTTACCCACACTAATTTCTTAAAAATTGTTACTTCACGTTAAATTGAAAAATTGTAAAAAATTTGATGAAATCTGTGATAGTGCTTATAGAACGTTTTCTTACAGGGAAAATTAAATTCATGTTTTTATTAAAGCTGAAACTTCATGCTATGGGACAAAAAAGAGATAACTTTAAAAATGTATCATTCAGATTGTCTTATTTTATTTATGTAGAATTAATATATTATAGTTATTTTTTATTCTACATTTTTTATGGAAGTATATACAAGTGAAAAGATATTAAATAAATTAAAGCATGTAGTATCTAAATGAAAAACGCAACATTCCTTACTTTATGAGGGAAATGTTTAATTTACGAAATTTTAGCAGACAGGCCTTATATAGGCATTGTGCATGATGTTTTTCGTAAAACGGGTCCCTGAGTAAGGAAAGTGCAGTCATTATTAACAAACAATTAACAACTAGGTTAATTAATAAGAACGTGAAATGTTATAAGTTGGTTTAAAATGACTTTAAAATGTATAAATTAATTTAAAAATAAATAAACAGTCTGATAATTTTAAGACGTGATTTCGAATCTTTTACTTTTTTCAAAGAATAAAATGATAATTATTGGATACACTCATAAAAATACTTTAATTCAATAAAACATTATCTAATTACTCAGGCAATTTTATGGAAATAAGAATAATTTTACTTTTATAACCATACTAATATTAGTGAGGCTAAATTATTGTTGTATAAATCGAATATTGCTAATGGCATTACAAGTATTGTAATTGCTTTACTATACTTGTAATGCCAAACATTGTATATTGCATTACAAGAGTTAAATCTTATGGCAATACAAGCACTTGTCAAAGATTAATGTCACTTATAGGTGATTGAATAAAATCATAAATTGCGTATTTTCCTATATAAAATTTTGAGGAATGCTATATTTTAATTTTAATTTGCATGATATTAAGTAAATAAAAATAAATATTTTATATAATTAGACATTTAAGAAATAACATTGTATTAATTAATTTATTTTTATGTTGTTTAAGTGTAAACTCAATTTCAAAACTCATTTTAATAAAATAATTTAATATATACATTAATTATACTCATAGACCCCTGTTTGTATCTGAATAAAGGGATGTATATTAAAAAATGTATTCAAACAATCGTCTGCTATAATGTCTGTCATTACCAGTTAAGGAAAAAGTTGATATAAATTGATTTTTAAAAATATAGTCCTTAAGAATATTTTTTCCGAAAAATTGTTACTTATCGATCTGCTGAAATATTTTTAATATAAGCACTTGATAGGGACAAATATTATTATTGCGTGCAAAGAAAGCTTCCTGGTCGTCTATTTATTCCCCTTTAGGTTATTTTTAGTATCTCTTAAATGTCCAAGGCTATTAAAGATATAATTTCTTTGTAGAAATAGAATAATTTTCTTCTTTAATTTTGATTATAAGATTAATGTATCTGAAGAATTTATGATTACATATATTTAAAGAGGAATTTAGTCCAATTAGGAATACGAATTCTGACAGATTAAGAAATAAACTAGAATAATGATTACTATACGTTAAAATATGAAAAATAAAATGAATGTTAAATGAAATAAAAAATTTAACATTCCTTTTGATATTTACTTATTATTTATTAGGGGACATAGACTTCTTTGAAACGGTAGTATTATTTCCTCTTATATTTTCTTATGTATTAAAATTTATTTTCCTTTGAAAATTTTCAAATTCTCTCATTTCTGAAATTATATTCATAGAATTATTTTCTCTTAAATTTACATAGAATATTTTTTCTCAAACTTATATAAAATTATTGTCTATTTTTGCTATTTATAATACTATACTTATTGCAGAATTTGTAAGGACATCTTTTGCATGAGCAACTAAATCAATTTTAATTCATTATATAAATATGGATTGTGATTACGGAACAAATAAGTTATAATACGGTTTAATATATGTTCAAAATGAAATAAAAACATTGAATAAAGAGAAAAAGAATTATTCTTTTTTTTCACATTTACTTATTATTCATTAGAAAATGTAGATTTTTCAGGAGTACAAGAATTCGTCTATTAGTTGATTTTTTGTCTAATTATTAAAACTATTTTCTTTAAGAACTTATTTTCATGATTTGTTCCTGAATTTCTTATACATAAAACTATTTGCTCCAAAAATTAAATAAAATAATATTTTTTCTTAAACTTAAATAAGATTATTTTCTTTTTTTGAAATCGATAAAAATAATTTTTCTGAATAATTTACGAAAACATGTGTTGAAAGCTACTAATCAGTTTTAATTTATAATTTAAGTATGGTTTGTGATGGATTAAGAAACAAATTTTAATATGGCTTAATATATGTTTGAATACACAAAATAAAAAATAAAGTTGAATAAAAACGAATTGAATTTCTTTCCCTTTCATATTTGATTATTATTTATTAGGGAATGTACAGTTCTCTGAAAAAAAATATTTTTTTCCTTGATCCCCCCTCGTTAATTTATTAAAATCATTTTCTCTTTAAAATTATTTTCGTATTTCATTTCTGAGAAATTAGGAAAATAATTTTTTAAAGAGTATACTAAAATCATAAACAAAATATATTCTTAAATTATTTTTTTCCGTAAAACTTCTTTCAAAATGACTTTCTTCAAAAATTAATCAAAACAATTTTCTTCTTAAGTACCACAGGATCAATTTTTCTGAGAAATTTGTGAGGACACGTTTTCTAAGACTAACAAAATTGATTTTAATTTAAGATTTAAATGAATATTTAATCATTTCAGAAATGAATTGAAAAATATAAGGATTAATATAATTAAAAATGCAAAACATAAAGTCAAATATTGAGTAAAGAAAAGAAGTACCCTTTTTTGTTCGTGTTTTCTCATTATTTATAAGGTAATGCAAATTTTTTAGAGGCAAAACCTGCTATTTTTATTTTTTTAATCCTATTCAGCTACGCATATATAAAGATTCTTATGTTATTTAGTATGAAAGTGGGAATTTTTAGCAATTAAAATATGATACTGAAAGTAAATGCCTGGAAAAAATGAAAATAATCAATAAATATTTGAGATCAACAAGTGAATTAAAAGTAGTTTTAAGCATGGTAATTGTTTTGTATAGAGAGAAAGATTGACGAATGAAGATTTGCATAAATTACCAAAAAAATTCCATTAGTTATTACTCATCAGTTTATCGGTAAGTAAAGATATATCAATTTATTAAAAATTATAAAATCGTAAGACATTTTGTGTCTATTTTACATTTTTAAACGAAATCATAAAATTTTGATAAACGTAATAGATATTATTCAAAATTGTTTTCAAACTTACTCGGTTATTTCAAGTTTCAGTGCAAAACCCTTTTCCATTCTTTTGTGTTTATAAATCATTAAAAATTTACTAAATAGGCTATGAGTGGGAGTATATTTCGTATTTAATGTTTTGATAGCAATATGAGAAACTAAACCAAATTCTTCTAATTTTATATATAACCCGAAGATTCATTAAATCATTTTTACCTTTCATTGAATTACTGAACATTAAGTAAAAATGATTTTTTTAACATGATCAATTATCCATTATTATTTTTTGCTGAGAAATGATTATATTCTTTACTCTAGGCAAAGTTAAAGATAAAAACCTTAGAATAATACTAATAAAGAAACAGCTATTATAAGATTTATCTTTAATTTTTTCTTTACATAAAGGAAAAAAATGATTACACTAAACAATTACTTCAAGCATGATTTTTTAATATTGCCTTCTAATTTTCTGATTGAGATAATTTAGCATTAAGAACTTTCTTTTTCACGAATTTGTGAGAATTCTTTAAAAAAGGCAGAAGTTTTTCCACTTTACTGGAGAAGATATATCTGTCCTAACTGAAGATTGTTCCTTAAGCACTTTTTCCAAACAATAGTTTTTGTGAGTCAAACAATTTTTCTTAAATATTTATCGAAGTTAATGTAATTAAGATTATTAAGCTTCTGACATTAAGTAAGGCAAGCAGTGCATTAATTACATGAAAGAAGGAAAATTTAATCCCTTAATAGAGATTATTTACCTTAATTAGATGTTAAGAAAAAATCAGTTATGAAATTTTGCATTAAATAACCAGACCAGAATAATTAGATGTTGAAGCAAATATAGCAGAATTGTTTTGATATTTCATAGCACTTCGTCTTTTTTAGGAAACTGAAAAAGAAATTATTGTATTCTCTTCTTCATTTTTTAATATTCATTTCTTCAGTATCTTGAATTCATTTGGTTTTAGCATTATACAAATTTAATATATTATAATCTGCGTTCTTCCAACTTTTTTGAATAAAGGTGTTATTTATTTCAAATACTTATTCTAGAAACAAAACATCATGTTTAAGTGGAAAGTTTAAATCGGCAAAAATTGTAAAATTTCTAAAAATATTTATCGTAAAATGTTAGTAGCTAGAAAGAAAAACAATTTACAACTATAAAGTTGTAATTATGAATCCTCTTCATTAGTGAATATAAAAATTGAAAATAATTAATTAAAATTGATAAGCCTATGTAGATCATAAAGAATTATGTAACGTTTAATATATGAACAATTTAAAACTGTAGTGAAAATTAAAATAAGTTTATATGAATTTGAGAAATAAATATGACAAATAAAATAAAACTTACAAATGAATATATTTCTATTCATTTAAAAAGAATTGTTAAGAACATTTATAACTTTCTTAATATTTCTATTTATATAACTGAAGATTTACAATTTACGAAAGAAAAAAACAGAATTTTGCTTGTTTTCATTCGGAGTCTGCTGAAAATACATGTGAACTATATAGATCAGTTGGGAAAATAATGGAACAATAGCTGAATTTCTGGGTATGTGCAGTAAATAAATGAATTTGAATCAGTTTGAATATAGTTCTGTGAATATTCCTGGATGAAATAGTTAAGCAATGAATTGGAGATTCAAAATACGAGAAAAGATTTTTAAAATCTTAAAGCGGTTTTTTCATCTATTTCCTTTCCTATTTATAAGCTACTGAAATTAGGATTATTTTTTTAAAATAACATCTAGACTAGAAATAAGTCCACGGTAAAAGAGTTTTCAGTTGCAAAAGATTATGAAAAAAACGAGACACCCAAGCAAATCTGAACTCTACAATAAAGTACATTTTCTATCATTAAATATTGTTTTGGTGCCAAAGATTTTCGATATTTATTATTTGCTCTGGTATTTGAATTGATTTTTAACATGATACACATGAACCAAAAATATACAAGACAGACTAACATTATAGGTAAATAAACTTTTATTTTCCTTCTTAAGAAGAAACTTCATATCACAATTTCATTTGGTAAAATCTTTGACTTAGTATTATAAAATTGCTGTAAGCACAACGTAATCTATTTAAACATTCCAATTATGACTCTCTGCTTTTATTGTTGCTTGAAATTACATTTTGAATCTAGATGATATTTATGCGCTGCTTTTCTTAGGTTTTTTTTTAGTTTTTTTAAATATATCTGATTAATTTATATATTATATATATATATATTAATTATAAAGTACTGCATTTTAAATTTTTTCTATAAAATATGTTGACTGTTAGATTTTATTAATAAAATATGATTGCAGAACTTGCCATTTATTTTCTGCCAGAAAGTAAATGTAATTAGTAAGTAATATATTCTGTAAAACTATAATTCACACACATACCGGCACACTTTTTTCTTTAAATACCTCCTTAAGACCTTCATTTATACAGGCTTCTGGAAGTTTACCTACTCAAATCTCGTCTAATTTTTTAAAAATTTTAATACATAGTTGAATAATAGAAAAATATAATTGCGATTTTAATTTGATTCTGCATTTAATTATTGGTTTCCTTTTGGATCATTTCATATCACCCTATGTAGTCGTTAAATAGGTTGTGCGTTGAAGGAACTACTAATGATTAATCAATAACCAATCTTATTTAACTCCTTTTCAAAGATCGCTAGCTTATTATTAGAGACATTTCCATAAAAGTTTCATTACAAATCAAATTTATGTAATTTCGTTCCTTTTTTTTTCACGTAAGCCCTAAATATTTTGGTATTTTTTTGGTCTGTCAATAATACTGTTGCATGCATCCAAATGTTGCTCTTCTTTTCTGTGAACACAAGCTTTACTAGTAAAATGACACTATCATTACCAAAGACAAAAGTATCTTACTTTGTGGTGCTTTTTGCAAATGAGAATATTGTTTCAGTACCGCGATTAAGTGGGGTAATATGTACTGATCAATTAAAGTATCACACAGACATAGGCAGCAGTTGAAAAAGATTCTCGAAAGTTCTAATAATGTGCCTATGTGTTACCCATGTAGCGTTATAAATGCACTATAATTAGAGCACAACTTTCATTACCATAGGAACATTTGGATTTTTGAGAAACTTTTATAATAATACTAAATTGCAAAAGTTTATTTCAAGTTCAAATGTCTAGGCTATCTATGTAGTGTTAATTATGCACTGCAATTCAAGTACCACTTTCGTAGACAACAGATGAAAAGATTTCCTATGTTATGTTACTCATGAAGTGATTTTGCCCAAAATAAATTTTAAGCATGTAAATTAAAAATAAAATATGGTAATTGCTAACTTTTTGTTTCTTATCAATTTTGTATTCTTAAAATTATGAAACTAATATGAAATATTCATTTGAACAGGTTATTAAGATTAGTAAGGAAATAAATCATAAAATTAAATTTACATTGAATTGAAATGTTTTTTGAATAATTCCTATTCTATGTGAGCGTAAACTATAGAAAACTATACTTATATTTTATTCATGTATGTATTAAAATGTGTGGAATACATGATAATTTTAAGTAGACTTTTGGCATTTTTTAATGTTTAAAATACTCCTCTTAAGCTGAAATTATAAGTTTTATCATTTAAGATTTCCCTCATTAACATTGCGTGATATCTCTTGAAATTATTTTTTAAGCAGTTACTTTCCTTTAGGTGCTTTCTTACACCTAAGTAGTAGCAAGTGGTTTCAGATCTTAAAAAAATTACACCGGCTCCAGAAAGTATCAATTGCTATAGAATTTTGAGAGCAGTTCCTTAGGATATTCTTCCATTTGCGTCTAACTGAGATTGTGATGAATGCTCAATGAAACTTTTGTGTAATTTATCCAATTTTTTATTATTCAAGAAGCTTGCTTTCGCATTTTATTTTAAGGGGCTTTTATTTTTAAAAGGTTTGAATAAATTTTGAAACTTTTAGAAACTTCAGACGTAGTTCTAAAATAATCAATGATATTCGAATATGTATATACCTAAAGCTGTTAATAATAAATTTTCCTCAGTAAAAATAAAATTCAATGAAAATATGCTTTTCTTGATAAAAAAATTGGCAAAGGGAGCATTTTATTTTATTTACAAAAATGTTTGACATTTTATTTAAAACACTTCGGAAATTTTGATTATGTTTCACTGTTTTAGTTTGATGCGAACAAAATTTTGAGGATATTATTTTTGAGCATAAAAAAATCCCTCAATATGTCGAGTGAAGGATTTTTATGAAGGATAGAATCTTACAAATATGTGATGATTAACTATTGTAATTTCGAAATTTTGTTTAAAGCAGAAAGACGTACAGTTCCTTAAACTAATATGATATTTTCGTTTGTTTCCAAAACAAAGAAAATATATCTGAAAACAACATTTGTGTCTGAATGCATTTGAACACGATAATTGGATAATAATGAGAACAATTTCTAAAAATAAAATATAGTTTTTTTTTTCCAGTTTTTGCAACATAAATTATTTTGCAATATTAAAATGTTCAGTTTTTGCAATAAAAATGATGTATATTGCGCTATTTATTGGGTTGGGGGATAAAATTTTAAAGAACTTAGAAATAATGTAAGAAAGGAGGAAATTCTTAAAAAAATATTTAATTAATTAATTTGAAGCATACAAAGTAGCAATTTTTTATAAAACATAAAAATCATGTATTACAACCTTCAAAATAGTAGCTTTGAATTGGTTGATTACGTTGATGCGGAGGAGGGAGGGAGTGTTGTTGATACATTTTCACTTTTAAAACCATTGATTTGGTCTGTTAAAGAGAAAATCATGCAGAAATTACTGAATTTTCATAAAATTTTCTTTCTGATTGATAAAAGCATCCCTTTAGTTACCGGAAGATTTAGCAGTTTTACTGACTCATAAAAATATCTTGGTAAAAGGATCTTTGTTCACTAACAATTCATAGGGATAAATATCCTTCCCCAAGAGTGATATAAAAAATAGAGATAAGAGTTCCATCACAGATGGTTAACTTTGTCATTTATTTGGCATTTAAATCTTTTTCAGACTGATGTTATAGAGAGAGAAACATGCGGTTGCTACTGAACATTTATTCAATCTTCTGTCTGGTTGATAAAAGTTACTTCATTAAAGTAACGCTCTTGTGAATGGCAAATAGCGGATTATTCTTTGATAAAGCCAAAAAACTATCTTAATAAAAAGGCCAATGATCCAAAACAAATTTGTAGATCTTAATAAATCCATTTTGGAGTGATATAAAATATGGAAAGAAAGAGTTCCTGTTTTGGTATGAGCTTCGCCAAGTGATTGATGTTTAAAATTTCAAAGCTCTGTATTCAGGTACTTTCATACCACTTCATCATTTATATCTCATGGTATATAGATAAACATATATGCACATACTACAGAAGAGCACTATTTTTCTCGACCATGCCTAAATGTTTCTTGATAAATTCCTAAGACTGCATTTCTAAATTTTAACATATTGTATTTCTTTGTCATGATGTTACTCTAAAAATCCAAAGACAAAAACGTTTGCTTTATTTTTCCTTACCTAATTAAAAATAAACTATTATGTTATGTACATATTAAAATGTAAAGTCTACCTAGAAACTAAAGGTTTTGATAAGGTTTAACTAATTAATAATGTAATTTTTAATTGTTCATAACATTTTTCCATTTAGTTTAATATAAGATTACAAACGCAAAGGCAAAAATACAATTCTAGGTTAAGTTTTTCTATTCTAGTGATTTGATTAATAACTTGTGATTTAAATTCTGAGTATGCTGAAAACATTTTATTTACAGAGCGTATGGTAGTTTAACAGTGTTTCTGCAGAAGTATTGCGTGAAATGTTCGATAGAAAGGGACCAGTTTAGATTTCATTCAATCAACATGATTCAAGAGGTTGTTAGTAGTATTTCCGTTAATATTTCACGACGCATTATCAGCCATAGCACTAACTTATTATAACATTTATTGCTAGAAAAATTAAGATACATGTATAAAAGTACAGAAGTTTAGAAATAAGAAATACAAAAGTGAGAATTAGGTTTTATTTTAAAAATTTTAGTTCATATTTCTACACTTTCCTACTACTTTGAAAAGAGTTAACAAAAAATAACTCATATCGATTGTCTCCGTAAATATATTCTGTCAATAATAATTTCACAAAGACAAGCAGCAAAAGTTATCGCTTTTTATGAAGTTTATTTAAAGGTTGAAACGCTGATACAATATTTTTTTTGTTCCCTTTTCCTTCCATAATAATAATAAATATATAAAAGTAATGAAATTGATTTTTAAATTTTTTTTAAAGTTTATCTGAAGCATTCAGTTTTTTCATCTTCTTTTATAACATACGACCTGGCGGCCGACAAGTAAGCAAACAAACAAACCTTTTTTACAACAATTATAAATATATAAAAATATGTACAATAAAATCCATTTACAGGGAATTCTAAGATTAAAAAACAAATAACTAATAATGTCTTAAGCACTATAAAAATTAAACAACCATTGAAATTTTCTGCGAAAAATAATACGCATATTTGAATATTACTTTTTCATAATGTATTTCTTCTAATAAAGAATATTTTCGTTGCCAGTAAAATAAGTTTAACAATTCGAAATAGAAATAAATTAAATTTACACAATTATTAATGCTAATGTTTTCTTCAGTATAATATTGGAATACATTATTTTTTTAATCAAGTTTTGGCTATCCTTGCTTATATGAATATATTTCGATAAAGGATAGTTTAACTTAAATTTTTGCGTTTTTATATTCTGTATGCTTCTTTGAACTATTTTATTTTTTCCTCTAAGGTTCAGCTCAGAGTTTACTCATTAATATAGCTTATTTCCCATTATAATAGTTGCTTTATTTACCATACATAATTCCATATCATACAGATCTTTCATATTATAAATTAAAAAAAAATTCTGGTACACATGTGTTAGAAGAATTCAGAGAAACTAAAATTATGCTGTAATAATCTATTTTTCTAATTTTATGCCTTGCAAACGAATTTCTAAATACTAAATATTACTTTAAAACGTTTTTTAAAAAATATACTAAGCATTTTTCTCTAAATGGATGACAATTTTAATTATTTTACAATGTTTCTTTTTTTTTAAAATTACTAAAAATTTCTCTCCAAATGGATAACAAGTGTAATTAGTTACTTCAAAGCGCTTTAAAAATCTTACTAAAAATTTCCCTCCAAATGGATGTTAAGTGTAATTAATTACTTTAGTGATAATTTATTTATAATTAAAATCCAATTGGAGAATAATTTTTAGTAACTTTTTTAAAAAAATTACTAAAATTTTTTTCCTTAAGTGGGCTTCAATTGTAATTAATTACTTTAGAAAGTTTTTTTTAAAAAAAAATTACCAAAGTCCCTCGAAATAGATGACAATTGTAATTTTTGAAAATTTATCTACCTCTATTCTCAGAAAAAGACACATTTTGAGGGCAACTCCAAAGATCGTTGTTCTAAATGTAGTCATTGTTGAAGATACAACGCAATAAAGGAGAACGAGGAAGAAACAATGAAATCTGATTTACTCCGTAAAGACTTTAACGATCGCTTAGCCCAAGGAAACAATGGAAATGCTTTACAGAAAATACAAGCGGCTCTGACGTATCTGCCAGGCTTCAAAACACAAGCTCTGAATGCAAGAGTAATGTATCAAAATATTGTTGAGTGTCACAGCAGTCTTTTAGTAGAATGTTGTGTATTTTAGTAAAAAAAAATATTGAACTCACGTGCACTGGCATTGCCGCAAGCATTAAAAACATCGATACTGGATACACATACCTATTTGCCTTTGCAAGAATCCTTTTTATGGAACTCTACATCACATTCTTCTTATATTTTGAAACATAGGCTGTACATAATGATTAACTTTAAGGAAATAATTTTAGATATTAGTAAATAAAAGTAAATAAAAATTAACTAACAGCAGGGTCAGCAAGTGTATTTCTTATGACAACTTTTATATTCAGCTTAAATTACGGCAAAATACGATGGTGAAATTTTTGTAGAGTATTTTCATCAGAAATTTTTAATTATTTTTATTTAAAGACACATTTTTATGTCATTGAAATCCGAATATGTTTTTACTTATGGAAAGGTGAGTAAATTATTGCAAAATACGATTGGTGAAACTTTTGCAGAGTATTTTCATCAGAAATTTTTAATACATATTTTTATGTCATTGAAATCCAAATGTTTTTACCTATGGAAAGGTGAGTAAAATAGTCGTGAAATTTACTTTAATAAGTATATTCCATATTTTAAAAACAAGTTTTTATCAATTAATTTAGATACTTGGAAAATATGAAAAAATGTAACAATTTAAATTCTCACAGGAAAGACACAAGAATCTTTAACTGAATTTAAACTTGTCTAAAAATCCTTCGAATGTAATTAAGTTTTACTTTGAGGAAAAAGTACCCCTGTGTTAAAAATCAATAACGATATGTTGCTGCCCAAATTATTAACTTTTTTTTTAGAAATTTCTCGTTTTATTATGCTGAATCTCATACTATCAATACATTTTTAAACAGAATAACATTACAAAAGGAGCATTTAATTACATACCTTAAAATTTTTAATTTTCGGTAAAAGCCAGTGAACAATCCATAATTATTTTGCTTAACTCTCAATAAATAGCTATCATATAAAAATGTTGATATTTTCTCAAATATACAGTTAAATTAAATAATGAATAATAAATTAACTATGGTAATGTTCTGCATATTTTCAGTATTTCTTTGTTACTATTTTTGGGGAAATCAACAGTACTTGACAGCTGTTTTTGGAGATGATCCTCACCTTCTTTGAGCCTGTACTTTGCTGAAAGCATTGTCACCAAGAATGACTGAACAAATTATTGAGATTACAGTATAGAAGTTATATTTATAAGTGAATCATGTCTTAATAAACATCACTTTTTATTGGTCACTGTATCTCTCATTTTGCCAAATTTTTAGTAGCATATAATAATACCAGAAACAACCCCACTAAACACTTATATTTGAAAATAGGATTTAATTGCATATATTTCTGATCAAACTTCCTCTGATGATGTGTTTATCAGACTATTACTTAAGAAACTTTATACACAGCATTATATCCCTGCATTCAAATAGAGGTAGCTTTATAGAGGATATAATCACATATATGTTAGTTAATGTTTATAATTTATTTTTTTTTGCTTTTGTAAAAGAATTGAAGATATAAATTCTGAAAATCGCTTATTTTGTAAAAAATTATGCAAATAATTACAGAATCAAAGTAATAAGTTATTTTTTAAACTTTACTATATCTTCAATTAATTTAATTGAGTTAAATGAATGATTGCTGACACAAAAATGACATATTAGATTATATCTTTTGTAAAAATTGTAATTTTAAGAGTTTTGAGTACATTGATGTACTGTAAAAAATATTTTTATATTTCTTATTATTGCCCATACTAGCTTATAAAAGTATTTTTTAATCTCTATAACACGAAGATAGAGATATTACAGCATTTTAGGAATAATCTCAGTTCTGCGTTGTAAGTGTTTGGTTTGTTTGTCACTTTTTGCCTGAGAGGGCTCATTAGACAGAAACCGTTGGTTTAAAGTGGATTCAAACCATTATAAACATCCATGGTGGTGTTCATTTAAAGTGGATTCAAACCATTATAAACATCCAAACCATTATAAAAATCAAGGTGGGATTCGAACTAACGAACTATTGAATCGAAGGCAAGCTGCTTCATAAGAGATTAGTTATTTATCGTACAACGAAGAAATATATCAGTGTGATTCTGACACTGTTTAACGAGTAATTACACAGTTTGATGGATATTGTTTCTAGTAAAAATTAGTACAGTTCATTGGAATATAGATAAAATTTCAATTTTCCTGATGTTTTACATACGCGCAAGACTTGATTAATTAGTATATATTTAGATATTAAAGGTACTGTAAATAAAAAGAACATGTTTTCCATAATTTCAAAATCAAGACCTAGAAATATGTTTGGCAGATTAGAAATTTTGTTAGTACTTTTCTGTTTGCAAGAAATGTTCATGTCAAATTTCACTCACTCTCTCTCTCTCTCTCTCTCTCTCACACACACACACACACACACACACACACACACACACACACACACACACACACACACACACACACACACACACACACACACACACACACACACACACACACACACACACACACACACAAAATTATGATAAATAAAAACTTTAGTTTTCTTTCATATGTGAAATGTGCTTAAAATGCTGTTTATAGATGTAAAAGTATTTCTTACTCCTTTACAAATGCACTACTAATGTAAGAGAATTTTAATAATAATAAAAGAAATAATGCTTCTTCAAAAATGAAATTATGAAGTTTATTTAAATTCTAAAACAAAAATGAAAGTCGCTTAAGACATTGATTTAAATTTACTTTTTATTTTCTTATAAATTTATTACTAATATAAGAAAATTTTAGTAATAATATAAGAAATAATGTTTCTTTGTGATGAAACATGAAATTTCCCTAAAAAGCAAACTTAGCAATATTTTTAAATTGATTCATAATTTACTTAAAAACATTACTCCTACCAAAATTTATATTTTACTACTTACTTCATGAAAAATGTAAGAGAATTTTAGTGAGAATAAAAAAAATAATTCTCTTTTTTAAAAAAAAATTATTTAAAATATCAAATTTGTTTACTAATGTAAGTCCTTGAAAATTATTAAAATAAAATTTATTTAAAATGTTATAAAAATTAAATTCATTTAAAATTAATTAAACTATACATTTGTCAAAATTTATCGTTGAAATGGTTTTATTATTATATAAAGTTAAAATAAAATATTAATAATATATTATTTTATTAAATTTATTTATATGAAAGTAATTAAATAATTCGGCTGTTGAAATTCATCTTTGAATTGATTTTTATACTTTCATCAACCTACAATAATTTTATTAACAGCAATGATTTATTACGTATTTTCTGAATTCCTTATAATTTGTCAATCGAATCAAGCTCAACATAACACAGAATTGAAGAATATTCCTATAGAGTAAAGCACTATTGTTACTTAAATAACACCGAATGCAATTATATTTCTAATATAAGTTTAAAAAAATGTAAATAATATGATACATTTTCATGATACGAATAACTGCTGATTCGTCCTTTTTTTTTTATCGATTCTTCTCATTCCACGAAAGCAAATCCACGGAATAGAAGTATCTGACAGCGGGGTAGAAATTGATATGAATTACTGGCGTCTAAAGGGAATAAATAAAAGTAACTGATTGGTAGTAATCACAGGCCCAAGACAGATTCTATGCTTCCAGCGGTGTTTCATCCCCACGTGTTTTGAAAGAGCGGTCTTTACCTCGGAAACGATCGTCAGACATGATGCGCCAAGAAGTTGTTAAAATAATAAAAATGTGGAATACATTTGTAAAATGTAAAAAAGTCAGACATACTGTCTGCAACTCAAGTGGCGGTTTTTCACACCAAACCGTACCCCATAGTTTTATATTAAATTATAAGTCTTAAATCATTTGGTTTCTTCCGTTCTTGTTCTGGAAGCTTATTAATAACCAACGTGTGGTCTTTTACTTAGACGTTGACTTTGCCACCTGCTTAGATTATTAGTCGACATCGAATCAAGCAGCTTCTGAAGTCAATGCCAAACTCAAGGAGGAAAGCCAGCAGATCAACGAAAGGTGAAGGTTATAAGAAGTTAATTTCTTAATCAATTCACAAGTGTAAATGTACCCGTCGTTCTGTGGTGAAAAATCTAATTACAAGTTATTAAACTCTACTCCGAGAGGAAGTAATCCACTTTCTTTTGAAATTGCAGAATATTTTGAGAGTTTTTATATTCAGCATTTATTTTTAAAACACACTTGATGTCATTTTAAGTAAAGTATGATTGCTGAGGGGCTCTTTTATATTTTTATTTACAACATGACCTCTACCAGAAAATATTTAGGTAGTATTATGATGGCGTTTGTAATTTGTAATTTATATTTATTGAAGAGAAATGAGATAAATAATAAAAGAATATGATAATTATTATTGATTTAATTCATATAATTTATAAGTAATTCATTTTAATGATATAAAGCAATATTTTTTAAGAATCCATATCCCTAAAAAATTATTTTCTGTTAGTTTAAAATAAACATTAAATTGCATAACATTTATATATTATTCTTTAGGTCTAGAAAATATGTTAATAAACATTAAAAGTAGCTTATTAAACAAAGAAAATACAATATAGATTATTAATTAGTGAAAAATATTGTTGCTTTGATTTAATTTGTTCGTCAAACTGCGATATTTTTTTCACACGAGAGCTAATTAGACAGAGATTAATAACTGAAAGTGTTTCCTGATTCTCTAAAAAAATTCTTATAGTGGAGGTGGAAGTTGAATCCACATGAATTGTTAAAAGGTAGGATAAAGGGTTAATAACTGAACTGAAAATTTAAGTTGCAACAATATATAAGTTTTAATTTACTTTACGCACATTCCGCACGCGTTAAAACGAAAATGAAACACCAAGAATGATTTCTTAAAATCAAATGAAATTTCATATGTATATTGAAAACGCCTGGAAATAAATGAATAAATAAAATTTAAATTTATTGCATAAAATTAATAAATGAAATAATGGTTCTTAAACTTTACCTTTCAACGTGAAAACAAGATAAATTACGTGCTGTAATGATTGTATGGTTATTCTGCTAAAATCTGGTGTCGTTTTTAATCGTAAATTATATAAATTAGCCTTTGATATAGTCAAACATGCATAATGTTTAATTTGGTACCCCATCCACACACACACACACAATTCTGTAAATGATCAATTAGGGTTACCTCTGAGAATCATACTGGCCATAGAAGAGCTTCACACTTTTACAAGAGTTCCATGAAGCAGCATTGTTTATCAGGAAAATGGCATCTGAAAGCTACTTATATTCTATATCCGAATATATATTCAGAACATTAACATTGCAGAAGAAAATTTTTGTTTCATGAAAAGTAGGATAGAAATGCTTACAATAAAGTCCAATAAAATATTTGTTGTTGATAGTGATGAATCTGTAATCATTTTAAAATTTGACAAAGCATGGTAGGGTTTGCAGTTTCCAAGATCAAGCTTTCTACCCTGCTTTTCATGTAGAGTGTTGTATTGGCATATCTACCAGGGATATGCATTGCACATTTTTTCGATTAAACCTAACGTGGCTCAATGGAAACAAACTGCTCGCAGATCACCGCAAAAATATCAGAAAGCATACAAAAGCCATTTTTCAACAAATGTCAGAAAGAATATCACAGAAAAGTTTATTGAAAGTCCAGAACATTTCAGTATAGCAGAATTTAATGATTTAACTGTCATCAAATCGAATAATTAACCGAAAGCTTAATATATTGAATTATACTTCTTTTCTACAAGTTTTCCAAATTCAATGGCCGGTTCATCTCATTTATGGTGTAAATTACCTTGGAAATTAAGTAGACTTTATCCAACAATATAGCAAGCACAGTTAATATTCACAGTAGAGGCAGTTTAACAGAAGTCAAAAATAGTAATTTCATTTGCCAAATTTTTAGCAGTAAATTATTTTAATGATTTGAACTCCTTATCCTCTACTTTTATGAATGTTATCACACGAAACATAAATTTTTATTTAATTCACAAATCCCATTTTTGCAATGCATTTTCATTCTCACGTTTTGTATTAATTTTCAATATTACATATACAAATCTTCATACAATTTATGAGTCATTCAATATCATATGAATACAGAGAGTACAGGATAAGCAGAAGTTATAAATTATAATTATAAAAAGTGGTTTTAAGTTTTTACTGAAAACTTATTCAAACGTTTTACAGCACAATCTCAGGTAAAAAAAGCCTTATGCTGCATGTGATCTTCCAGAAGAAAATTTTGTAGATAGGGAGCCAAGGGAGAAAAGAAATGATAAAAATATCCCAAGGGAGAAAACCTTGAAAAATCCCAAGTACCAACATCAAGAGATGTATTTACATACAGCAGATTCAAAACATCCATCTCTATTTTTTTCAAGAATGTTTGGGATGGAGACCGGGATCAGGATTATACATCTTGCTCGCGATGAGTGCGGACTTTATTTTAAAATATTGCTCATTTTATACAAAATTTTTAAAAAAGATGATATTTACAGTTTTCATTGCACTTAGATTTATTTCTTATCCACTATTAGCAGAGCCTGCGTCTGAGTACTTAGCGTCTTGGCTTTCCTTTCACCGTTCATGAGTTTGAATCTCACTTGAGTGCTTGTGAAAGTTTGGAGTCTTTTCCAAAATTTAGTGGTCCCTCTTGTTAGTTCGTACGCTCAAAAGTTTCAAAGAAAAAAATTTGTGCATAACCAAAATGAATCCCCATTCAAAGTAATATTTTTAGTATATGCAACGGTAACTTGAGCTGGAAAAGGAGACGACTTTTTTATCACTCAAAATATTAAAGGTATCAAAAATATCAATATAATAATTATGAGTTGTTTATTAATTTAAAAAGGGCAATATATAAACATATTTTTTACTGATTAATCGTAACTCATCATTTAAGTTTTTGTTGTTAAATAGAAATGCGTAACTAATAATTGTTTCGAAAATTGATTCTTTTACTAGAGGACGGTGCTTGTCTCAAATGAATTCGTGTGTGTGATCAAATTTTCATTATTTCCTTTAATAGTTAATGAAGCATTGAGCCTTTCTAAGTATGTATATAGGTCAATTTTCGTTATGAGTTTCTATTAGACATCCAATAGTTACGACATTATTTAGATTAAAACTGATTCCCACGTCAAAATAGAAATAGCTTAGAAATGGGACCCCCTGAAAAGGCAAGATAGCTAATTTCACCGTAGCCTGGTGTAAGATTTAATTAGTAGAATGAATTAATACATCTTTCTCTGACATGGGCTTGATTTTTAACATGTTAAAAGGTGGAAGTTTCTGACACGAATTATTGTATTTAATGTTTATTAGAAACTGAAAAAAGTATTCAGGCGTAACATCTGAAAAAATAAAATATATTTTAAAATGGAGTTCTTTTGTTTCTTTGTAGAAGAAATGATTTTCGAAGTTTGCTTTTAACATCATTTTATTTGTCAAGGAAAGTTACATATTCTGTATTTTGTTAAATTAATAATTTGAAATTTTTGTGTTAAAAATTTGTATTAAAAATTTTATATTCAACAAGAACATTTGCGTACAATAGAATTTTATATTCAACAAGAGCATTTGCATACAAGAGAATTTTATATTCAACAAGAACATTTGCGTACAATAGAATTTTATATTCAACAAGAACATTTGCGTACAATAGAATTTTATATTTAACAAAAACATTTGCGTACAAGAGAATTTTATATTCAACAAGAACATTTGCGTACAAGAGAATTTTATATTCAACAAGAACATTTGCGTACAAGAGAATTTTATATTCAACAAGAGCATTTGCGTACAAGAGAATTTTATATTCAACAAGAGCATTTGCGTACAAGAGAATTTTGTATTCAACAAGAGCATTTGCGTACAAGAGAATTTTGTATTCAACAAGAGCATTTGCGTACAAGAGAATTTTATATTCAACAAGAGCATTTGCGAACAATAGAATTTTATATTCAACAAGAGCATTTGCGTACAAGAGAATTTTATATTCAACAAGAGCATTTGCGTACAAGAGAATTTCATATTCAACAAGAGCATTTGCGTACAAGAGAATTTTATATTCAACAAGAGCATTTGCGTACAAGAGAATTATATATTCAACAAGAGCATTTGCGTACAAGAGAATTTTATATTCAACAAGAGCATCAACTTGAACATTTGCTTCATTTTTAAATTGGTATTTCTAACTCTTTTAATAAAAAACTCAATTTACAATACGAAACTGAATAGAGCTCGCCGTTGCTACAGGATCAATTATTACTATTGATAGTACTATTTATTGAATACATACCTATTGTAGAATACTGAGAGAGGAAAGATCGAGGAAAATTTTCCTGATGCTTTTAAATAAACGATAGTGATATATCTCTCACTTTACGTTGAAAGATTTATCCCTTTTATATGTAAAAATATTTACTACTCTTAATTTACACAGTTTGCAGATATTTCATTGCATTTACGGTAAAACTTGAGTACTTGGACTCTTTCAAATTTTAGTGAACAATGATTTAGAAATATTAATGGAAGGTATTAGACAAAGCAATTCATTACAAAGAATTATTTTATAAATATTCAACTTCATTTTTCTCTAAGGCTTGCATTCGTTTAGTTTTTTGAGTTCATATATTTTCCTGTCTTTTAATTTACAATGAGAAATATATTTGGAGAAATGTTGTCATTATAACGAGAAAATTTACGAAAGCGTTATTTGGGGTGTATCTCGGGGTTTTTACTATTTTAAATACCGTAATTTTAACAAATTTATTATTATAAATTACATTTGAATATATTCAAATAGTTTATCTTCTCTCCAACACATATTTCTAGATTATTCTTAATAAGTTGATAAGTTTTGAATTTCATCATAAGTTCTTAAAATTTCTTATTTTTATGCTAATTACAAATTATATGAAATAAAATTCCTTTTTGCTTCTAAAATATAGTTCTTAAAAAAATTCCAGATTCATTTTTTTATGTTTTGTGTAGCGTATAGGGTTTTAAAATATCGTTGCATTTGCGTTAAATAATGATAGAGATGATCTGTTTCTTTAGATTATTTTAGAGAAAGTTTAGAGCAAATTTGGCAGTAAATGGATCAGGGATAGAATATTAAAATATATGAAATGCTTAAGTATCGCAATCAAGTAACGGCGTTTCACTCTTTATACAGATATTCAATTTTCTTCTATCACGCAATTTAATATATTTGCATTTTATTAAATTTCGATTGAATTCTGAACTGAAAGGAAGGATATTCATGAACAAAATAAGAAAACTTTTCTGTGTGGAAAGTTTTTAAAATTATTCATGTTTAAAATCATTATATTTTGTTTTGTCCTATTATTATGCATAAAATCTTTATATATATATATATATATATATATATATATATATATATATATATATATATATATATATATATATATATATATATATATATATATATATATATATATATAATGATTATGTAATTTTTGATTAAACGAGTTACTATAAATAAACTTGTAAATTAATTTTGAAATTTAAGAAGTTTAAATGGAAAGAAAATTTAATTATTCAATTTTTTTAATTATTCAAGTATTTATATACCATTCACATTTATTTTGAGCAAAAAATAAGTTGTGATAAAGAAAACGTACATAATAACATGCAACAATAATATTATTAGCATTAAATTCTGTTCTCGAAAGGATAGCCTTTTAACGCATTTTGGTGTCATTTCTGTAGTTCGTAGGGACAACTTTCATCTTAGTGATATTCATAAAGGTTCACTTTAATATATCTTTGTGAGATGTAAGGGTAAATAATTAATTAATAGGTCCCGGTCAAATTGGTCGTGTAAATAACCCTAGAGAGAAAAATGAACCTCAACTTCTCTTTGATCATGTACAAGCAAATAAATTCATAAGTTTTGAACATGGAAGGTGTATTTTTATTATTAAAATAAGATGTTACACACATACGTTGCGTTTACTGAAATGATTGGTAATTTTTTTCCAATGGCAGATTGTAGACAGTTACCACTGCAAATGAGTCCATTAATCTATTTTTCTCTGATACCCAAGGAACAGGCCAGAAACAGCGACTTCTAAGCCGCCGAGGCGTTGCCCCGGGTGTACCACAGGGGTTGGGTCACCATCGCACCCTCACACATGCCATAGGGACCCGTTTATAGGGTAGGCATCATTCATACTTCTTTCACACACACAAGGAAAGGACAAAGACAGGATAGAGAGAGAGAAAGTACATCCATGCCTGAACCGGACCTTCCTATATCCTGAACCGCACCATCCATGCCTGAACCGGACCAGGACCTTCCTATCCGTAGTCAGGCACGCTGACCACTGGACAAGTTGGCCGGCATGATTGGTAATATAAAAGTTCGAAATACTTGGCACATAATTATGCGGTATCTATAGTTATTCTGTTGAGGCAAAAAGGCGCGCATATAAGTCATGCAAAACGTTGGCATATGATGTTGTACAAAGGCAGAAGTTTGATAGTTAAATTTTCCCATAGAACATGGCAAGTTTCGAGTAAAAATGATAAATATTCAAAACTGATGACACTACTTGGTTTCGGAAACTTAATGAAGAAGTTAAAATATTTCAAAATGTCTCGTATTATGAAAGTATCTTTATGAAGTTATAAAATAATCCATCCATGGCAGATGTGAAAAATTCTGAAAGGTTACCATGTGAATGAAAAATAAACGATCAGTGTTATATGCTATATGCTCTTATGATCCAGCCAAATCCACTTTTACCTTTGCGTAACATCAAAAGGGTAATCCTTAGCAAAATAAAGTAACATAGAGTTTCCCTTTATGCTGATGCGGCTATGGACAGGCAATGGAAAACTCTGCTTGATGGGAACAATAAAATCCCTGGCTCCTTACCACGAGCTGTAGGTGTCGCTTATTTCCGGGTGACAACTGGACATGACTATCTACAAAGACATCGGAGTAATGAACTCTGCTCGTTGTCCATTGTGCAGTCATGATGATGTACATGCTGCTCATCTCATGAAATACCCTGAAGTTTTAAAGTCTATCACTGACAACTCTTTTGAGGCTATTAAAGGACTTTATTTCTTGTTGATGATCAATGCTTATACTTAATATCTATGACCTTTAATTATATATTTTGCCACCTGTAAGAGTTTCATAAGGACTGAATTAATCAATACAACAATTATTATTTTTTACGACAATGATTCTAAGGCCCATGTTTCTCCCACTAACTATAGAGTTAGTTTGATGGATTTTTTTACCATTCACTTCATTCTTTTGATTTGGATTTCATTGATTGTTGAGAATTTGATAATTTAAAAATGGTCATTTAAGACTTTCTTTGCCTCAAATATAAGAATTTGTTAAAGTGGAATGTATTTCCTATAGGAAAGATGGAATTTGGTGATAGTTATTGAAAAGTAATGTGATTATAGTCTTAGATTAAACATTACTTATATTCTTTATATTCTAATCAATACAATATATCACTGAACTATAAAATTTTTTTAAAGTGAATAAAAATGACAGTCAAATGAAATTCCTTTCATGAAAAATTAATAAAAGCATCATTCAGCTTGGTTAGATATAATCATTTCAGAATTACATCAATTGTCCTCTTTAATTTTGCTTTTAAAAAACAAAAATGTCTATTTATGAGTTAGATTTGTATATGCGGTATGTTCTTACATTAATTTTACTAATTTCTTATTAATGAGGTTTTCTGTAATTGGATGTCGATGTGACTTCCCATTTGTATTAAAGAGCTAATATATTTATATCATTAGTTATAAGCTGTGATTTCATTTCGGGCTCATAGGTTTCTAGGAGTAGGACCAAACTATTATGAAATAATAGGAGATGAGTATTGCATTTCGGTTTTGTATATGCACATCTATCAGGCTGGGAGCTTTCTGTATTCCGGGTTTCTTCCTTTGCGATAGACATGTAGGAAAAATCTTCCTGGAAGTTTTTATATGATAATTCACTACAGATATGGTATCGCTACTTTTTCTGCAAATCTGGAGCATCATTTAAGCTTCATATACACTAGAAAATTTACAAAAGAAAATTTAATACTTAATAAAATTATTTTTGAGGAAAACACGAAATTAAATGCATATTAATAGGAAATATTGATATGAATTTTTTTTGGAGTAATACACTTCATCAAATTTTTCTAAATACAGAACAACTAAGGAATACTGAAGAGCTAGCCATGCTTTTAAAGCCGACAAATTATTAGGAACGAAGAGCAAATTTAAAGAAAACTTAAAAGGAGAAACGAAGGAGTAATTTTAGGAGCATATCCACTCCAAGTTTATGACACTCTAGTAATTGTTCAAAAAGCATTATTCATGAAAAATAATTTTTGAAACTAATAAAGATGAATTTTATTAAGATTTCAAGTAATTAAAATGGAATAAAAGTTACTAATTAGAAAAAAATCGTGTGGTTTTCCACTGCATGATAAGAAATTATTCTAAGGAAGGAATTGAAAATAAATATTAATTAATAATTTGTCGAAGTGAAAAATATTATATTTAAAAAGTCCTTCCAGTTCCAATTCTTGAATTTTTTAAAAATATGTTATAAAATTGTTATATTTTACCCAATTTATTTGTTTTTGGTTAATATAATTTGTTATCAAATAAAAATATTAGCTAAATCATCATGTATATTATTATATATACAGTGATTAAATATTTTGTATTATGTATAATATTCAATATTTATACCTTGAGCAGCTCTTCCAAATTAAAAGTTTTATTAATTTATAAATATATAAAAATTATATGCCTACATGGATTTTATAATTTTAATAAATCCCACAAATTACATATAAATTTCCAATAAATCTCTTATTTTTCCCATTAATAAAAATTCAAAATATATGCAATCATTTGGGACTGAATAATATTGTTTTATTTCGTTGGAGAAAGGAACAAAAAACGTATAGTTTATAATACATTTAAGTTATCAAATACATATTTTTGGTTATAAACTTTGCTATTAAAATTATTTTAACATGAAATTTCTATTTAAATTGAGTTACAATATCTGAAAAATGCAAGTGTTTTTCTTTTGAGATTTACTAAAATGATAACATAAATTGTAAAATAAAACATTTTGTATAATATAGCGTAAAAATTATCAGACAGTGTATAATATTTTAAAGCATATTGTTGAATACTTTTAAGCGAAGTTAATTATTTATTCCATTTTGATAACTATTTTTATAGGCAAATCAAAGGTCATAGTATTAATTAATTTAATATTTGCCAATTTTCAATTCGATTAAATAATTAAAGAATAATCGGAAAAGTTAAAAATTATGCATGATATAAAATAAAGTTTTTATGGACAGCTTGATTTACATTCAAAAATGAAATTATGAAAGAGAAGACAGATTCAACATATATCTGCAACTTTATATAAGCTTTACTTCATTAAAGGATGTTAGAATTCACTTTCGTTTTAAATAATTCATTCGAAATCTTAAATAATAAAAGAGTAAGTGTAAAAATGCGGATTATGTTTTATGAAATATAAAAGTTCAATCAAATCTTATTAAAAGAGTCATAAATAAAATAAAATTTTCAAATATTTAAACAAATAATTTTAAGCACATTAAGCAAAAAAATAATATGTTTAATGAGTAAAGCGTGTCATTTACTTTTCTTTCTGCCAGATAAAAATATGTATTCAGTTTACAAAATATATTAAATTCAGAATCAAATACTAAATTAAAAAAAATTTCTATCAAGTATTTTAAACTTCTCACAAAATAATTTACCACAAATTATGTTTTCAATTATAATCATAATTATATTTAAACACAAACTATCAAATTATAATCACAAATGTAATTACACACAATTTAAATAGATTCACTTTTATAAACTGATCAAATATCAAACTAGACTTAACACATGTGATTTTACTTACCAAATGTACAAAGTTTTAAAAGACACCGATTTATAAGATATTTATTTTAAATTAAAATATTTAAAAAGTTCTTAAAATTTTTTCATTTTAATTTTGAAAAGTTATTTTCTTAACTCGGATCTCAATCATTTTCTTAGCTATTTATCAATTCATTCTTACCCACTGGCGGTAATTTTAGACTTTCAATGGTTCCAGTAGCCTATTTATAGACATATTAAATAAAATTATATTAAATAGGTAAATAAATAATCAAATAAATGAAGCCTGCTAGAAATATCGCTCTGATCCCATTAATAAAGGCGATCTGCCCCTTAATTTTTAACTTCAAAAATATTATCGATCTCTTTTTTGGGTGAAGTTAGCTTTTATTATCTGGTTGACGCATTACTTTGGAAGATCTATTACGACTTCACATCTACAGAAATGAGGGATGGGCACATATTTAAAAGGTTAATCGCTCAAAGAAAGAGTAAAGGTGAAATAATTCCATTTAAGAAGAAAATTTTGAATACTTCTGCCAAAAAAGTGATAAAAATGTAAATAATTGCGTGCCAATTTGGCAAATTATATATAGTTAGATAATCATCCAAAAACATTTTTGCTTAGTGTAGAGAGCTATATTTATTCAGTTAATGGTTGCGTTAAAAGAATATGACGATGTAATCATAAATCACTTTCGTTTGTTTCAGAGATATGTTCTGCTTTCAATAATGGTTGAACCTTGAATAGTGAGGAATAATTTTGAACTTATTGTGTGTATTTGTAGATTCAAAATTTGCATGAGCTAGTATATCAAAATTAAATATACTAAATACAACTGTTTTTCACTTTTATTCTAAAAAGTGGTCTCGCTATTTTACTTTTACTAAATGTTTTTACATTTGTTTACGTGTTGTATAATATTGTTATTGTAAAGTTAAATAGTAATAAATAATTGCCTTAAACTCATTGGATTTAACTATTGTTAAATTGGATTATTATTAAAATAAAATATTATTAAATTGGATTTATTCATAGTTAAAATGGGACAAATTAGCTAGATTTTATCTATTAAATTGAATTAATCTTTTCTTTTTAATTCTGTAAAGTTCTAGCACTTTTACTGTTCTTATTAATGTCCATAAAATAATAAAGTTTTATTGATGCCTATAAGTAAGTAATAATGCATTTAAAGTTTTGGTTAATGATTTTATGAAGAGTACTCAGAGGTAAAAATTAATAATTATTTCAATAAGAAAATAGCATTATAGTCTAATTTTTTACAATTTGAATGGCAAACACCAATCTTTTTAAATGCAATAAACTGTTAAATATATTGTTATACATATGAATTTACTGGGTAATTGCACTCATGCCTAGTTACAATAAGTTTTGGATTTCATACAATACAAATTAATTAAAAGCAAGTGAAGAATAGATGAAACAAAATAAAAATAATTAAATTGAATTAAATACAAGCATACGTGATTTGATAAAATTCACCCCTGAAATATTTATTTGAAGGGGATTTTACTTAGTTTGATATTCATATTATACGATTTTAATTTTTTTTAAAAGATTACCATTTTAGCATAATGATTAATCATTTTAATAAGATTTTAATAATAAAGATATATTTTTGTTGCTTAAAGATTTGCTCACTATTTACTTAAATGTATAAATAAGTAAATACGTATTAATAAATACAATTTGTAAATAGTTAATAATTTTATTTATTTTAAAAATTCAAAAGTATTTTCTAATAAATAAAATATCAAAAACTTAAGGCATTAATTTATAAAGAATTTTCATATCAAAATTAATTTTTACTTTGGTACACATGATCATAAATCTGAAATATCATTTGTAGCCAGACTAATTAACTATTTTTATTTATTTTACATAAAACCCCTTGTACGATATATAAAACCATCATATAAATAAAACAAACAAAATAATTATAATCAAAATTGGAATTTATCTGTCCATGTTACTAAACATTTAATATTAAGGTGCTTACTTAGGTTTTAATAAATTGAATAAGATATCGATTTTATAATATGTAATGGAAATTTAAAATTTTTCCAATTGTTGCAAAAATATAATTATGAAGTCAGGGTTGCAAACATGTATATGCTGCTGTGATTGGATGAATTTCATAAATTATTCAAATTCAGAACTAATTGATAATGTGAATTTAAACGTAAACAGCATCTCGAAAAGTGCACTGGATCTAGTTTGGCTACTATTCCTTGAGTTTACATCGCAATAAAATATATCAATTTTTTTACGATTTATCGATTTTTTTATCGATCATACATTTTCTTAAGCGTTAATAATATTTTTAAGTACTCAAAATTCATCCCTAAGCTATTAGTGTTTTACTAAATTTTGATTATATTTATTTTCTTGGTCAATTAAATTCTTCGATTCTTCTTTCTTTTGTTAAAAGAAATGATTTAAGTATTGCACAAATCAAGTAAAAATATTACGCTTCTCGAAACTATCAACAGCCACAAGGCTACAGATGATAGACATTTATTTACTAAGCGAATAATTACACATCACTAGAATTGCGATAATTGACTATTTATTTGAGACACGTCAAATTTGATTTATGACCAAAGTTTTGGACACCAGCGTATCACTTTTAAAAATAATGGAATGGAATACGAGTATCAGGCATATAAAATGGTGTTGGTGTTGTGGCGTGCACATTTGAATAATGTATGAAATCATTTCTGGATTTTGTGTATGCAATTTTATGAAAATAATGTAAAAAAAAATCATAAAATTGGATACGAGCATAATTTCAAATGCAGTTAAGAAATATTCTTAAGAAAAGTACTTATAACAATTATTTGCAAAAAAATAATATGATTTAATTTATACCTGGATCATAAAATATATATATTTTAAGTCCTCTATTTGTTTCTTCGAGTCAAGAATTCAAAATTCCAAGATTTATTATAACTGTAATGGTTAACAAATAAAGTTCTCATATATTTTAGATATTTCGATTATTACATAATATTGATTTATATATATTGGGAGCAATAAGTATGAGGAGAGTATTATCTTAAAAATAAGTTTAATGGAAAATACGAAGGAAAAAATTTTTTTTTAAATAATTCTGTCAAAATATTATTAAATAAAAAAAACTTTTTATTATCATGTTTTTTAAAAAAAATTCAAAAATTTGAAAAGAGTTTATTGTAGAAAGAGCTTATTCCCAGAGTTTATTGTAGAAAGAGCTTATTCCTAGAGTTTATTGTAGAAAGAGCTTATTCCCAGAGTTTATTGTAGAAAGAGCTTATTCCTAGAGTTTATTGTAGAAAGAGCTTATTGTAGAAAGAGCTTATTCCCAGAGTTTATTGTAGAAAAATTGTTAATGCATAGGATTGATATTAGTCTTCTACTTTACAGCCAAAAAAGACTGTATGATCGACAGTGAAAAAGGATGGTTTGATATGGATAATGTCTACACTTGTGAAGATAATCAACGTTGCTGTAAAGAGTATGGCAACCCATCGTGCTGCGCTGAAAAAAATAAGTGGTTAATAGTGTACGTATTTTCAATCCTTACCTCTTTACGATATTCAATAATTTATGCGATATTGTAGAAATTAGATAATATTAATAATTATTACTTATTAACTATTATTTTATGTTATATTAATTAGAATTAATATTCTAGGTGATAATGCAATTCTTTCAAAATAATTTTTTGTTCATCTTTTTAAAATTCGACTTTAAGATTCTTCTGTATTTATATTGTAACTGTGGACAATCCGTATACAAGGAGTATGTTGATGTACAGGGCAGAATGCATTGTGCACTGTTATCTTATAATTCTGTTCTTAAATATTAGGATGAAAGATCAGGACTAACTCAATGGCTCGGTGACTAAATTTTTTTGTGTGGATACATATATATATATAAATATAATTTTTTGCATATTCTACAACTTAATTTTATTTAACATCGTTAAAAAAAATACAGAAGAAAATTAATTAGTTTCCTAGACAAGCATTTTTAATTTAATTAATTAATTAAAAATTTATTAAATGATTTAAACAGTACTTGCATATATATATATACATTCATACATATATATATATATATATATATATATATATATATATATATATGTATGAATGTATATATATATGCATATATATATATATATATATATATGCATATATATATATACATTCATAAATATACATATATATATATATATATATATATATATATATATATATATATATATATATATATGTATGATATATATATATATATATATATATATATATATATATATACATATATATATATACATTCATAAATATACATATATATATATATATATATATATATATATATATATATATATATATATATATATATATATATATATATATATATATACATATATACATACATACATATATATGTATATATATATATATATATGTATGCATGTGTGTGTAGGGTATGATTATATGCTTTTAATTAGAAAAATATTCTGTTGAAATGAAAAAACAAACAAACTTACAAGCCAGAATTGTAAAACTAGATATCATGCTATTGTTGTACTTAAATTTACGATTATAAATTTATTCATTTATATTTAAAATCTTTTAGAGGTTTAGATTCATTTAGTCGAAAGAATTAACTTAAAGGCTATTTAACTCTCTTTTAATAGAAAAGCATGCATTTATTAATCATAAATGTTACTTAATAAATGTAATTTTATACTTATGATTTATTTGATAAAATATATTTAACTTAAGTTATTAAAAAGTATAAAATTTCAAAATATTCTGTACTGTGTTTGCATTATTTTACATTTCACAACGTTTATTTATAATTTAAAATTGTGGCCTGTTATATCTATGCATAATTACAGAGAGGATTAAATAAATTTCATTTATAAAAAATTCAAAATTATTCTTTAAAATTATTATAACACCGATTTTTTTCAAGTGTATTTATTTCAAATCATTTAAAATAATGATGAATATTATAACTACTTTTAAGCTTATTTGGCATGAAAACTCATATTAATTCAAAATTTCTCTTAACATTTCGCCAAACCAGTAACTTCTCTTAAGTGTGCTTCTAAAACTCTTATAATGATCCATTTAAAATTACCAAATCATATGAAAATGGCGAAAAATTTCAAATCATTCACTTACAAACATATTAATCACATGAATTTTTAAATGTTTATATTGGTTAATTATAATTTCTTATTATTAACAAATTTAAATTTTTCCAATAAGCATATCTAATATTTTGTGCATGATTATTTAATCGAGGGAAAGCATATCTAATATTTGGTGCTTGATTATTTAAGCGAATGAAAGCAAATCTAATATTTGATACTTGATCATTAATACGAATGAGTTTTAATTAAGTCTTTTGGCTTAGTATAACATTTTAACTTTTTAAAAAAGTTTTAATTAACTCTTTTGGCTTAGTATAACAATTTAACTTTTCAAAAAAGTTTTCTTGAAATTTCTATATAAGTAAGTGTATTTGAGAATTAATTTTCACATCATATGTCATTATTATAATATTTAATTTGAAAGGAAATGTTATATACTTAAAATACTCATTTGATTATGTACATGATGTGAAAATGTCTAAGCAATTTCGCAATTAATAATTCTTATAATAAAGATAATTAAAATATATAATGCACAGAGACAGATTAGACTTTTTATGGCCGATGTTAATGGACTTCTACTTGTGAGTCATTGTACAGCAAATATAAACATGAAAGTGAATTTTTCCCCTGGTACGGGTAAATCAGTCGGTTAGTGTAATAATATTTATGATCTTTAAGTCACATATGTTCAGATTTCTTTTACGTAGTCTTTATTCTTTAAAAATCCTTAAGTTTTAATCCTTTAAAAATCTTAAAATATTTTCCGTGTTAAAGCAAGTGATATGGAAATCCGAGAAATTGAGCTCAATCTAACTTTTTGTAAAATGGTCAACGCGTATTATAAAAAATGATGTTCAAACTAAAATAAATTATTTATAATTAATAACACACAAATTGTTCAGAATTTCCCTTCAGTAGCCCCTGTTCTTTTAAAAATCCTAAAATGTTCTCTGTGTTGTAGCAAGTGATAAGAAATAGGGCTCAATCAATCTTTCTTTGAAATGGTCAACGTGTATAAGAAAAAAACTTCTTCAAACTAAAAAAAAATTTTTTTTGTTATTAATAACACACAGAGTCAATACACACAAAAGAAAAGATTTCAAACGGAGAAAGGGAATCATTTATGAATAATCAAAATATGTCATATATTTTATTGACAGCTTATATATTATCTTAAAAGATTAACACTTAATTCATGATATTAATTTTTCAGGAAAGATCAGCTGATTTTATGGGGAGGACTTTTTGGATTCCTGTCATTTTTGGGTTTAGTAGTCTATTGCCGACGTAAAGATTTTTATGTCTTAGAAGGAAGCAATCCTTGTGCCAGATGCTTAGGCCTGAAGCCTAAGGAAGTGGAGAATGATGAAGAAAAACCAATTAGAACCTAATTAAACCATTCTCTTGATTTTAAATTTTAGAAATTATTTTAACATACACTTTTCATGCATTGTTAGAAAATTGTTTTAATTGTATGTCTCATTGATAGATTTTATTTTTTGATAAAAATAATAGTAATGTATTAGATTTTTAACAGTTTATATATAAATATTGTTTTATTGTGATCTAGAATATGCTAAGAAATACCTAATTGTAAAATGTTTTTTGGTTGGATTAGTAAAATGAAAATATGTCACAGTAATTAAATATCGTGTTTGCTAGTCCTCATTACATTGTTATTTCATATCATAAGAAATAAATTATGAAATACAAAATCATAATTCTTTAAGTACTGTATTTTAGAATTTTGTTATTTAAATAGAAGCTATTTTTCAGTAAATAGTACTTTAGATTTGAACATAAACGTGTAACAAATTATTTTAATAACCAATAAAATATATACCATACATGGTTGTTTATTTACTTTGATTATATACTTTAATTATATTGATTCGCATATCATTTTTTTATAAAAATATATCTGAGCATAGTATTTTTTACTATTAATTTATTATGAAAATTGAGAAGAATTGTTGGAATAAAATTTAACTAATTTTTTGAATACAACGTCTAGTAATATTTTCAGAGAATAATAAGCAAAAATTACTTAAAATCCTACTTATTGTTTTGGGTTTATAAAATGTTACCCTCCCACACACACGTCTATTTAAACAATAAGGAAATAATGATAGTTTTAATATTTGTAATCCACAGTTAGAGGTTATTTCAGTTAATGTAACATTTATTTTCGGGACATTATTGGAAAAAATAGCAATTTTAGCTTTAGAGATATGCGAGAATCTTGTTTTTTTGTTGTGCTGTAGATATAATTTAGGGATACATTTTCTCAAAAATTTTCAAAGAGATCTTGGTTTGTTTTTGATTAATTTTAAATTCCATTAATAAAATTCTTTGTCTAATAAATATTCCATGAAAATAGCATTTGGAAAATGTTTTATTCGAACTGTAATAAATACGAGGTGACATGCACTGAGACATAAAAGACAATTAAATTTTACATGTAAAATATTATTATAAATTATTTTTAAAGTCTGGTATCTAATATAAGAGATAAAATAAATAATTGCATATGAATGTTTAAAATCTGCTGCCTAATTATTTTCTTGACATTTCAGAAATTATTCTTAATTTTAAATTTATATTCTGTTAATTTTAATTTATATTCTATGAATAAAAGTTGAAATATAACCCTACCTGATAAATTATTTTATTCCATTATAATAAGCAAACTGTCTCAGTTGTAAGAATGTGTAATCTGTCACATATTCGTTATCAAAAAATTTAAAAAAACATTATTAAAATATTTAACTGTCGTTTAATATTTAGTTTCTCCTCAATCCAAATGTCTCATCTGATTATCTTATTGGTTATTCATCTTTGATATATCTTACGATTGTATAAGTTTCAATTTTCGGATTTCTGTCATATAATTTAAATATAAAATAGTGATGTATCTCTGTTTCTTTTTTAAACTTCTGCTAATTTTTTGCATTATTTAAAAATCATAAAAAATTCTCGGAATATGTTTTTATCATGCAAGTTCATAAAATAATCCCATTTAAGTAAAATTAATAAATGAAGTTTTGGAAAATTATTTATATAAACAACTTAAGTTGTTCAAATAACTTAAAAAAATTTCATTTATCGTCATTTTGGAAAAATCACCGAAATGTTACATCTAAACTATTAAAATTTAATGATTAAATTCCTTCAATATACTATTGAAATGAATCACACTTTTCACTGTAAATTTAACATACATATAACAGCTATTAAAAAGAGCTTCCATGAGCTGTTTATGTCAATAAAAAATGTATGTTCTCCAAAAGAAATATAAAATTCAAAATGAAGGCAAATCGTTTTTATTTTCTGAACGTAATCATTAGCATATAAGAAGTATTTTCTATAGAAAAAAGTATATATTCTATGATATTTTCTTAAGTGTTTCCAAACGACAAATCTAATTGAATAGTAAATATAAAACATGTGTGAAGCTCAATCAATATCCAAAAAAGGCAACATTATTCTGGCATGAAACATCAATAAATATTATAAGCCAGAACAGAGTACGGAATAATAAGAAATAAATTACTATTTCATCGAATACAAAACTATTGATGTTTGTAATGGAAGATAAAGCCTCTTTTCTCACTTCAGGAATAAATTATAATAGCCCCTTTCTTTTCTTGATTTCAAAATTATAATTTAAACTACTCGTAAACATTTCGCATGTGGTTGGTTGCTATAGTAATTTCAATTTTGAGTTATTATATTCATTTTCAGATACGTGCTTAGAAATAAAACTCATTCTAAAATAGATTTTTTTCATACAAAACATATAATATCTACTACATTTTTTACCAGGAAAATCATTTGATAATGATTGTAAGTTTTTCCAATATAGGTCAGATTTATATATATTTGGTTGCTCAATAGAGCAGTAATATTCGTAATATAATGTTGATTAAATATTCAAAGTGATAGAAGACTTCACTTCTAAGATAATACTTTTTATACATATCTTTGTTAAATATTAACATCTGAGGTAAAACCTTCGAAGTTAATCATTTAGTGAAATATCAAATAGTCTAATTTATCAAACAGACTGTTTGATATTTCACTAAATGATTAATTTTCCACAGCTAAAAAAATGAGGAAAGAAAATTAAAGAAATGTTTAACATTTAATAATGCTATAATCAAATGAAAATAAGTCTTATAAATTAAGAGTAATTCGTGATACAGTAAGTATTTAAAAATTTAATTAGAAATATGATAAATTGTACTTATGTCATTAAGTAATTAATTATATTCGATATAATATTTTCAAATAATTTTAAATATATAGGAATGCATTGTGTTGGAATATCAATAGAAATATATTTTACACAAAAATTATTATATGTTGTATAGTTATAAGTATCTATACTAATTACTGTTATATTATAACTTAATAATTTCTAACAACTGGTTAAATGTAAGAAATCTCACTAAGCATACAGGTAATGCGAAAACTTAATATGATAAAGATATTTCAAAGAAATTTAGACTCATTTTCTTACTTTTAGTATCAGGTGTGTATATTGAATCTCGTAGCTTTATGTATGCATATGAATTTCTACAAAACGAAGCAAAATACTAAGCCTAAACTTAGAAAGCAACTATTTCAGAAGCATAAAACACACACACACACACACACACACACACACACACACACACACACACACACACACACACACACACACACACACACACACACACACACACACACACACACACACACACACACACACACACACACACACACACACACACACACACACACACACACACACACACATTTTGTGCAAGGATTCACTCAGAAGAGTAAAAGTGCTTATTTTTTATATGATTATAGTCATTTAAACCGAAAGCATAATGAAGAACGTAATTTAATTTTTTAAATCTAACTCATTCCTCATTGTATTTTACACTTTCAAAACGATTTAAAAAAAACTTGTATAAATTTCACTTGATTGGTATTTTGGTAATAGCAGTGGTACAGATAATTGGTTTCCTAAAGTAAAACATGTATCTGTGTTTTGCACATATTTTAGCAAAATATTTCTGTTCTTGTGGTTGGTATGAGAATCAACTTATTACAATATACTGGAAGGCACTGAAAAGAAAAATGACATTAAAGTATATAACTGTTCACCAAACTAAAATTTATTGTCGAGTAATACATTATACAAAAAGAATTAATTGCGTGTATATAATGTTTGATATTATTATTACGTATATATAATTCAATAAAAATTAAGAAAAATTTTGAATCACAAATTTAGGTATTATAACAATATAAAAGGAATATAAACCAAAAATATTTGGAAAAACATACTTTTCAACAAAAAATTTGGAAAAACATACTTTCTACTTTCTCTTTCATAGACTAGGCTTCATAATTCCACCAGAATTCAATTATGAGCTCTTATTTTAATATACAATACAGCTTATAAAATGATTTTAATGGGCTTAATTACTGAATTAAAAATAAATTCCTGTAGTTCATATAAAATGCATTAATTTCTTCAGGGAGAATTTTAAGGCATTTACCATCAAGTAGGTATGATGATTCATATTAAGTTTTCAATTTAATTTGTTTCAATAAATATTAAGAGGGGCGAAGAAGGAAGTGGCATAGACACTGCACTTTTACAAACTAATTTAGAGTATATATTTAAATTTAAATTTACTTATTCTGAGCATATATTTAAAAACGCATCTCATAAAACTTGGTAGCTCACTGGGCAAAATTCATGAAACTAGTAGTAAGTAGTATTTTGATTGACAGCTTAACAATGTAATTGAATATAAATGACACTCTTGGAATTTGCAGTATCTTATTTCTTAAATTAAATACTTATGCAAATATTATATTTGTATGCCAGTTTTCTATTTATTAATAAATAAAATTTAATAATTAAATCAAAGGTATTTGTAATAAATGTTCTTTCGAAGTATGAAAGTAAATTAAATATATATCGTACAATATTCCATGAAAAAAACAGTTGGATTTATATATTACCTATAGCTCACTTAAGTTATTTTTAATTCTTTAACATCACGAGACTTTCAAAACAATTTAACATAGCAAAAAGTATAGCCTAAATGTACCCATTATGAGTTTAACTGACAGTAATTTAGTTTTCTTAAGAAAAAAATTGCAAAAAATCTGTTATGGAATACATAATTTTTGTTGAGATTGTCGTTGATTAAAGCCTGCTTAAGTTTGGTTCTGTGATTTTTACTTTTGTCAACTACACGTGGAATAATTCAGATATATTAATAAAATAATGCATAATAATTTCAATTAATGAAACGTATTAATTTCAGAATAACGCAGAATAATTTTGTGATTTTTATTTTTGTCAACTACACGTGGAATTATTCAGATAAAATGTGTAACTATAGAGCATTTCAAATTGAGAAGAAATATTTTATTTCCAATTTGTATTCGAGTTTATGAAACAATTTTTTTTCAGGTTTCCTCGATTTACTATTTGCTTAACTTTAAAAACATCTTTTCATTTATTTAGAAATTAGTTGTTTTTAGTTTTGTTATATGCTAAATTTTTAAACAGAAACACACTAATTACTTTGAATAAAGTATTCCTTTTATTAAATGCATGATATGGCATTATACAAGGGTGCTATATATACATATATTAGGCGCATATATGTATATAGAAGTAAAAATATACAGGAAAATAGTTTTTGATATATCTCTCTCCCTTTCTCCCCCCTCTCACTCTCTATATATATATACTATCTTTGAGATATTCAAAAAGTTTCTTAGACTGGACTGTCGAATCAATATTTAATGCATGTAGAGAAATGCCGATAAAGGAATGAATGAAATATTATTTACAATTTTCAGTGCATTGTTTATTTGCTCAGTGTTATGGTTTAATAATGCACATAATTTCTTTCCTTATAAGTGCTCCTTGCAAACAAGCTTATGAATCCTTTTCAAATGAAAGGTTGTGAATTGAATGTGAAATCGTTCGCGACCTCATTTTGAACATTAAGTTTTTACATAATCTACCGTCACTCAAAGAATTCTTTACCTTTAGATGCTGTTTCATCAATAATCTTATCGTTATTTATTAGAAGCGTAAGAGCTGGTGTAGGCTAGAAATTCATCTCACCCAGTAGTAAAACCATTTAGACTGGAAGTATCTTGGTTCGAATCCAGACACTGCTATGTAAAGGACATGAGCATCGCCTTGTTGGTTTTTGCATAAACATTTCTCGGAGTGGGTTCTTGAGCACTCTCTTTTTTCTTTGCTCCTGTAACACGTAAATACAGACTATTATCTGTGAAAAGTCCTCCTATTCAGTGGATTCGTTGTTCAGAAAACCTTACAACAGTCCTTCAGCTGCTATGTTGTCCCCTATCAGAGACATCTTCTTGCGTTTCACTAGTTCAACCTTTTGATCCCGGGAAACATAGTTCCATGTGACACAGCAAATGCTCGATACTATGGTGATGGCAAATAATGGAAGTTTGCATATTTAATTATCCAATTAGAGGGATCGGGTCACTACACATTAGCCAGAATCGAAGTAGGCACAATGGCGGAAGAGTAATTGTAACAGTGTAGATTGTTTTAGACTTTTAAGAATATATTAATAAGAGGTAATTAAACTTCTTCAACTATATTAGATTTGAATGAAATAATCAGATATTTAAAATTTTTTGGACAATTTATCAGTCTTCAAATATTTATATAGCAATGATATAAGGGGTAATTTTATCACCATTGAGAAAGGTGATAAAATGCATATATGTTACGTATAAATGACCAAAACAGAAAAGTGCATGTACAAGTTAATTTTTTAATTAAGTTTAATTAAGCACTTTCTCTTTAGCATACCAAATATTTGAATTATTTTCAGTTTTTACACTTCTTTTTTTTTAAAGTAATACGCTTTATTTATCACTAAATAAAATAAAATCATTTCTTTTTGAAGGATTTTAGCAACAATATTTCATTTCTAAATTTAATAAATCAATGCTTGATAGATAAATAAATTATACTGAGGAAAACTAATCGTTTTTTGTAAATAAGATATACTTCAGTGATTTCATCATCATTAGTATCGAAGTTATGAAATTATTATTAATTATCTAGAAATAAATAAAAGCAACGAAATCCTACTTTCTCAGTATAAATTTTTTTTTATTAGTGCAATTTTTTATAATTGTTTTTAAATTTTTAATGGTAATATAGATAAAATTTATTTAGCAAATTTAAGAGGAAAAATCATTCCTTTATCTTATTCCATGAATATTTTTGTTCTATTACTTTATTACTCTTTTTGTTGTGATCTGACATCACATTAAATGTTTAAGAAATAAAAATATAAATAATTTTTCTAAAAATATTATCATACCTCAGTAATCATTCAGACGTGCCTTTTCGGGAAACAGGAGAATTAGCACTAATGAAAAAAAATTTGTGAAGTTGAATTCAGACTAAAAGGATAAATGCAGTACGGTATTTGTGAGTTTAAACTGAAATAACACACACACACTTCCCCAGGAAATAAAATCAACTTAATGGAAAATAAAAGAGGTCTAATTATCAGTAAAAAAGATGTAAAGAATATGAGGAAGTAATTATTTTAAGTGAAAAGATGTAAGTTTATTGAGCAAAGGAGTTAAATGTTGAGAAAGTATTTGAATTATTCCCTTTCTAATAGTGCTCACTTACAATGCAGGTTTATAACAGCTGAAAGAAAAAGATATTATTTCTTTCCATAGAAGAGATTAGGTTATTTAGAAATTAGGTCTTCTACAAGTTAGTTAAAAAAAATTTACTGCATTAAAATGCATAAATATATAGACTTTAAAATAAACTTCTGAATATTCTTTTAATTGCTCCTGTGTACTTTTCATTAATATTTTAAGGCAAAACAAATTGAGAATAAGAAAAACATATAATAAAAAATTTTTCAAAATATTTACTTAAGCAAATGAAGTTATTTATATAGTTTTGAAAATATAGGGGAGAAAAATTGATTTTTTCGTTGTTTTCTCAACTGTGTTTTATTCAGTATCTATTTGATCATAACAAGACATAGATTTTCCATAAACATAAATAGATAAATGCAGCTTGCATGATAAAATCAGGTATAAAAATTGTAAAATATGGGGCAGAGAAAAGTATTGATCTGAATTTGAAACATTGAACAATGCACACAAGCAATTTTACCTCTCAATTTACATTTTAATTTTTAAACATTCACACATATATTGAATAATTATCTGCTACGCTGATTATGTTAATTGATGCATTTTTCTCCTGAATGAATGCACTATGGTTCTTACTATCTTATCTTATTGACCTTGTCTTTTTTTTAATTCCTTTCTCACGAAAAATGAGAAATTTCGTTTGGTATGTTTGGCAATCTACGATGGCTTTTGTTTAAGAGAACTAATACTAACGGTATCAACAGTATGAAATACATACCGAACCACTTAAATCATACACACACATGCATGATTGTTAGAAAGAAATTTCGACTGTGAGCAGTAATTTTAAGGCTAAGACGTCGAACTGGAAGAAGTATGAACATCACTCTGGTTTCTTGTTCAACAGTTTGGAGATTCCATTCCAGCCTCGAAGTTAATGGATCCGGAATCTAATTTAAACTATAATTCTTAGTGTAAGTAACTGTCGTGAGTAAGAAATGAATGTAGAGCTAAAAGCAATCCAATGCTACAGCTGAGACGGATTATCGAATTGAAACTTATTGGATTATGGACGGATTGGATACATGAATGGTTTTGATTACAAGTGTTTTAAACGAAGAGCTTTGAATGAATACATTTAGTAACTTAACTCTGAGAAACTTAAAATGAATGAAGGATTTAGATCATTCAGAATAAGATTAAGGGCTCATGTCTTCAGTATATTAAATTTTTAAATATGTTGCTCTATTTTGGCAGTCTGCCAAAATAGAGTAACATATTACAAATGCTATTTATAAGAGTATGAACTGCTAATCGATAGATTGAAAAAACAACTGAATGTGCTCACATATACATCATATAAATACACACCATCCACCAATAAGTATTTGGACACCCGTGAAAATCAGGATCTCTACGTTCATGAATTACCTCTCACCTTCTGTGTTTAAATATTGCTTAGGAAACAGAATTAGCACCTGTCATATGCAAGATGCCACGAAAATTACAAATATTTGATTTCGATAAAGAAATAATTATCGGATATCATAGAAACTGGTTGAACATTAAGGGACATATTTAGTGAGTTAAATACTCCAAAACTGACATTGTCTTCTGTGATAAAGGCGTAAATGTGACGGCTGATTTTCGGAATAGGTTTCAAAATGGCAGAATCACGAAACTAAGGGATAGAGATCAGCGACAACTGTAAAAAGCAATTTGGAAAAACCACACGAAACCAAAATTTATGAGTTCCAATAAGCATTCAAAACTGTTGTTTTGATAGGATCCATCCGTAAAGAAACAAATTTACCTCTCATAAGCTTTTGATTTTAAAATCGAAACACGATGGTAGAGTCTAGTCTCAGTGACATTTGGCAGTAGTGGAATTATGGTCTGAGTATGTTTCTCATGGTATGGACTATTACCATGGATCCCAATTCATGGTGAGTACAATGCCGACTCCTCCATTATTCTAGACAACCATGAACTTCACACACTGTAGCAATTTTATGGGTTGTATCTTTGTTACTTTCAGGATGGCAATGCCTCCAGTCATGTTGCAACGTCTATCATGCGTTCATATTATGACTATGGGTTGAATCGATTGGATTAGCCTACCCGGAGTCTAGACTTTAATCGAACATTTCTGGAAGGAGATGGATTGCCGAATTAAGGAGTCCAGCAACCGATTAAAATCGGTTAAAGAACATACATGTTTTTTTTCCAAACCAAGTGGAAGAAAATACCACTGTCCATCATCCAAGTACTTATGGAAAGTATGTCCCCGAAGATTAAGGCTGTAATTGTGACTCACGTGTGAATGAACTAACAACTAATGAATATGAATAAATTGTGCTTTTCTCTTCTATTGCAGATATCCAAAAATGGATAAGTGGCTAATGAATGTATATATACATAAATAAAAGAAAATAAATAATTAATATGAAATGGAATATAGATCCTTTAAAATAACAGTTTATAAATACCACACAATCGATTTGAAATTTTATTTAAATATTAAATTCTTAGCTTCATAAGTATATTTTGTATTTGTGCTCTATTCTGAGGTATCTTATGACGTACTCACACATATGATGTATACTAATGAGGTACCTAATGCCGTTAGATTCTAATGAGAGACGGCCTACCTAAAACGAACTCGTTGCTCATCTAGTGGTTATGGTTTTCTAAGAAGTAACGAGCTTGATTTAAATCAAGTATTCTCTCTAATTTTGACACCGCACTTTCCTAAGAGAACGTTAGAGATTTCTGTTTTTGACCATTATAATATAATTTTAGAATTCGGCTGGAAGTTTGCAAAATGTTAATTGATACTTTTTTTTCCCGAATTCATTCTAGTCTCATTTCAGGAAGCGAGATTGTAAACGATGGAGTTTAATGCTAACCTCTATGAAGCATGGATCTTATGATTGACGCATTTTCTATTTGCTAAAAGGATGAATCAATGACATAACCATCAGGGTTTCTGTTCTTAGTGTGATGAAAGTTACAGTTATTACTTATGTAATTATTAATAAATTGTTTTTATATAAAATGAATATATTCTGCTTGTTACACAGGAATTAAGGGGCGACATTTGTTACTATCACTTCTTGAAGAATCAAAGAAGTAATTTTGTCTCAGTAGACAACTGAACAGATAGATTCTTAATTACTTTTTTTGATCGTTAAAATTGAGATAGTTTATAATTTAATTTCACTGATTGTATATGTTAGGATTGCAAAATTCAAGAGCGTTGATAAAAAGTGAATTAAATTAAAAAGTCTTAATTCTAATTATATTATTGATAAATATTACTTTTCTATTACACAAGATTGAGTTTTTAAATTTCAATTTAAGTTAATGACAGTAATTGAAAAACACATTCTTAAGAAAAACTTGGTAAGTTTGATACAATGCGAAAAAACTTTCTAGAAAATAGTATTTTGCACTTATAAGAATGTTTGTTTTGTAACGAAAAGTAATTCGACATTTCATTTGCTGGAATTACTTTATTTATCATTCTTAAGGAAGAGCGAATTGTGATTGAGATACAGCAGTATAGAAAGAATGATATTTTTCGATATTGAAAGGAATCATAGGTTTCATTGATTGGTAAATTATTTAGTAAGCATATTATGATTATAAATAGAAAATAAAATAATGCAAAGATAAATATACATTGGGAATTAATTAATGTCATAAATCCTTAAAGTCTTAACTTCACTAAGTAATTACTTTTGTTTTCGATGAATTTGCAAATATTTGCATTTTCTGACAAGTTGACTTTGTAAAACAGAACTTTATTATGTTCTATATTTTATGACTTTAAAATGTCTTATATATATCAGAATTTTATTTTTAAATATGGAGTAAAAGAAGGAAATTTTATTTGACATAACATTCATTTGTATACTTGTCTTACTTTCAATTAAATAATGAAAATTAGCACATAAAGTCATCTCTGAATGAGAAATTTTACATGTAGGTACATACCACGAGTTCTTTTCTCTATCTCTTCGATTGGTATATTATACCTTATCCCTGTTTTAGCATACTTTATGCGTATCGAGAGAAAGAACAGTTCAGGAGGAGGAAAGAACAGTTCAGGAGGAGGAAAGAACAGTTCAGGAGGAGGAAAGAACAGTTCAGGAGGAGGAAAGAACAATTCAGGAGGAAGAAAGAACAGTTCAGGGCAGAAAGAACAATTCAGGAGGAAGAAGAACAATTCAGGACAGAAAGAACAATTCAGGAGGAAGAAAGAACAATTCAGGAGGGAGAAAGAACAATTCAGGAGGAAGAAAGAACAATTCAGGAAGAAGAAAGAACAGTTAAGGTCAGAAAGAACAATTCAGGAGGAAGAAAGGACAGTTCAGGATGTTTTTGAAATATTTAAAACATAAAATTCTAATCAAAATAATGTAATTTTTGGTTATAGCATTCCTTTCTTTCAAAAAATACTGTATCAAAAAATTAGTTTTTTTTTCTTGATTAATTTTGTAGAATGCAAAGTTTTTACAAATTTGGTTTATTTTATTTATTATATATTATAAAGCAATATTGCTGAACAGAGATTCACAGATATCTAACATTTTATTGCCTTGTAAATGTGCTTTTATGTGTGTGTGTGACAGAGATATTTTTAGTTAATTTTAAGAAGTCATAGAAAAATTCTAGAATGAAGTTTAATTTCTAACATTAAATAAAAGCGATAAATTTTGGTCCATAAATTCTTGGAATTTTGTGGTTACTAAGTTCAAGGCTGACAATTTGTGTGACTGTCCTCTAACTGCTAAATATTTTTTTCTTACTTTATTACCAATAACACCGTGTAGTTAATGATATTGTTCATATACAAATGACTTAAAATTAAAAAAAAACATTTCTTTTATATTTGATTCAGCTTTATTCTGATGTGAAATACGTTTTGATATTTTTAGCCACGTGATTCTAAAATCTTTTATTCGTATTCCTCCCCCAAAAATCTATCTTCCTTAAACACGACTCGATTATAAATGTCTTATGTATAAAAAGCAAACATCAATCTTCTGTCTACTACTTCACTAGATTATCGTAATTATTATCTAAGGACATTGCAATCCAATCCTTATAGATTTGATAAAGATAAAATGTTTTGAAACACCCTTATGGTATGATTACATTTGATCAAGAATATCTTGTCTATATATCTGAAAAATATGTATATAACTGATAATATAATCTGTTAAAATAACTTGGTTTTTAGAATTCCCTAGTAAACCATCTAAACGCAAATATCAATCTTCTGTCTCTACTGCTTCACAAGATTATAACAATTGTTATCCATGGACATATCTATCCAATCCTTGTAGAGCTGATAAAGATAAAATGTTTTGAAACATCCTTATAGTATGATTACATTTGATCAGGAATATCTTGTGTGTCTATATATCTGATAAATATCTATATAGCTGGTAATATAATCTGATAAAATAACTTGGTTTTTAAAATTCTCTAGTAAACCATCTAAAAGCAAATATCAATCTTCTGTCTACTGCTTCACAAAATTATCGCAATTGTTATCCAAGGGCATATCGATCCAATCCTTATAGAATTGATAAAGATCAAATTTTTTGAAACGCCATTATAGCAGGATAACATTTGATCAAGAATACAAATGTCTTATAAAATAACCTGACTTTTAAAATATCATTAGTAAATCATCATACTTAATTAATTAGCTAATTCATTGTAGTTTAAAATAATCTATTTATATTTTTTGAACTTTATTTTCAAAAGAAATTTTTTTTAATAATTCTAAGAAACGACGTTAATGTTAGCTGTGGTTGGGGAGAGAAATGTGTACCAAATTATTTTTTAAAGATAAGATTAGGTATTAGAAGCAGGAAATTTGATATAATTGATAAATTGAATTTGAGTTATTTTAAAAAGAAAGAAATAATTAATATGTAATATATACTTAAACTTTAATTAATAAAGCACATAAAGTGTAACTGTATTTTGTTTCTCTGTGTGAAATGTTAATGAAATGTAAGATTATTTTTTAAATAAGCTTTTGAGTGATCTTGTATTTCATAATAGTAATTTATGTTTTCTAGGTATGAAACTTTTTGATTTTTAAGGAGTACAATAGATCGGGTGACTTTATGGGAAAAGACGATGTTCTTTTAATCGCAAGTTAACTGGTTCAATATCAGATCCTAACGTTATAGTGAGAGGTCCTCTATACTTTAGAAATTACAACGTTCGAAGTCTTTCCTCTGATGTGACGCCTCAGAGAGGGGATGTGACGCCTCAGAGAGGGGATGTGACGCCTCAGAGAGGGGATGACTAGCTTAAGTGTTGACTTTGTCACTTAACTTTGGTACAAAATTACAATGCAATTAACCGCGTTTAGAGTATTACACAGAAAGAAACAGGCAACCGGCTTTGTATTGCAACAAACCAAACTAACTTAATGAAAATATTTATTTCCAAAACATAAGTAAATGAAATCCCACCTGAAAAAAAGGATATAAACAAATAGGAATACATAAAAATCCGCGTGTAAACTGACAGATGATTCCTCAGTAATCATACCACTTCTCTAATTTAAGATATTTTCACCACCCCAACTAGATACATCAACAATAACATGCATTAAAGAATTTTATAATTCTTTTTCTTTATAATTATAATCATAATTTTATGATTATAATTATGTTAAATTGTTCTCCTAAAATATAGAAACCAGTTGAATGAAAGTAATTTAATTTTTGAAATTAATCGTAAAATTCTTAGTAATATTACATTTTAAATAAAATCCTTTATTTAATGATTATACACACACACGCACGCACACACACACGCACGCACGCACGCACACACGCACGCACGCACACACGCACGCACGCACACACGCACGCACGCACGCACACACACGCACGCACGCACGCACGCACACACACACACACACGCACGCACGCACACACACACACACGCACACACACACGCACGCACACACGCACGCACACACACACGCACGCACACACACGCACGCACACACACACGCACGCACACACACACGCACGCACACACGCACGCACACACACACACACACTCACACACACACACACTCTCACACACACACTCTCACACACACACACACACACACACACACATATATAAACATTTTAGAAGTTTTACATTTCTGAGAACAGCTGACTCTATATGTGATTCATGTTTAGAAATATTGTACAGTTTAAATGCTTATCTTGTTATTATGTTTTGCTCATATTGAATTCATAGAATAATCACAGGTATATATTTCAAATTTGTTAATAGTGTCTCTAACACTAAGAGCTGGTGAATGACTTATATTTACGGGATGCATGAGAAGGAAGATCAAAATATTTGAACGGAACTAATATCGAATACTTTCAAGTCTGAACAGTTATTGGAATCTTTACAGGCGAAAGTTTCTCAAATAAGGGCAAGCAGTTTTTATTTATTTTTGTTCAGATTGGTTTGATTTGTTTGACGCTCAATGGTCATTTTTTTTTTTGCACACGAAGGCCAATTAGATAGGGACCTACGGGTTAAAGTGGATTCCGAACCACTACAAACATCCATGTCCAAGGTGGGATTCGAACCCACGAATTGTTGAACCGAAGGCCAGAGCGTTAACCATTCGGCTGCCAGCTCGGCTATTTTTGTTCGAATGAGTCACGTGTGTGTAAGCAGTTATATTTAAAAAGTTGTAACTTAAGTTGCTTTAAGGTACAGAAATAAATATGTATTTTAAACTATTAAAAAGTATTTGTTAAGGTAGCCTCTAAAAATAGTGTTTGTTGAGACTATCATCCACAGCAACAAATGATTCAAAATGTAAAAAACATGTTTTCAAATGTGTTCTTGAAGTTTAAATATAGATTTCTAGTCTAGGCGGCATAAAATATATGAGTATTGGTAATTGTTCGAACTTCCCAAATGAAATCCTGATTTATAATGATAACTACTCATAACCCATGTTTGCTTGGATTGAACAAGCGCTCAACTTTCTTTTAATCAACGTATTAGTCATAGATTGTAGTCTCTATCATTTTTATATAAGCAGCTAGAAGTGTATTATTATCTTAAAATGTATTTCTAGGAATTCCTCAGAGGCAGTCCATGTAAAAGTGAACCTTAGCAGTTTAGCATGATCTAAAGCTGTAAGATGTTACCGCATGCAACTTCGAAAATACCCCTTAAATATAAAGAGTTGAGCTAAAAGTATATTTTCGTATAATTCACCAGTTATAACAAATAAAAAAATATTTATACAGTTATAAAATATTTATGATTTGTTATACTTTAACTTATAGAATTTGTGACGATAAACTCATTGATGAATAATTTCTTACTACACATATTGGTCAGCTTATTGTGAAAGTAGATCTCTATAATTTTGGGTTTGTTTGTTTCTTGCTCAACGGTCATTTTTTTGCACACGAGGGCTAATTACACCGGGGCCTATGGTTTAAAGTGGATTCCGAACCACTACAAACAACCACGCAAAAAGTGGGATTCGAACCCACGAGCTGTTGAACTGAAGGCGAGAACGCTAACTATTCGGCTGCCAGCTCAGCCTATAGTTCTGGGGTTCAGGGAACAATGTTCAGAAAAATGGATGCAAACAAAGAAAATGTAGAGATTATAAATTGTGGAAGAGTTAAGAATTACCTTTATTGTTTCATTATACTTCTCATAAATCTATCTTTCATCGTAGTATGAATCGTATAATGAATCATATAATGAATGTAACTTGCTTTTAAATAGTTCAAAACTATTAAATATATGAAATTCAATTTTTTTTCAATATGTTCGGCATAACTAGGATATGAGCCTACGTCTATAAACTAGGTTATTAAGTTAAATAAAATTTATGTATAAGATAATTATTCGCATTTCATTCTGTTTTGTAGTTTACTCTTAGGTGAGCGAGTTTATAATAATCTCTTATAAAATGTATGCAATTTGTAGACAATTAGATACCGATTTCAATGCAGAACAATTCATACCCATAAAACTGCATTTTAAGCAATACCAATCCGTCCCTGTATACGCTATTATTCTACAAGGAAACTGATTCGCATAATTATGTTGTAATTTTTTAAAACATGAGTATATTTTATACAAATTAAAGAATAATTCATTTACCATTTCTCCTTTTTGAAATAAGTTTTTAAATTTTATGTCCCTTTCTGGTATCATATATACTTTGCCTTCAGAATTCTCTTTCCATATATGTAATTTCTTTCATAGTTGCTCAAAGAAACCAAAATAAAAGAAAATGGAAAGTAAAATGCTTAGAAGCATTTCGATTTAAAATTATATTGGCGAAATAGAATTTACCTGATTGCGCCTGCATCTAACTGGATGCTTTCAATAAAGCGTTTTTTGAAACACTTCATTTAAATGAAATCTAACTTTAGGTATCTGGTAGCAAAAAGAAAATATACAATTTTTACACTGAAATAAATTCAATTTTTAAAATACGCATTTAAATAGCAGATTATTTATCTTTCAAATTCTATTTTTATGAAGGAATATGACATTATTTCTGTGTTTATATATATATATATTATATATAAATCCCATTCTTTTTGTCCATATCCAAACTGAGACGTTTTAGGGTCACATATTGAAAATAATGAATTATGATGGCATGAAACATAAAATAATTTTTTAATCATAAGTTCCTTTGTTTTTAATCATCCTTTTTCCTATATAAAGACATCCATTTTTATTATTTGAGCTTATTACAGGATTATTATCTCTTAGAAAATAATTTTCCATTAATTTTAATGACTTCTCTTTCTTGTAGCAATTAAGTTAGACACTATTATTTAAGTTATTGTAAATATTAGATTTAATCTTACAAAAGAAATAGGAATCAATATAACTCTGTTACTAGTTTCTCTTTTTATATAGTTAAATTATCAAAATTTTCTTTAGATGATTTTTGAATAAGAGTTATTAGTTTTATTTGGTTGACGCTATATGGCTTTTTGTGGATTTACTAGATTAATCGATAGAAGCATTAAATGGGTATTGAGCCTCAACATACTTTCATACCCGAGGGGGGAACTGAATCAATGAACTATTCAAATGAAGACACACACACACACAAGTTATTTTCAATAATGTGTTATGCTTAGTTGGAAATAATATAGTTTCAAACAGAATGTAATTTTAATCTACTAGATGTACAAGCTGGATTATGATCTAATCTATGTAGATTTATTACTTTTACACATAAAGCAAGTAATTTTTTTTATTAGTTATTTTAAAACTGCTTTATATAGAATGAAAACTTTTGTTAAATATTAAAAAAACTGTAATATAGAATTCAATCTTTTCATTTAAAACGAAGAGTTTTCATTTTGAGATAATATGTAGTTTCCAAATTTGAATTGAAAATATAACAAATTTCTTTAACATTAACATATCTTAGTACTGTATTTTATTTTTGTAATTTTTCAAAATAAGTTTGCACAGCGTTTTTGTTATAAATGCAGCATTATATCTTTCATTTTTATGTAATCGCAGAGTGTAAATATACCTCAATGATGTATTTTCTGCTACTTTCCTTTAATAGTTTTGAGAAGTGGATGATAGAAAATGCATGATGACAAGTGAATAAAAATAAACATGCACGATTTTGTAAACGACGATATTTTTCCAAAGAAATATATTATGGAGAAAAAAAAAAAAGAAACATCTAAGGTACCATTAAAAGCGATCCATTGGAAAAATAAAAATGATAGAAAGTCAAACATGAAATGAATAGAGAAAAGAGTAATTTCGGAAAAAATATTCTTCGGAGACCTGACGGAAGTGCGTTACTGTTACGTCACCAGAGTTGGCGGAAACCTCCTCGGGCACCAGATGCTCGCATGCTTTCTTCTAGGATTTTTAGATGAAAGCGGACTCGCACGTGTTAAGGGAATTCAAGAGTTACCTTAAATCCAGGTAAGGAGAGGGTTACTCTAATTACTCTTCCTTAATTACTCAAGTTTATGAATGTCGAAAACTGCTTACTTGAACTTGGGAAGCATATAGTGTGCTGCTTAAAATTATGATTAATAAATGAGAAATTCTAATTTTTCAGAATTTCAAATGAACTTAAAATCGTTTCCACAAATAAATAAATTAGATTCATTTATTGGATCACAATTAGTTTCTTGCACAAGATTTGATGTTTATATATATATTTTGCAACTCGAAAAAACTTTCGTAAATTTCCTTAAAATTTGTGATAGAGATTAAATGCTTCTAGTTTCGTATTACCTGCATATTCTAGATCTAAACTTTCATTTTATTTCTTAAAATAAATATTATTTGCTTCTCAAAATACTATAAAGTTTCTTCAAAATAAATAAAACTTATGTAATTGTAATTTATTCCCTAGAATGGGATAAATATTCATTTTCGCAATTCTCCGAAATTAGCAAATAGCATTTTTTTCAAAGGAAATTAGACCTTTATATTAAATTGTTTTCACTAATTGTTTTTCTTATATTTATAACGTAATATCTAAACATTTTTTTTTGGAAATATGATTAAGGAGAAATGAAATGCAAAACATATTTAGTTTAAATAAGTTTTTTTATTTATTTTGCAATAAAATTTTCCATTTTTTTTAGAAAAGATAATATAAAAAAGTATGATTTACTGACTCAAATAAAAGTTGCAATAACTTAAATACTGCATTAAATTTAATTTAGTTATGTGAATGAAATATTTTTTTTTACTATTATATGAAATTACGTTTAGGAAAACTATTAATAAGGTTTTAGAAAATATAAATTAAAAAAATATTTTTAGTTGAAATAAAACTAATCACAAATTATGTTATTAGAATATGTTGGTAGTAAGTTTATTGAGATTTAATTTTACATTTGGAAATAAATATTATTTAAAAAGAGCAAATATGATTGTTTTTTCAATTTAGATAAACAAGGAAAAAAAGCTTTTATTTTCTGAATAAAATCAAAATAAGAAAATGTAAAATTTTTGCTCTAAAACAAATCCATATAATATTGTACTATATATATATTGTGGAAAAATTCATAGTTAAATTTGTTGAATAATTAAAGCAAAAATAAAAAGTAAGTAATTAGCTAATTTCAGTATTTTTATATGTATATATGTACATAATTATTTTATGCATTATATATGTTAAGACTCTGTTATCTATAATAAATAATATAATTATTTTCTCAATTTAAATATATCTAAATTACTCTTATAAAATAAGTTAATGCAATGATCAGAATATATCTTGTGTTAAAAACATTTATCAGAGAAATTCATATACCATTATAGATGTTTTTTGCTTTGTTTCAACATTTTTGAATTATTAATAAAATACTATTTTTTGAACATTGATATTTTTATCTAAAACTTTTATGAATATTTTTTGTAGTAGTTTTATGGTTTCATAAGTTCTGTTATAATTCGTTGTTATATTGTTATGAATACTTAATTTTAAAATAACATATTTTTACGAAATTTAAGTTTAAAAGTTTTCAATTAATGAATGAGATATATAATTATCTAGATAGCAGTTTTAATATTTTAAACATATAAAGATAATCAAATCAAATGTTTGTGATAATAATATGTAAGTTTCAAATTAATAGAAAATTAATACACACATTTGTACACAATGGATATTATTATTTAATATAGATATATTGCGCTTTAAATGTTTTTAATGCTTAGTTTATATGTTTATACCTATAAGTTATGAGAAATAATAGCTCAAATATAAATATTAACATTTTAATTTTTATGAATTATTATCTATTTTTGGTTAATTTTGATAAAAGTTTCATACGGAGATTTTTTTTTGTGTATTTCATAAAAAAAAAATTGTGAAACATTTTAATTGTGAAAAATAGTTTACTATTCAACAGTTTACTTAATTAAAAGAATAAGAAATTCTTAATGTTCGGATGGGGAATTTTATTATAAAACTGGTGCTGAATTGATATTGTGTTCTTAAGGTCACAATAATTACATATATTTGTTGCAATAGATGAAATGTTGTAATAATTTGCATATTGGTAGCACAAATTCAGAAGCAATATAGATTGAATGTTTAATTTAAATTTATATTCACAAAATTTGAAATTTTAATTAATTGCGGAATAAAAAGAATTGTTCTTTTTTATATTAAATGTATTTTCCTGTATATATTTTCGAGGTTTTATTTCAATAATAGATAAATTATTTTTCATACATTTTATATTTTTTGTTTATTCTGCAAATCAATCAAATTTGACAGCATAAGAATTGGACTTAATTTAGAATGTGAAACATTACTCTTAATAATTAATACATTTTAATAATTTCAGTATGCTATATTTCAGAGTTTAATTATTATGTAAGTTTTGCTTGAGTTTTATTCTGAATGTTAAAGATCATAAATTATATAAAGGCAACTCTCTCTCTCTTTATTCGTGCCGTGTTTACTATAATAGAGTAATAGGTGTTTGAATATTTGAAAACTAAATATTCGATTTCATCAAAAATGTTTAACAATCATTTTTTTCTTTTAGCAATAACAGAAAAATAACATCTTACTTGTTGTTTATGTTTTCAATAAATAATTACAATATATTTTGAATAAATAATTGCCATTTTAAAATCTCTGTCATGCAGCTATTTTACAAGTTGAAACTGACTTTATTATAATTCGAATATTTTTTCAAAATAGTAAAAGATTATTAATTAAATTTTTTAAAATTATTGGAATTTTTTAGAATAACTATTTTTTATCACTGGTGAGAGAGAGAGAGAGAGAGAGAGAGAGAGAGAGAGATTGTAGAATTATTTAATTCTAGCTAATAATAAATTTGTAGGTACATGTATGGAATTTCAATCGAATTTTTATTGAATTTATTTTTAAGAATGTTATTATGCTAACTTTTTTATTTTAACAAATTTTTTCTCTTGATGAATTAAAAAGCATTTGAAAATTAGCTTTTTTATTTATAAAATCATTTATCTACCAATATATATAGATAACCTAATGTACAAGTATTAATATTACATCGAACTTTAGATTAAAAACCAAAAAATATTAATTTGTGATAAAAGATTTAAAAAACAAATTTTATAAATTATTTAATTTCAATTTAGAAAAAGAAAAAATAACTATTAATATTGTTCTAATTTAAAAAATAGTATTTTAAAGAAATGAACTTAAAATAATCAGGAATTAAAGTATGGGAAATTTAAGGAAATTATTACAATTCAATTGTACGGGTAAAAATATAACACCGAAGACAGATTTACTAAATTTAATATTTATGTATGTTTTCAGCACAAAAAGGAATTTTTTAAATTTGGCTATTACGTACGAATTTTATATTTATAATAAACTTACTGTTGAGAAAAGCTAGAAATAAAATGATTTTATTTGAAAAATATTTTTCTTTCCAATAAAGCTTTTCATATTTTCTTTAGAAAATAAGATTATAAATTTGGAATTTTATAGCAGTAATTTAATTATTAACTTAGCAAAAGACGAATAACCAAGAAAGTTCGATATCTAATATCTAAATCTAACTTAGTTTCTTTTTTTAATTTTCTCAAGTACGATTAGTCAGTCCACTTCAGTGTCATACAATACGGTTTTTGAAGAACCACATTTCCTTATTAAATTTTGCCATTAGCGATAATTCAGGCTCCTTTTCTGTGATCTACGGATAAAATATTGATCATAAAATGTGACCTTTATGATGAAACTCGCAACTCTTTTGCTTCATATATGAAACCTTACGGAGAACTTGAAAATGAAAACTAAACGTGCTCATGACAGTTGATACAATCAAGTCTACATTGAATTTGCGTAGAATATTAAGATTAGAACCAATTGTAATCACGTAATTTTCATTAACAAAATGAGAGAAATCGAAAATATTTATCTTAGACACACACTGTATTGCAAATTTTTCTTTTTTTTTTTACTCAAAATGGAAGAATTGGAATGATATATTTTTAACTGTCACTCTTTGGTTCATAAAAGTGTATCTTTTTCAACCAAACTATACACAAAAGAGCTATAATTTACATTGTGTCATATATGTGTCTAAAAATGAAGGTTAAATGTGGAATATAGAATTTCTGTTTTACTCTTTCTTGAATGTTATATGATGGTAATGTTCTTTTTGAAATGTGTACCAAAAATTTATGTTGATATAAATTTCAATATAGTGTAATAAAATATAATAAATACTTCTGTTCGGGAGCTTAAATCTAAAACTTACAAAAAAATCCAGAATATGTGTAATAAAATTAAAGATTTCACTGTTTGCTAATTTTTTGAGCATCAAATATTTTCTAAATAAAATTGAATAATTAAAGAATAATTATTTTTTCTGTAAATTAATAAATAATAATTTTTTTATAAAAATAAAATAACTTATATAAAGTTGCTATAAATTGCATTATTTGATAGTTTATACAGTAAAATTTTAAATATTGGTTTTTTCCTCAGTAATACTAAATAATACAGCGGGAAAGAGTATAGTTTACATTTTAAGTCTTATAAAACTTTCGTGATATTTTCTGTATCTTGTATTTGTACTCGTAATTTTATGAGATGTTACTCAAATCATAACCCATGCATTTATTTTTAGCGAAAGTTACTTTTTTAAGAAAAGTACAAAATTAGACTATTTAGCTTTTGTAAAATGTAGTAAAAGTTTTGTATTCTGTAAGGGCATATACGAAAAAATATTTTATAACAATATCACTAAGTATATGTTACATACATAGAGCGTTTCAATTTTAATGTCTCTTTAATATACAACTTTTACAAATAATCGCAATACCGATAAATCGCAGTGAATATGATATGTATATATAGCAGCAGACATCATTGTATTAATTTTACTGATACAAGTCAAGCTTGTAATCTTTTTTGGCATAATAATAACCTATCAATACCTTATATCTTGTTGTAATATATATATATATATATATATATATATATATATATATATATATATCACAATAAACGTAACTAATTACATACATAAGTTCTACTTATACAAGTCAGGCAGGCTTACAACCTTTCTGTTATGGTAGTACATATCGGCATTAAGGTTTTATATACAATGAAACATATATATATCTTATTGTAAAAGCTATATATATATATATATATATATATATATATATATATATATATATATATATATATATATATATATATGTATATGTATATATATATCTTATTGTAAAAGCTTTAGCAATAAAAGTCAATCGCACCTTCTTGATATGGTAATGCATATTTAGTAATATCTTGTGATGGTAATACATTACATCATAATAGGTTATTCTATAAATTTTTGTTATACATGTCAAACTTGTATTTCTGTCATGATAATACATATTTAGTAATATATGAAATCTTATTATGTTAATAGTTTATATCAAGATGAAACATATCTAAGTGGTTAAGTTTTTTTTCCGCAAGTGAAACCAATAATCGTAACGTCACCTTATATATTTTATCTTAAATGCATACTTTTTAAATTAACATTAAATATCCAACTTTAAGGATAAACTATACAAAAAAGAATAAAAAATAAATAAAGCTTTTCCCACAAACATCAATCTGAATGTAAAATAGTTGGAAGCTCCATTCGCAATTCAGAGAAGTCCATTTTGAAAAGAGTTCGAGGCAGGGGAAGGGGGTTGTTGATCAAGAAAGTCTCAAGTTCTGAGGGAAAAGGAAATCTATTCGCATTCAATCTAGTTGAGTCAGGGAAGTGTGTAAATGATGATTTGTCGGCCCATATCAGATGTTTCCAATCTCCGGGCCTTCTGCATCTGACACCCTGAATGAGTCTTTTTTC